>JAOXXN010000395.1:70371283-70393839 GCA_026770055.1 Myrmophylax atrothorax
ATTTAGTCTAAGTCATGACATTCCCAGAGATTGTGCTATATGATCTTGAGTTTCAGTAAGTGTTATGAGAAGGTCTGACTAAGGTTGTGATTCTTTGGGAAAGTAGAGTCAAGATTCAGTGTATAAATGGCAGAGGGGGTAATTCAAAGGTGATTTCTGATATTTGCATATCTGGAGTTTCTCATGATGGAAACATCTATATACATAAAAATAAATACTAAATAAAACTAACTGATAATATATTAACTACTTTAAAATAATGAGTACAGTCCTTTATTACTGATGAATCTTGCATCACTCTTTTTATGTACAAATCAGAAGTCTTTCTCTGTATATATTTTCCTGACTGAGAAGAATAATAGAAGTTCATTTTCTATAGTATGTAGCCCCACTCTAAAAATTAAAGCCTAAATTTAGGCCTACACCTACTTAAACCCAGAACAGCGTGTGACTGCCTTTATTATTTTCAACATAGAGAACACACATCTGAGCACAGCTAGAGTTGTCTAATATTTTTGTGAGCAATACATAAATATTAGTAAAACTGAACTCTCAGAGTTGCAATAGAAAAGAAGTATGTAGCCATTTTGGTTATTATCTATAGAAATATAACAATATAAAAGTATCAAATATCATTTAAGAAAGAACACAAGAAATAAAAAGAAAGAAAGAGAAAGAAAGAGTAAGAGTACATAGTGGAGAGGAAAGATAGCAGCAGCCACAAATCCAGGGATGAGACTTGACTGCTGCAATTTTAACATCCCCTGGTTGAAGTGATGGTCACAGTCTTATTTGCTGAAGGTGGGGAAAGTCCACAAACAAAAGGTTCCAAGGGTTAATATACATTCAGGTTCAGGTGGGAACACCCAGGTACCTCTCCTGGGAGGGGAGTTTTACACTGTCTGTTGCAACACTGTGGATTATGTATAGTCTTCTGGTGGACAGTCATAGAAATGAGTCTGCGGACATAATAGCTGTTTTTTAAGCCTCTGTATCTGAGTCAGTTATAAATTATCAGAAGGGATGAATACCTTCAGGCCTATGTGTGAATATGAATGTCTGGACACCTGGGAATGGGGTGTTCAATTGGAGAAAGTGGGCCTTAACATGAGAGAGGATGTTGGCATGGTAAAAGGCACTATCCCACCCTCATAGTACCTGTTTCTTATCAGCCTTTTCCCTCATCTGTCTCAAACCCAAGTTTTCATTAAACAAAGGTTGGTTTGCTGTGGTTGCCCTTTGGTAGTGGGTGTGCATCCTGTCTGATCAATGCAGGACAAAGGTTTTGCCACCACACACAAAAACCTCTTCTCGTCCACTTTGTCTGGGGGTGAGATGTGCATACCTGGCCTTAGCAAAGCACCCTATTACAAATGGCTGATTGTTTGAGTCATTAACCTTTAACATTTCAGTCTCTTGCATGGGCCCAGCCTGCAAAGTCTTGATTCTGAACCCAGAGATGTTCAGGGAGTTGAGGAAAGAGCAGCCCCAAGAGTGGATAATGAATCGGTAGCTGGTGATGTTAATAATAGTCTTGTGAGGGTTTAGGATTTTTAAGAAAGTGGAAAATGGTAATTTTTACATCACAATATGCCCATTAAGAAATTCAGCTGTATATTTATTACAGCTTGTTGATGGTTTTGATTTTCTGCACTGAAACTAGTAGATGAATGTAGAATTAACTCTTATGCAATCAAGGTCATAGTTCTACAGAAATATGAAAGTTTGTGAGAGTTTCCAAAGGCAAAGAATATTGGTGACATCAGTAGGAGTACTGAAAAGGTAAATGTTATTTGATGTGGATATGAGAATGTTTGCTGCTATGGAAACAAACATGCTTCATAGATTTGAGAATCCCACAATTGGCAATTGACCTCATGCATGAACCTCAAAATCAAATTCAGATTAAAATTTTTTGACATTTGTGCTCCAAATCTCACATTTAGAAGAGAGAAAAATAAACTTAAAAGGTGTAATTGTCATATATTCTGCAACTCCTAAGGATTTCTACCTGGTGATAGATGTTCAACTCTTTCAAAAATCAGAAAAATAAGTGATCCCTGGTGGGTGTACATTTGTTTGTCTGTCTGTTTGTTTGTTTTTATGGTTTAAATTTGAAACAATACACAACGCCCTCTGAATTATCAGAACTCAGATAAAATCCACTGCCGTTTATCTCAGCCTTTCCTCCCTCTCATTCTAATGCTTTGATAAATCAGACTCATTTAGATACCAGTGAGGAAAGTGGAATTCATGAGGACGTCTCTGTATTTACAATCCCGCATCTTCACACCCTGGTGGCTCAGTGCCATTCTTCAAAATAAGACAGCAAAGAACAGATTGATTTTCTTTTTTTAATTGCATCCTTGCCAAGACCTTATTGGCAGGAAAACAGAGGTATGGACTCAGGTTTTTTTAGATTCACTGACACAAGCCTATTTGTCAAAGATCAAATCTCCAGTGAACAGCTTGCTGCAGCTTTTATTTCCAACACTTTGATAATAACATCAAATTGATGTTGCATTGCTGTGCACTGAGACAGCAAAGAAAATTGCAAAGATATTTGGAAAAGTACAGTAAAAGACCAAAAGAGAAGAGGGAAGAAAGCTGATGTTTTTAAACAGCTTAAAGACAAACGTGTAATAATTTTCAAGATGCAGCAAAACTAATTTGCTAACAGCTATACTGTTGATTTATTTTAAAAGTTAAACTTTCTGTCTGTAGAATGGGATTTCAAGACCTTAATGAAGGTCCTAAACTCAGGAACATGCCTAAAAATAATCATTTGCCTGGACTTCAAGGGAGATATTGCCATCTTTACATAGGTAAGAAAAATTTGAAAGCAAGAGTTGTTTTTGCAGGTATGAATGACTACGGCCTATAATTCTTGAAAAAGTTTTCAATCAGAAAGGAATATTTTTAAGTTTCTTAAGTATGATTATGATAGCTAGAGTATCTTGCCAGTCTTGAGAGCACTTGAAAGCCAAATGTCATGTCCCCTGGCTGCTAGCATTTATGAAATATGTAATTCTTTTCAAGTGTATTTCACCTGTCTCTTCTCCCTTGCATCTCCTGCCCTTTTAGAAAATGGGGACAACTGAAACTCTCATCTCTATGCTTTCTAAAGTATGCTATAACTACTAGGCCATATTTCTAGACCACTAGACTTCCCACTCATCTACTTTGAAACTGTGTGCTGCTAGTTAACAATAGAAATTTCAATGAGTCAGAGAAAAGTAAGCCTGGAAAAACACCTTCAGTACTAGCAGGTTCCACTACAGACTACACTGCAACTACAAATCTCCAGTCATGTTATTGTTTTCAATACCTGTGACAGATTTCTATATTTCACTAATCCCCACAGCATGTAACAGTGAGCAAGGGAGAAGCAGAGGGACTGTAGCCCAGATGTGAAGAGTCAAAGGCAATAAGGAGTGTCATATCTCGTCCCTTTTTCTGCCTACTCTACACTCCTCCTTTTGTCCAGTTTTCATTCTGCAAGTGACCCTTTGATACAAAGTGTGCACTAGAAAATGCTTATTTTTGTATCTGGAACTTAAGACAACAATAACGTTCCCATGTCTTAGCCAAGGGACTCACTGTTTCTCTGAAGGAAAGATTTTATATTGCAAAGGTCAGATTTTCCACTGTATTGGATTTGCATGACCAGGATTTGGTAGCAGAGGGGCTACAACAGTAATTTCTTTGAGAAGCTGTTATATTTTCTCTCCACTGTCCAGCTGTGGAAGGAAGTGATAGAGTGTTTTTGGTGAGCAGCCATAGTCAGACAATCACACCCCGTAAATGTATGCACCAATACCAATCAAGTGTGTAAATACAGGTCCACATACATACAAACCACACACTGTTGTAACTGAGGACTCAATACAGGAAGATGTATTTTCTCAGTCTTCTTCTATAGACATGCAGACCACTGAAGCAAGGAGAGAGACAAACCGAGACAAAAAGATATTCAGAAATTGCTATCTAGCACCTTGACAGCTTTCACATGCTTACATAAGCAATTAAACCTGTGACAGTATTGTAGACATGATCCCTTCAAGTTATAAAAATAAAAGACAAATGAGTAGTCAACTTCAAATATTTCAAAGATCAATTAAAAAGTAAAATTCAGAATAATTTTATTTAAAAAAAAATAATAAAAATTACATTAGATATGGGTCTGTGTGACCTCAAGATTTTTAAAGATGCCTGTAATTCACTTTTGTCTAAAAAGTCAGTTTTGGGGGGGGAATTGGTTTTGATTTCTTTGTGTTTTGGTTTTGGTGTTTGTATTTTTTTTTCTTTTTGTGAAGGCATAATGGGTCCTTGCAATTTTGTTTTACAACACTGCCATTAAAATTTATGAAAATATAGACAGCATCTGTTAAATGTCACACACAGTTTTTCACAATCTCTTTACCTCAATGTGATACAAAGTCAAAACCATAGCATACGTGATCCACTTAATAGAGGTCCTGCATAACTAAGCTGGCAAGTTATCGGTAGATCACTATTCCTGGGGTGGAAACACAATCTTCTATAAGTTTTCCGACTACAGAAAAACCTCTTCAGAAATATCAAAGTATGCTTTAATATTTACCTGTAGCATTTCTGAAGTATCAGAAATGGAAAAATCTTGTAAGAAATGGGTTTGTGAAGAAGATGAAGAAGCTAACCCAAATGCCTTAAAAATAGAAGTTTTACTGTTGTGTAAATGTGGAGTCCTTGTTCTTTTTCCGAGTCACTGCCTTCTTCCCAAAATCCCCTGAGAAAACCATAATCTCACCAGCCAGGACTGCATGATTTTGTCCTTGAAGAAGTTTGTATAAGTTCTCTTATTGGCCTTTACTTTACCCTTTCCTATTGGTTGCTATCCCTGGTTTCTTATTGATAGTAGCTAGAATCCCCCAAAACTTTTAAATACCTCTACCCATGTTAATAAAGCTCTCTCTCTTCTTCCTCTCCATCATCTCTGCGTGGCTCTTCTGGGGCATCTCGGGTACCATGTGGCAGAGGACAAAGGGGAGCACATCCCCTCCAGATAATGGGTTAGCTCCTGTTACCTGGGTGCCCCTCAACTGTCACATTTACCTACTTATATGCTTCTTTTTGTTCTGGAGCAAGGGTTTTCTCATTTTTTAAAATATATTTCTTCCTCTTACTCAGCATCAGTTAAGTTTCAGTGCCACAAGAAAATTGTCAGGTCATTAAAGTGGTGGAAGAACTACGCTGGATTTAAGATTTGCCTTTTCATTCAGGGACCCTGTTATCACTGATACAAGCCTAAAAAGATGAAGTGCCCATATTGGGTTGAAATAATCTAAGGAATCAGAACTAAATATAAGTATACAAAATAACTCAAAGTCCTTAACTCTGACTAAATAAAGATTTTATATTACTCTTCTTATTTGTCTATTTTGATAGGTAATTACATAGAGAAACTCCAATAAAAAGAAACAAGGGCAAGAAGATGGTTACTTAATGATTAAGAACATAGAATTAAGGGGTTTTGTTATACAGTGGAAACAAAATCAGCCTTTTTTCACACATAACTAAGTTTTCTAAAATGAGAACTACACTCAGTATTTCAATTCTTGTCAAAAACCTGGCTTCCAGAACTGTTTGCATTATATTCAGTCATAATGCATCAAGGAACTCTATTTAACCAAACAAAACAAAAGAAAAAGCCTTGGGAAAAAAGCTTACTGAAATGTTTCTTCCCATCTTTTCCTAGATCTGATTTGGTGAAGTACCTGAATATTGTCCTAAAAATCAGTACCTGGAAATTAATTTCTCTTCAAAATGACATTAATGCTGAATTCCACTGAGGACAGACAGTAATTCTTTCTTTTATCTGTATACTTAGCTTTTCAGAATAAATAAAAAGTAAACTAAAACTGAGATTCAGGTGGGATATCTCCAAATAATGCATTTCTTTGTTCAGATGAACAAATGTTTTGGTTTTATCATATTCTCTGATCTGACAGACATTTAGTAGAACTACATCCAGCCCACCTCACCTTCCCAGGTGCCTCTTGGATAGGTCAGAGCACTATTCTACAAGTTAGTAGAACATAAAAGAGATTCAGAAATGTTTTAATGTAAAGCAAATATATTCTCATCTTCAAAAATCAGGCTTTGTAAATCAAGATTTGTAGAGATTTTCATGAAGAGGAATGTCTTAAGCCACATTCAGAGTTATCTGTGAGTTGGACAACCATGCAAGTTACGTTTTCTCTCATTTCTAATAAATGAACATCTAGTTACAACAAAGCATTGCTTTATATTGTGCACAAGCTTTCTTCACTACAGGATCTCAGTGTTTATGAAAGTTGTTACTTGTGACCCAGACATACTGTAGTATCATCTTTTTCTTCAGTTGACATTTACCTAGTAACAGTGATCCATGATCCCAAAACAAATTTGAGTGAAAAACTGTCCCTGTCTATAACTATTTTCTCTGTTGGTCCACAGAGTGTACTTCTGGTAAACTGTGATTAATAAGCACCAAAACTGACAAATAATTAGCATTTAGAGTTTGTTTTTCATCAAATTGGTTCCTGTGAAGTATAAAGGTTCTATTTAATCCATTAATTTTCTATCCATGTAAACCCATCTAGAGATTTTGGAAAGTATGTAAGTGTCTCAGCCATCGCTGCAGGACTGTGGCGCCTGTCTTCACAGTCATTAACTGACAGTCTCATCTCCAACATCATTAGCAAAATTTTATTGTTGTAGTTCTGCAGACCTCATCATTCAGCAAAGGAAATTATAAGATAACAGTTACATTTTGTATTGATTTTGATGAGAATTCGATCAGACCTTGACTGTCTGGTAGTTAAAGTCTCATTCTCATTACATACTTTGTACTGGGAGCTCAGTTAGTTTCCTTCCTTTATTGACTTACAGAGGCTCTCACAGACTGTTTAAACACAGGTCAGCAAATATGCCACAATAAGGTATTTTTTGCGATGCACCTTGGCTTTTTTTGGCAGACATAAGCCACTCTGACATCTAATGTTGCATACTCTTTTTTATTTTAAGTTTAAAATCTTGTGTTTCCTAGGTAGTACACCACAATTACATTAGGGACTAATTCAAAATCTGCCATGGTCACTAAGATGCTTTTCATTTACTTCATTAGGGTTTCAAATGGATTACAGATCTAAGGGTCTGTGTCATCTTTTTTATGAACAGGCTTTTGAGGTTTTACTTATAAGAACTGTTAAACATGAATATGAGATAAAGTTATAAAAAAGTAGATTGTGATGCACTGATACAAACTAGACATGAATTAACATCTAAAGACAAGTATTGTGGATTGCAACCCCCTGCATGCTGAAAACAAAAATCTGAGTTTATTTGGAAAGGCACTAATCCAATTTTTTTCAAGTTTCCAGAACCCTTTTATTTTTTTCTAAAGAATAGTAATTCTTGACTATAATTTATTTTTGAAATGGCTTTAAACAGTTAGAAGTTCTGAATAGCATAATTATCAGAGTTGAAAGTGTTTTTAATCACTTTTTAAAGAATGAAGTGAGTTTGGTGGATTTCCTTTGACTTTACCAATGATGTAAATGATAGAAATATTTTTTTAAACTTTCCTCTATTACATTCTTCAGCAGGTAAATTAGATCACTAAATGTTTCCAGAACTGTTACACAAGGGAAAAAAAAATGTGCAGCCATCTTATTTTCTCTTTGTACTAGATTATATTCCCTACTCCACCAAGATGAAGTGGTCTCAAGGATGCTTCTTATTAATAGTAATATCACAAAGGTAATTAGAAACGTTACTTTGATGACATAACCTAGAAGAAAAAAAAATTCCAGATGTAGATCTGGAAGTGGAAAAGGGAGCCTAGAAATCACTAGATCATTAAAAAAAATTATTTTCATTTTTTAAATTTTTTTTTCTTAACAACACATGTTTCAGTGAAAATGAGCATGGGCATCATTTTTTTCAGCATATGTTTGGCCTGGTGGAATTTGGTAGCAGGACTTCTATGGATGCTATCACAGAAATATTTTGTACCAGCTGTCTACTCAGTAAGTAGCCAACACAAAAGTATACACATGAATTTTTCGTCTGTGAAAGATTTGTGACTACAGTCAAAGTTATTTCTCTGATT
The DNA here is from genome assembly GCA_026770055.1 of Myrmophylax atrothorax. Lineage (NCBI taxonomy): Eukaryota > Metazoa > Chordata > Aves > Passeriformes > Thamnophilidae > Myrmophylax > Myrmophylax atrothorax. Next base: position 70,379,418 of record JAOXXN010000395.1, read on the forward strand.
TTTTTTAATTTATTTTTTAAATGTGAAGAATTTAATTTTTAGGCTGACATTGGTTTTCTAATCCAATGACAGGCTCAGGGTTAAAATGTATACCTATGACTCAAGTGCATTCAGTACCTACTAAATCTGAGCATTAAATTATAAATGTACATATTTCAATAGAATCTATCCATAATAAAGAGCATAAATTATTTATTTAAATTAAAAATATTTTGATGATAAAATACCATAGGCAAGTCATGTATCTCAAGTATTTTAGGACCACTTAAAAAATCAGTTACTGTGTACCATCATGGGACTAGCAATTATGTGGAAATGAGTAACCAAAAAAGATTTTTAAAGTAAATCTTAGATGGTAATATAAAAGAAGGAATAACTTCTAGAAGACTATATATTAGATAATTAAATGTCTTTTTCTTCTTGTATAATTTGTGATCAAATCATAGTTTTGTCTAATAAATTTTTAATTCAAATGTATTCAAAAAATGTCTTTCTAAAAATTTTTCTTCAAAGATTGTACATCTTCAAGATGAGCCTGTTGATTGTGATTGACCCAATAAGTCAAAGAAAATTGCTTTTTTTCCCTGATTGAATATCTCTGCAAGACATTTTCTCTGAGTAGTAAAATTCTTGGAAAATCTTCAGATAGATATAAGCTCTTAGACTTGTATTTAAACACATAGCACTGGAATGGTTTATTTATACATTGATCATCTGGCCTTTGACTTTGAAAGGCACATATATGCTTTTGGAAAACTTGTTTTCTCATATGTTCCTGGAAATTAAACACCAAAATAATTCTAAGTATGGGAAAATTACTTCATTATACTATTTAATTAGTATTTGAGAATTTTTTCTCTGTCTCTTAATGAACATTGCAGAATTTTCTCTTCTTCAAGAATATATTTAAAATTTTATCTTGAATACCAGTAGAGAAGAAAATAAGCAAAACCTCATAAATTTAGTGCATAATTTCCCTTTTATTATGATACTGGAGAACACCAGGAGAAGAGAATGAAGGAAGAGTAGCACCTGTATACTTTTTATCCAGCCACTGATAATCTGTAACCTGATAGACAATTCAGTCCTTATTATATTTTTCTGCATTACACCACAGTGAAAAATATTTTAAAGACAATTAAAATCAGCATATGATTGTCCATGATGCCTCAGGGTTTCTTTTGATATTTTGATTTTTTAATTTTTTAATTTTTATAGATTTTAGAAGTAGTTGTAGTGAATGTAGATTTTAATGTACCAGTAAAAGTAACCCCAGTGGTTCGAGGTTTGCACATACCAACCCCATCCCATATCAATCTCGCAAAATTCCGTTAGCTGTTTAGTCTTCTTTTCAAGGTAAAAATGCTGAAAAACACCTTAAGGCCTACACTAGGAGACATAAACATAGGCAGAGTGACCTCCAAGCCCAGAACGATGGAAGGCCTCCAAGGACTCTACGTGATACGAGGAAGATAGAGATGATGAAGGAGGTGTCCCAAGCTCACCCAGATTCAATTCCTGACAGGGGGCAGGATGGGGCAGAACTGAGGCATGGCAGAAAAAGAATTGGATGGACAGTATTGTAAAAATCATGGAACCAGTGTACGGGTACAAGTGTCGATATGTATCCTGTGGGCTTCAGGCCTGACATTAAAAGACCTGTCCGTTTTATCTTGTCTTATACACTAAGTTGGCTCAGAGTCCTGTTTTCTGTGGTCTCTTAAGGCAACATCCATAAGTAAACATTACTGTCTTCTTGAAGAAAAGTTGCTTCAAAGGCATATTAGTCAATCACAAAAACCAACATTGTAAATGGATTAGTAGCCCTTACAATCAAAGACATCTACTGTAATGCAGATAAACATATTACAAATATGTTTTTTTATTAGATTCTTCTCATGTGCTACTGAATTCATAGTATGTCACTGCTATTATCTTGACAGAAGCTGTGGCTTGATTTATTTAACTTGTTAAACACTCACATTTGATGCACAATTTATATCTGCTAAACATGCAGATACACTCTGGTGAGGACTCACCTGGAGTGCTGCATCCACCTGTGAGGTCCTCAGCATAGGAAAGAAAGGTATCTATTGGAGCAGATCCAGAGGAGAGGCAAAAAAATTATCAGAGGGATTGAACACCTCTGCTGTAGGGAAGGACTGTGAGAGTTGGGGCTCTTCAACCTGCAGAAAAGGTTCTGGGGAAACCTTACTGCAGCCTTTCAGTGTTTACAGAGGGCCTATACGAAAGATGGTGACAAACCTTTTAGTAGGGCCTATCACAATGGGGCAAGGAATAATGTCTTTAAACTGAAAGGTGGTCAATTTTTGCTAGAGATAAGGAAAAAAAAATATTATGATGGTGATGAAACACTGTCACAAGTTTTCCAGAGAGTTAGTGGAAACATTCAAGGTCAAGTTTGACAGGACTCTGAGCAACCAGGTGTAGTTGATACATCTGCTTATTGCAGGGGCTTGTACTAAATGACCTTTCCAGGTACTTTCCAACCCAAATTATTCTATGATTATGCAACTTTTTTATCTGCTACTCTTTAGTTGTGGGTGATTTTTTTTTAGTTCTCATAATTATTTTCCAGATTTAAATGTGAATTTCTGCATTCATTGAACCCAATGACAAAAAAAGTCATATTTTCTCAAACTCCTAACTTTAAAACCTTTGGAAAAATGAAAAAAAAAATTAAATGGAACAATAAAAGTTTTGCCACTTGTCATTAAAATTTTGATGAAAATCTGCTTTAACACACTGTTGAACAGATACAACATTGAGATATTCCACAGAGATACCTCTGCATCTATATCTTACAGTATTTGTTCAGAGGAATTATTTATTTACTTAATTTCACTTGATATTTATGGAAAATAGTTCAAAGAAATGTCACCCTACATTTTACAACTTTCTGGTCTTGAAATAAATGTAGCTTTTACAGAATTAAAAGTGGATGGATGCCATTCAGGGAATTGTACAAATCAGTTTGGAAAGTGTACAAAATTGACTCAGTATGATGTATGTCTCTATTACCTTATGCACCATATTACCTTATTTCAGTGTCAGAAATTAGAGGGTAACCATTTCACCTTCATCACCTTGATGACACTCAGTAACTTCCACTTTTTCTTATCAGAAATAATTTTTCCAAAATACCATGAACATCCTTACAGTCTTTGTTGTGTCAATCAGGAAGACAAGTGAGTACTGAACATTTGCATTCCTCAGACAAATTTTTACCTCAAGCCTTTCTTTTTGTCTTCAGTATTTTACCCTATTAAAATAAAAATAGAAGTATTTTTAAAAGCCAAGACCTGTAATTGTCCTCTAGCATATATCAGAATAAATTGTATTAAAACTTTTTTTTATATGCAGCTGAGGTTTACAGGGGTCTGTATTACTTTTTGCACCACTGATGTGTCACGTGAATCAGCAGTTCTTTAAATTCTTTAAACTACTCTCATTGAGCTTTCCCTAATTGTTTCCTATAGAATTGTAAACTATTCGTATAAAATGATTCTATTTTTTAAATTAAAACACAAAATGTCTTTTTGTTTTAGTTTAATCTTAACACATCTATTTAGAAAACTATGTTTGCTTTAACCTTCAGTGATTTGTCATTTATAAAGCTATGCCACTAATTCATAAATTCATGAGAGTCCCTTAATATCTGTATAGTTCAGTCATTCTATTAATAGTACATTAATAAACTTATTGATTCAAGTTTAGCACTTAGCTAAAAGACTTTATATAGCTGACAATATTTCAATAGGTCAATAAAATAAGGAAATACAGGGGAAGTCAGTCAATAACTTTAACAGTATCAATTTGTTTGTATGGCAAAGCTTCAAATCAATCAGACATGCATGCAAATAGCTCTATTAAATCTAATCTGGATTGAGAGGATACTTAAGCATATAATGAAAATTGAAGCTCTTCTTTAATTATCTGCATAAAGTGCATCACCATCAGCATAAAAAATGCAGTTAATGCTCTTTCACTAACAAACAACTGTTTAACCAATGGCAATAATACTAAATTTCTTTTAAGATTTAAGGTCATGATACAGCCAAGTACCTAACTCCTCATTTAACTTCAAGTAAAAGTATAGCCTGGTTAAAAAAAAAATGGAGCAAGTTATACAGTGTTAAAAAAGATGAATGCTTAAGAAAGTCACTGAAATAATATAATGGAGGAATGCATGTTCTTTAATTTTAATCTTGTCAATAACTGCACTTTAGAAGACAAACATTTAATCACGACCCATAGACCTCAGTCCTTCAGGTGTCTCTGTTAATTCAAACCTGCAGCATTGGAAACCTAGCAGAGAAGAACTTTGAGACAGGCATTTATGCGGGGAGTGAGCAGAAGAGGTAGAAGAGAGGAAGAAAAAGTAAGATAGAGGAAGAACACATTTATACCTTTTATTCTATTGTCTGACAGAAGCTTGACTAGCTTTTGATTTTAGTATAATTTTCATTCAGATTTGTGAAGTGCAGTTCCCTGTTAACACTGACTGTGTGAATCTGGAGTGGCTGCATAATCTTACCTTGAAAACTATTAACTAGTTCTTATAGTTAGATGGACTTCATGGTGGTGCCTTGCTTTGCATATACACTGAAACAACTGCAGCACCAGAAAGAAAGACCCTGAGCAAGAAGGTCCATTGAGTTATCATTTAATCCAGGATTTCAGTGCCTAAGAATTGGGGAAACTGAATCTCTAATGCATATGTGCTCATCAACAGTCTACAAAGTATTTTGAAGATGGGAAATCAGATTTCTAATTCCAATTTTTTGAAATTTTAAGTACATATATAAAATTAAATGTTTATTGGATTGAAACCAGACTGACGTAATGAGAATTATCCTGGCTTGGTAGTAGGAGAGATCTGAGTTACAGTTCCTTTTCCAATGAATGTTCATGGGTTTCATATTAAAGAACTTCATATTAAGGTATTATTGAAGCAAAGGACTAGAGTATGATTCCTGTTATTCTTTTCTAATCAAAAGGCAATAAAGTCATTCTTAGTCTCTTTCTCATTCAATGAATATTTAATTATTTCATGCAAAGCTGAAAACTTCAGCTAGAGTATGACTACCCTTACTGTATTCCATAACCATAAGTATTCAACTGTTCTACTTAACCATTGTACAGAAGGAAAAGATAACCATAGAGATGCCCACAAAAGATGCAAGTGGTGCTTCCCTCTTTCATGTTTGGAAAAGCATTTTGCTAACTGAACTTTAGGCTAAAATCATGTGATATCACACAGTATTGTCTCACCTTTTTTATAAAACAAATACTGGATCTCAGCAGATTTTAATCTATGAAAGTACCTTGGAGAAAACTGTTTCTTCCTGATACAGTGTGCTAGTTTGTGGGAAATATGTAAATACAATACATAGATAAAAATCCAAATATATTCCAGTCTTCACCATTTTTGATGAGTGTCTTCTTGCCAGCCAAATATTTTATGATTCCATTGAGGCTATTTCTTTGCCTTTTGAATAATTTCACTGGATAAGATAGAAAGGATATTGTTTCTCAAAGCACTACAAGATCCAAACTTTGAAAATGTGCTTCATAACTTAACTTTTGCCATACTGTTTTCTTCCTTATCACACAAACCCCCTCTTAGTCAATAATGATAATATCGAATGCTTACTATCCTCATAAGCTCCACAGTCAAATTCTCAGTAGCTGAGCTTATGCTGCAGGTTTACCTCAAACCCCCGCATCTCAGTTGTACACTGAGAGTGTCTTACCTGGATGTTCCTCCACTTGTCCTGGTTCCTGCGGAAGGATGCCTACATTCAGAGGAGAGAGCTGATTCTGACTTGCATCTGTAACACCCTCCAGTGACTACTAATAAATCTATTTAAATAAGAAGGGGCATAGAAATGGCAAGAAAGCAGAAGAGTAGATTGAAGAAGTGCAAATATTAATAATTATGGAACTGATGAGAATCTTCAGAAGAATAGCAGGTGACTGGAATAGATTCACATGAAAAAGTACATCTATTAATGAGGATTACCAGTGCCACTCAGGAAGACATTGAACAAAATGGATCTATGTCACCTGCATATTTTTGGAAAGCATTAGATTTACCTTCATACTACTGATTAAAAAAAAAAAAAGTGAGCTAGGTAAAAGACAGAAGTACATGAAAAATGTACCTCACGATGCTACACTAAAGGTTCTTAGATTATCATGCTCATGCCACTGTTTCCATGGTCTAAAATGGAGGAAAACCATTGCACCACACAGTCTCCATGACAAGAGCAAAGCTGAACAAAGCATGCAATGCTTCAGAAAGCACCAGGTACATCAGTCAGAAGGTGATTTATAACATTTGATAGAATGGATTGGACAGCGATTGCAGTGAAAATCTTCCTAGAAATGGAGACATATGGGTAAGGGGCCTTTAAGATATTTGTGCTGAACCATAATACTCCTTATTGAACATCATGAAGAATTTTAATTGTTCTCAGTGTTAACAGTGTGATGGATTAATAAAATAGAAATTTCATTGTGTGAAGATCATTGTTCCATAAGGGTAAAAGCTATGGTCTTATCATCATTCTCAAAAAGTTGTGTCTGCATTTGAAACACCATAGTCGCTCAGTTCTACATATGAATATATGGAGAAATATTGTCCAGTACCAAGTCCCAAGTAACTTGGTAGCAGCATCATTTTCAAATCTCTCTGATTTAGAAAGGAAAAGAAAAAAGGTGGATGTCAGTTTCAAAAAATATAGCTCCCAACAAGAAGAAACTGATGACCTTAACAGTAAACCTTGGTCAGCAAAAGCTGAAGGAAATCCCATCACCAAAGGCAGAAAAAGTCTTGTTTTGCTGGGCCTGTAGATAAGCTGTATCCTGCCTTAAGATAAGAAAGGGTCTAGATGAATGTTATCAGACAATGCGGTAACCCTTTGCTCTCTTCCCCCCGTAAATCCCTGAAATGACAATCAGTGACTGTTTTTCCTGACTTAGTGAAAGTATTGTTAACAAAGCCCTCCTCCCTCTTAGCATGTGCTTCCCTGAAACCTTAAATTGGGTGTTGCATGTTCAATAAGGCATTTGAGTTTAGTTCTCATAACTGGCATCGGTAGTTTTTATTTGACCTTCACAGGTGGAGCACCTTGGTTAGATGATCAAGCTTAATTTGATTTTGATTTTTTTTAAATTCTGGATGACCAGCAATGTCATATATTTAGAATAAACAGCAGTACTGAATTAGACCTTAGGAAATATTAAATGGCTTGTAATTCAGAGGTATAATTCATTTATTGCAGCTTCCTCACACTTTTCATTCATAGAAATTGGAAAACTTATTATCACTTAGGGTATACTAGGTTAGTTGTACTCAGTTCTCTTGCTGCTAAAAGGATATAGTATGATATGAAACATCTCCTAAAGCTTTTATTCAGTATACAGACTAAATGAAGTGTAATTTTCTGGTAATTACCTTTAGCAGTACAAGCTACATAAATTTTCAATATCAGTACACCATACTTCAGTATCTGAGCGTTTGATGACAAATTACATTTACTTTTAATATGTTTTAGTCTGTCAGATCAGAAGAGGACTTTCTGGCATATCTGAAAGTTCAGGCTCCTTTACTTACTTATGTAAGAACACGTTCAAGACTGATTGCAGCAGTGAAAAAAAAATCAGATATAATGACAGTAGAACTGATGATCTAAATTTTACCTTTGCAACAAGATATGCCCTAACTGATTACTCCTGAACTACATCATAGCTAATATCAGTGTTCCATGCCACAATAATGTTAACACTTACCATTGCTTAGATGTTCTTACATGAATAGGATTTCTTTATATATTTACTTAAATTGTTTTCTGCTGCATTTTAAATTTTTGAGAATGTTACATTTTCTGGATCAGAATAAAGTTATAATAATCAGAATAAGTAAATAATCAGAAAGTAAATAAGTGAAAGGTCTTCAAACTTATCTGTCTATACAGTTTAGAAATTGTCCACCACAGAACAGCTCCTTCTTAAAAGAGGAATATTTTTAATGACATGTTGATAAAAAAATTACAGATGTTAAAAGTGGAAAACTAGGAGACTTAGCAAATGTCACTACCATAAGAGACCTAACTAGTGGCTCAGATGAAAGAAATGGGTTTCATTGTTCAACCGTTTACCTTTCCGGATTCACCCTCCACCTCCACAGGTATAGGGGCTGCAGATTCATTTTTCCTTCCTCTTTTGCTTACATCATAAGCAAGTCCCCATTTACCATTGGAGAGGTAACAACAAGCAACTGACAGCCTAGGACCCTTTTTAAAATAGAGACCATATATTCATGTGTGGCTGCTAATGATACATATCAAAAACTTACCTAACAAAATTGTTCATTACCGTTAGCAAAGTAACAAAGAACTGGTGCTTTATTTTGCATTCAATCATTTATTAGATCAACTGATTTATAGCCATGATGGTCTTTCCAAGGTCATTTAAATATGTGACATTTAACACATCAATTAACATGTTTCTCCTAACTATATCATAGTGGTTTTATGAGTGTCAGTAAAAGGTAAAAGTATCTAAGGTGGAGTTATAGTTTACCTCCATCTCATGTAAACCTGTTGGATGCCTGATTTGTACTAATTTCCTTGTGATCGAAAAAGGCCAATCAAGTAGTTAGCTGACATTAAAGGAAACACAGATAATTCAAGTTGCCATTGCCAGATGTGACCTAGAAACCACGTAAGCAATAAACTTATATCCATTAACGTAATTTTTTTCTACCAAAACAGATATTTATAAAACAAGAATTTTGACTAGTATTTTAAACACACTGAAGGACTTAAGGATCCAGATCCTAGTGAAATACTTCATCCCAAATATAATGAGATTAAATCCCTTAGGCTGTTTTAGAGAGCTTAATCTTGATGTTTTAGCTTAAACTACAGTAATTGAATATATAATACATGTTGCCTGAAGACATGATGGTGCTCACTCCAGTTAATAAAGGTGTCCAGTCTGAAAAGAAATGTATATGAATCATTTAAGAATCAGAGGAATATTATCTTTCCTTACTGTATGTTAAAAATATGCATTGAACCTCAAATGGTTGTGTGCTTCAAGCATAAAATTCAAAGTGGTTTATCCTGCTGTTTCTCCAAATACCAACAAAGCCTTCAAAGTCAAACTGAAATGCTGCAACATTTTATGGGGAAAAGGTGGATTCTGATTAAAAAAAGAAAAAATTGCTTGCACTGCAGAGCGTGCCACTAATCATTCACAGATGGATATTAATCATTTGCAAACAAAAAAAGAAACATAAGCTGTACCTGGACTGACTAAACTCTTGAGAGGGAATCTCTTAACCAAAGAGTTTAAATTTATTAAGAGCATTTTTTTGTCTCCCATTTTATATACTAATTTTGTGATCAAAAGGAAATTTCAAATTTCTTGAGCAAAACTAACTACCAAAAGTGAAAAGCAAAGCGTCTAGTGATTTATTTAGTGATTTAACACCTCACATGCCATCCCAGTTTTAACCTATTTATCTTAGAGTTCAGTTTCACATGAAACATCCATTTTTGTAATCTACTCAGCCCCAACTCAGATAATTTTGCTTTTTATCAACACTTGTATAAACTCCACAAGATATTTAGGAAAATGTTCATACTTTTGTTTGTTAATCACAGGTGGGTGCAGGACTGTTGAAGGACACAAGGATATTAGCAAGCAGAAATACATAGTACAATCTGGGCAAAATAATATTCAGAGAACACTTATTCTATCTGTAATAATTTGATCTATTAGTATTTGTCTTAAGTCTATACCAAGTAGGTTGTCTTTTATGCTATTTTCTTACCTATACAATCATGTTAAAAATTATTAACAAGTAATAAGGCTGATAGGTTGCTTTGCCACTGTCTGCCCACTCCTAGAGTGGTGCATCAAAATACACAGCTTAGGGACTGATTTCTTTTTACAGAGTCATAGAATGGTTTGGATTGGAAGGGACCTTAAAAACCCTGTAGTTACAACCTCCCTGCAAAGGACAGGGACTCCTTTCACTATCCCACGTTGCTCAGGGCCCCACCCAACCTAACCTTGAACACTTCCCGGAAAGGGGCATCCTCAACTTTTCTGACCAACCTCTTCCAGTGTCTCACCAGCCTCACAGTAAAGAATTTCTTCGTAATATCTAATCCAAACCCTCTTCCAGTTTAAGTCCTTTCCCCTGCCCTATGACTTGTGGAATACTTAGGTGGTTTTTGGCAAAATCCCACACTGACAACTTCATCTTCATGGATAATGAACTCCAAGCTGGCTTTTCAGTCTGTTTGTGGAATACAGTGATCCCAGTTGTATTTTTGATGGCTTTTTTTGTTTGTTTCTTTGTTTTGCTAAGTTGATGTACCTCCAATAGTGTTTCAGTAGGATTTGGAGTGTGCTTTTGAAATGAACCCATTAATAATATCCCACTGTGTTTTAAATCATTTTATAGTGAAGTCTCATTCCACGCAACCTGTTAAATGTATTATTCTTTAATCTTTCTGGATGAAACTAAACAATATGATAAGGTTTAGGAGATATCCTAATGCAAGCCACCTGTTACTGGGTGTTACTCCCATGACACCAGACTAGAGACAGAAAAAAAAACCCAACAAACAAACCAAAAACATATATAGTTTAAATGTAAAGATGATGAGTCCTCAGCATTGCCTGGTTTTCTCTTGAAAACATTTTGTGTCATACTCCCTAGCTACTGCTTCACTTAGATCTATTGATTCCATAAATTATCTATCACATTGCGTGTATGTTCACATTGCTTGTTAAAGAAAGGAAAGAAACTTAATCTAGAAAAATTTATAAATTCACCATTATATATAAAAAAAGAATTATTATTGCAAAACAAAAACAAGCATCAAATATGAACAAACAATTAAGGCAGATGTAAAACTAATCCGTGATGTACAGTTTATAAAAGTATCATAACAAAATAAATTATCTCCATATAACAGAATTTTCTGTTTTTCCTCGGAGTAGAGAAAATATCTTGTTTGGAAGTAAGGATGATTCTGTAGACCAAAATCTCCTAACCCTGCTTTACTCTTTTGCCATTTTTCTGCCTGCTGAAAGACCAGGGAAATTTCTTTGCAAATTTCTCTTACTTCAATTTTTTATTTTGAAACTACATTTTTAGCAACCTGAGGTGTTACAGTAGAATTATTACAGTAAAGCAGCAGACCTTGAAGTGTTTGATCATAGCAGAGACTGGTCTGGAATACTGCATTTACCAGTATGGAACCTGGATAAGGAGAACAGAAGGACATGTGATCAAATCAATCAGTATGCACATGCATACACCATCTGCATGTGCACGGTAGTAGCTCTGCCACATTTAATGACGAATGTACAGACTGTCCAAGGATTTCTAAGAACAAGTGCTTTCTCTCTTCAGTTTTGCTGTTGCTACCCTTTGCTGTTGCTACCCTGTTGAAGTCTGTGAGTCTTAAAAAAAAAAAAAAAAATTGTGAATGCTGAAACAGCATGGAAAATGACAAAAAATCCGCAAGAAGGCATTTGACAGAGTGAAGAGAACTGTTAACCAAGACTGTACTAGAGAAAAGCTGCTTTAATAAGAGTGGGAGAATGCTTCAGCAGAGTACTGAAGCACAGCTAGAAGCCCATACTGGTTAGACCCTTGACAGCTAAAGAGCAGAAAACACTCAACTGTTAGAGGGGCTTTTGACTGTGGATTTTTTTGGAATGGAATGATTCCACAATTAAAGGAGATGGGTAAGCACTTTGATAATAAGTTATTGAAAAACCTTTAATGACACTTTTGAAAGTGCTGATGATGACTTCTGCTGATGACACTTCTGCTATGACTCAGGGAATTTCAAGGAGTAAGAACAATGAGGTTAAGACAACTAAACAGTCAAAAAATCTGCCACATACCCCTCAGTGGTTACAAACTTGTATAAAAGCCTTTGCATCTTTGCTTCAAAGTCTGTGACAATGTAACTGTATTCAGGAGTGCAATAATGTGGGCTGGAAAAAATAATTGAAAATTGCATTTCAGAATTCATCAGTTCACAAGAAGGAAGAGACACAAAAGATCATCATCCTATTAAAGTATGATAGGAAGAAATAGGTTTGTACAACACTGAACTTTGTTTAAATAAGCATTGAAGTAAACCCAGAAGATTTTAAAACTAATTTCGCAAGCTGGTTAAAGTCTGCATATCTGGGGACAGGTCAGCTGAAACCTAAGCGCACAGTATGCTACTAATGGTAATAATGTTTGGTAGTTCGGTTGCCATATATAGAGATTATAACTAGGTATGGAAAATAGAAAGTGACTGATTAAAGAACATGGCCCTACAACCCATTGAAATACCAGATCTGGTACGAAAAAAGGTAACACCATATTGAGTGACAAGTATTGCATAGCTACGGTAGATTACTGGCACAGTTCTTGAGATGATGAATATTTTGAAAACACCGAGGAAATGAAAAAATGTTTTCCAAGTATCTGATGTGAGAGAGAAGAGGATTGTAGCACATGACAGCTAAAAGGGTGAATCTGAGTATCAGATGTTTTCTACTGGTCACTCAGAGAGAAACAGGAAAGTCAGTCAGCAGAGAAGATGTCTCATTCTGATAGCATAAGCAAAATAAATGTTAGATAGTAACAAGCTGGTGATATGAACTATACATCATTCCAGAGTGCAGAGAGCAGAATAATAAGAAATAAGGATGAAAACATTGCTTCCTGATCAGAGAAGAAGCTGTTGAGCTAAACTCAATTGATAAGTTTCTGATTTTCTTGTACTGCATTTATCATTTTTAAAGCTCTTTAAAGGGCAAACCTTTGCATTTCACACTGTTAGGCAGTTGTTGATGTCATGTCTGCAGTCCCATTTGCCAGCACTTTCCTTCTTCTATGCTTTGCATTTTTATCCTGCTCAGTTGAAGTCTGTCAGTCGGCAAACATGCAAGTCTGAAACTACCTTTTGGACCATACAGTCACTCTATCATTGAAGCACCTGGCAGAGTGCTGGCTTATACTTAAGCAAGGCTTAGAACTTCCACACTATCATAAGTACAACTTACCCTTCATTTTACTTATAACAGTTTGAGTAATAAATCATTTACTGAGACAGAACTCAAGACCATTTTCTCATTTAATAGCTTTCATCTGTATGATGTTCTATATAATGAATATCACAGTACACTAATGAGTTTGCCAGCATTATCAGAAGATGTATCACCATTTACACAGTTTCTTTTTATTCCTGGAATGACTGCATGGATGTATCAGTTTTATAATTTCTCTTCACTTATATGGGTAAAAAATCACGGTATTTTGAAACATTCATCTTATATAACAAAGCTCTTAGCGTACAGTTGCTATTATCTTTTCTCATTAGTAGTGATATATTCTGCCTGATAGATTAGTCAGTGCATGTCCAAGGAGAGTGTAACCACACACAAAATTGTTTAATTTTAAAAATAGGATTAAAAACTGATCTACAGAATATAGGACTTCCTTTATTTTATTCACAAGTAATAATGCCCATATCTGGAATGAATTATTAAAAGTTATAGATTGAATTTCTAGTATTCTTTTTGAGAATCATGTTATGTTTCTGTAAGTGTACAACACAGGAGGGTTTTTTATTTATTTATTTTAATGAGAAGGAGCGAAATACATCAGCATATTTGAAATACAGAGGAACAAAGAAAGAAGATGGAAGACAGATATTCTGCAGCAGTCCTCTAATCAAGAATGCTTGATTTTTTAAACACAGAAGAAAAAAAAAAAAGAAACCAAATAGTTTACAAGGATTTGCAACTTATTTTTGTTATTGTAAATCTTGTGCTTAAAATTGCCACCAAAACTAGCATTAAAGATTTTGTAGTCTCAGTAGCATAACCTGAGTCAAGACTAGAACTAAATGATCTGTGAGACAAAAATTGTTCAATATTTGCTGAGAGTATCCTGTAAGAACTGCAAGACAAATGATTTCTAGCACTGATGCTCTTGGGAGGGACTTTGGTAATGTTTCAAGTCTTTGTGTAAAACTTTGATTTCCACATTAAAGACAGGGAAAATTAAAGAAAAGATTGTGCCTCTGAAAAAAATAAAATAAGCCACAAAATATACAGTACATAAAATGCTTTGAAAAATATTTCCAAGATTTTTTAATTAGTTTTGTTTTATACCAGCCACAGAGACTGATGTACCTTCAGCACAGCAATTTGCTCTGGCCTCCGTCCTCCACAGTCTTCATGCATAGTCAGCTTTATGCATTGTGAATCACTTGACTGCTTCATTCCTTTATGTAAATTTGTGCATAAACACATTTGGACAATGATATCTTTAGGAAATACTGTTGCATAATGGGGAATC
>JAOXXN010000395.1:70434990-70475766 GCA_026770055.1 Myrmophylax atrothorax
CTTTTCTAGCTATTAAGTGTGGCTTCATATAGGAGGTCAGAAACCCTTCCAACCTGTGTGCTGTCCGTTAGTCGACAAACAGTGTTGGGGACATAAAGATCTGGTTGTCTGTAAGCGCTTACAGCTAATAATTTCTTCCTGGCTTAAGTGTAGTCCTCATAGGGGAGTCAAAATCTTTCCAGCCTGTGTTCTGTCCAGAGTTGGGCAGGCAGTGCTGGGTTCATAAAGCTTTGATTACTCCGAGGCCACTTATAGCTAATAACTCTTATTAATACAGTTAAGACTAGAAATCTTTGCATTTCTGTCTCCCTCCTCCCTTTCACGTGACACACAGACAGTGTAGCTTTTGTGGGTTTGTCTATCATTTTCTGTTGCCTTGGGCTAAGAGACATAGAGAGACAGCTGTGGGGAATACTTGCCACCTTGTCTTTCCCTGGGGAAGCCAGTGCAGCTGTGTGCAGGAACAGCTGCTATCCTATCTTTGTCCCAATGATCACATGGAACTAAGCTGAGATGGTGAACACCTTTGTGTGTGTAAAACGCTTTCTCTTTTGTATATTTTTGTTACTAATATTGCTGCTCTTACTTTGTATTCCTTATTCCATTGCTGTTTGCTTTCAATAAATTGCTATCTTAAACTCATAGTCTCTGCCTTTGTCCCTCTTTTGACAGAGAGGGGTGGGGGGGGGAAGGAAATTGACTTATTTGAAGCTTAATTTCTGGTTGGCATTAAACCACCACACATATCTAGCCAAAATGTGTTAAATCTTAGTGGAATAATTAATCTCTTAAAAAATCTTAAATATTATTGCAAGAGAGATACACGATCTATAACAATCAAAAACTTATTTCATTTATTCACTTCTGTCAATTACTAGCTCCCCTTTATTTCATCTGCATCTTATCTCACTCATATTCATCAATGTTACAGCCATAATTCTGTTGTTAAAATAGCCTCAGCCAGCCTTAATAGCCCCATGGGGTGACACCTGCTTATGTCCTGATATGGCGAGATGTAGAATTTGTTTGAGATGTTGGAACAATTGACATGTAGGTTAATTTCAGGAAGGATTAAACATATACATACACACACACACACACACACACTCTCATTTATTTATTTATTTGTTTGTTTGTTTGTATATATCTACACACACACATACATATAACATTTACATTATTTATAAATTATATACAGTATAAAGTATATAACATATATACAATTTTACATCTATATGTACAAGGTAAGCAATGCAATGGAATAATATAAACATAAGATTATGAATGTATTCATAGTTTTCATCTGACTTTTAAGATCAGGATTATTCATATTTAATCTTCTAAAATATATTTCTACTATCCTCTATACAGTCAACTGTCATCCTTAACAGGTGAAAAGAATTACCAAGAAAAAATACCAGAGATCAACACTGTTTCTGAAAAATTATTTACTGCTTTTTTTTCTTGAGTGATTACAGTACAAGAAAGCTTTAACAACTATATAAAGAGAGATACCTCATTCCAGCTATTCTCTAGCTCATTTTTGCAGAACTCATCAGATTCCTAGAAAGTAAATGACAGTGACAAAGTCATTTTCAGTTTTGAGGAGTATCATTAAACAACATTCTCAGCACACACATGTTAATTTTTCTTATTCACTGCATGGGAATTTTAGGCAAATATTAATTAAATGAACAGATCTAAATGCACTAGTTTTGATGAACTGTTCATGGAAAATGTGCATTTTCTCCCACACAAAAAAGGCTGATTAGGAGGTTTAATAATGAACTCTCTTCCGCAGTGCTGCAAACTCACAAAACCCAATTTTTTTATTTTCTAAAGAGTGAATGAATTTTATAGTTTAAAAAAATACTTCTAAAATCAGACATATGACACTTTTTAAATGCCACCTCCTAAAAGCCCAGGAGCAGGCAATTCCAAATATTTTGGAAGTCAAGCAGGCAAGGCAGAAGGACAGCTTGCCTGAGCAGGGATCTTGCTTTGGAGCTGAGGTAAAAAACCATGGTGTATGCTCAGTGGAAGCAGGATCAGGTGATATGGGAGGAATACAGAGATTTTGCTCCACACCATGGGGAGAAAATTCATGTGGCCAAAGCTCAGTTAGAGTTGAAGCTAGCCAGAAATGTGGAAGTCAGCAGAAATGACCTTCTAAAATGCATTAGAAGCAAAAGGCAGACAAGAAAAATCTTGTTCTGTTACATGATGAAAATGGTCACCTCACAAACAAAGAGAAAGACAAGACAGAGATGTTTAGTGTGTTCTTTTCCTGTAAGGGTTCCAGAAACCTGAGCTGTAGGACCAGGACTCTAAGAATGTTAACTCCCAGCCAACCCTGAACTTGTACAGGATTTCCTGGAATCCTATGAGTCTATGACGCCTGATGGGATTCATCCAAAAATACTGAAAGAGCTGGTTGATGTCTCTCAATGAGTTGTGAACAGTCCTGGGAATCTGCAGAGGTCCTATTTGACTGGAATCTGGCTAAGGTTATCCTAATTTCCAAGAAGGGTAAGAGGGATGACCTTGGAAACGATATAGGCCTGTTTCACTTCAGTGCCTGGTAAAATTATGGGAAAGATTATCCTGCTAGTTATTGAAATGCATGTGAAAGACAGTGCAGTCACTGGTCCCAGCCAGCACAGGTTCATGAGGGGAAAGTCTTGACAACTAAACTTAATTTCATTTTGGGACAAAATTACCCACCTTGTTCATCAAGGGAAGTTAATTTGGATTTCAGTAAACTTTTCAATACTGTCTCTCAGTGTCCTGGAGAAAATGTCCAGCATACATCCGGAAAAATACAGCTGGCAACCTGACACTAGAGGGGTTCTGCAGAGCTCTATTTTAGGACAAGTTCTCCTCAACATCTTCATAAACAACTTGGATGCAGGACAAGAAGTTATACTAAACAAGTTTGCCAATGATACGAAATTGGGAGTAGCTGTCAACTCCCTTGAGGACAGAGGCCCTGCAGAGAGACCTCAACAAATTAGAGAGATGGGCAATCACTGCCCATATGAAGTTCAACAAGCATAAGTGCGAGATTCTGCACCTGGGACAGAACAACCCCAGGCGTACATACAGTCTGGGGAAGGAGAGGCTGGAGAGCAGCCTTGCAGAAAAGGCCCTGGAGATTCTGATCAATTGCAAGTTGAACATGAGTCAGCAGTGCCCTGGCAGCCAGGAGGGCAACCATGTCCTGGGGGCATCAGGCAAAATATTGCCAGCCAGTCAAGGGAGGTAATTGTCCTTCTCTGCTGTGTGCCTTGTGCAGTTTTGGGCACAACAATATTAGAAGAGTACAAAGCTATTAGAAAACACTCAAAGGAGAGCTACAAAGGCGATGAAGGGTTCAGAGGAACAGCTGAAGTCCCCTGGTCTGTTCAGCCTGGAGTACCGGAGACTGAGAAGAGACCTGACAGTAATCTGCAGCTGCCTCATGAGGGGAAGTGAAAGGGCAGACACTGATCGAAGGGAATGGCCTGAATTGTGTCAGGGAAGGTTTAGACTGGATATGAGGAAAAGGTGCTCCACCCAGAGGGTATTTGGGCACTGGAACAGTCTCCCCAGGAAAGCAGTCATGGCACCAAGCCTGACAGAGTTCAATTGTTTGGACAATGTTCTCAAGCATGTGGTGTGATTTCCAGGGTTGTCCTGTGCAGGGTTAGGAATTGGACTTAATGATCCTGTGGGTCCCTTCCAACTCAGCATATTGTATTATATGTGAAGCAAAAGCCTAATCCTGCAAATATTTCCATGTAAGAATTATTTATTCAGATAGACTGCTATTGAAATTAACTGGGCACATCTGTAAAGTTATCTAAGTGCATAACTGCTTATTAGATCATATACCCTGCAAGATCAATCAGGTATCTACATGCTAGCTGAGATTTTCCCAGATAATATTATTTCCAGCTGAGCTCACTGAATTTCTAGTTCATTCACTGGTGCTTTTAGAAGCTGTCACACTGATGACTGCAACAGATTTCAAATCAAAAAAGGACAAGAGCCTGTCACTCTCATGGCAAGGTAACAGCCCTCTATCAGACAGAGCACTATACACACATACATATAATATCCATCATCACCATAAAATTGAAAGCACAAGAATAAGCATTATGAAAATTAGAGACCTATTGCCTGAAAAGGGTGATGTCAGGCAGGTAGATTAATGAGCACTGCCAGTGGTTATCAGTAAAGTCAAATGGCATGTCCCATAGAAAGTACTTACCACTTATTCCATAAATGACAGTAGTGCATCTGGAAGGGCCACTGCTATAGTATAAAGTTGAATTCATTACTATATCTGTGCTCTACCCTTGTGTAAGTTTTTTAGTCCATAAACTAAATAGGCTGAAACCCAATACCTAGGGGTCAGCACACTTCCATAAATCATCCTCCTCTTCACAGGGTATACACCACCCATTTTTTTTTTTTGGTCTGTTTGTTTCTGTGCAAAAATTTACCTTCAAGGTAATAACTGAACTATCTCAGACTGAATTTTAATTTAGATCTATCAAATGTAGCAACAAAAAATTATACATTGAGATAGAAATTTAAAGTTGATTCCAAATCTCATTGAATGACAGCAGGTTTGAGCAATATGCTCCCTTAGGCTTTTCTTAAAATCCTGACCTGCAGCCTTGGGCCACATTGTAAGCACAGAATAAACTGATATAATTGCTGTAACCTGAAGGGAAGGGGACTTTTTTTGATTTCCATATGCAATGCTGTTAACCTTGAAAATAAGACAATTCAGTGATTTACAGTCTTGGTAAACGTGATAAGAGATCATCCTTGATTTCTAGCATTTTCTTATTGAAACGTAAGTGCATCTAACACACAATGATTTCATTTATAATAATGATAAATATTTTTTCGTATGGAATGATGTTCCAATGAAATACACTATTTCCAGGAAATCAAAACTTCCCACAGGAAACCATTATCTTCTAGATACGCTACCTACCTCTCTCCATTGTCATTTTACAGGATACTTAAACTTATATAGCTATATAATCTATGCCTAAGAACCTCTTTTCCTGCAAGAAACCTTGAACTGATTTTTCTAAGGAAAATATTAACTCCTGTGGTTTTGAATTTAAAAATATATCTATAATTTTTCATACCATTATAGTAAGAATTAAAATGAAAAATTAAAACAAACAAAAAAAAAGACAGATAATAAGTTTTTTTCAGTATCTTAATTTCCCAGAAGTTTTAGAAAGACTTTTTTCTGTTCCAAAGTATAAATAGTTTCTAATTCATGTTTGCTATAGATTGGGGATAAAATGTCAACTGTGAGCAAAATATAATTTCACATAATTTTCAGTTCTTATTCTACACCAAAATAAAAAAGGGAAAGACCCCTCTGCCTTTGGAATAATATCTATTGAACTTTTATATAAAGGAACACATTTTATAAAGTTTAAAGAAATTGTTCAGAAATTCATCTTCTGCTGCAGTTATACATCAATGAATGATACCAGAACAGGCTGTACTATCTCAAAGTCATGGCTCCACACATAGGATCTCTCCAAATACAAATTACTTTTGCTCAGAGTGGAGCTAAACATGAGAAATCCACCCATGTCTGAATGTTCATTGACCTGTTCCAGTGCCAAGTAGAGTGGAAACAACAGAAAAAATATAAATAGGACACCCCTTTTTATATGCCTAAAACATAATAGACCTGTCATTTATATGAATTGTTCTGGTAAACGATTTGTCAGTTTTCAATAGCTTTTGTCATAGTGCTGCAAATTGGTTTAAGTATAAAAAAAAATTCTAACCAACTGTATTTACCTATGGAAACAGTTTACTTTGCTCTCAGATTTTTATATAAAACTTAAGTCTGTCATCTCTCATTCTCTGGAACAATGAGGACAAAGTCCCTGGCACTCTTTAAACTGTTGTCTATAGAGAATTTGGTATCAGACAGGAGCATATTCCAGCCTTGCAGTGTTCATGGGAAAGCAGGTCAACTGTTGCTGTAAGTACCATTTTGTTAGAAGAGGTGGATTCTGGTCCTTGCAAAATAGTCTTTTATCATGCAGGTGAAACACAGACTTGGGAACCTGCTTGAGTGCACTGTTATGATGCCTACTTTCCAAAGTGCAGCTGGCAATACACTAACGGTGCATGCTATCTGCATGAGTCTTGTTATGCTTCCAAACTTTAGCAAACAAGTTGTACTACACATTTCTGACCACACTGTCTGTTATGGCAGGAGCAAAGTCCAGCTAGATACATATGAAATGTCTGAAATGTTCTACTTTGTGAAAGAAGAAAAGATATGGAAACAGTTTAGTTATCCCCTGAAGTTTACCAGATTAGACCAGAGGAGTAAATAGCATATACTTGCTCACAAAAAAAAAAGAACTAGCTCTGTTAACTAGACACTTGTTTATGTCATTTGATTAGAAGAAAAATAGCACTAACACAGGGAATATTTAATATTAATTATGCTGTGACTTTTTTTATTTTAACATTTTGAAAAAGAAAAGCATTCTCTTTAAAATGCATAGTAGCCTTGTCTATTGTAACTGAATCTTGGACAAGCTGTAAAAATACAAAATTGTGTTGAATACAATCAAACCAGAGTTATTCTGCTTACAATAATTTAAACCTCAAGCTAGAAGTTGTTTTCTATTTTTCCATTCAGATTAGCCCAGAGAAGATTCACAGGCATATGTTAAAGCTTGAGCATCAGGTCATATGAGAAAAACATCAAAAGAAAGAAAAATCTACTAAACAAGAATCCATAAAAACTACTAATCTTTCTTTAATTAAACTTGCTTGGTTGAAAAACAAGGGGACAAACAACAAACTGTAACTAAATTAGGTATTTTTATATAAGAAGATGGATGAGAAAAAGAACTCTGAAATAAAATGGGAGAGGTACAAGAAAAACAAGTTTTTACAATGAAATTCAATATTTTTTTTCTAATGTCATGCGAAAAAGGGGTAGAAATGCAAAAATTTCCTGTCCCACCTGTATTAATGTATTTTTCTTTGCTATAAGTGCTCCCAGAATATCAAAGACTTTGAAAGCCCAACACAGTCTGTCCATGCCTCACCTAAAGAGACCCTTTGCTGGACAGATTCACCATGATGGACAGGACTTTTTATACCCTGATATGGAGGCTACATTTAATAGCAAGGGAGAACATTCTCCATAAAGTTCTCTTACAAATTGTATCACTGCCAGCAGCAGAAACAAACCGGAATAACTCTAGCAGTTCCCAAAATAACTTTTATTAATATAAGTATGTGACAATTATAGGGGTTGCATTGTCAGTAATAACATTTTACTGCATGATTTCACTTAACTAATAACAAAACCCCAAACCCCAAAAGCACACTCCACAAAACAAAAACAAAGTAAGATATATACCTAGTAAGTTACCAGGTGTAAGGCAAAGTAAAATTAGTAAGGCGTAAGGCATAAGGTATAAGAGTATAAGGTAAGGTATAAGGTATTATAAGGAAAAAGGTATAGAAAATAAAACAAAGTAAATAGTTGCTCACCCCTACATTGTCTGAAGGAGTGGGAGGAGACAGGGCATCTGGTTGGTTACCCCTGCAATGATGATGGAACTTCTCTCCCCAGTTTTTGCTCATGTCCAACTTCTTCTTAGGCAGCTTGAGTGACTATAGTCAGTAATAATTTTGGGTGTGATAGACAGATGACATAGGCCTAAGAGTCAGCTCCCTGTGTCCCCATAGGATGTTAGGAAGAAAGGCCATGTTATTTCCATAACACTCCATTAATTCTACCAGTCTGTCTTGAACACTTTTGGGAAGCTACTGGGGTCTCTTTGTCCCATCTTGTGTAACTCATTATCCTCTGGCAATGTTTTCTGGGAACATACCCTCGAGGTGTTTAGGTGTTTCCCATAACCCACCAGGATAGTCATCATGACCTTGAGAGGGTCTATCACCCTGTATCTAATATCATGGCCATTCCATGGAGGAAGCCCTAGAAAACTGCAGAATTCACATTTATTTTCTTTTTCCTTTCACTTTACTAAATAGCCTCTCCAGCATTTATATTACTCTAACAATGTTAGAAGTGAGAGCACTGGAATGGATCATCTGACAAGAAACAGCAAGAGTCATGCTGGTTTATTGTCTCAGACAATAAATCTATTTTTTTAATCTGTCTTTTATTTCCTATTTTTTCAGAGGTGGTATGATCTTGATTGAGTTACTGTTTATATCTCTTTACTAATGTAGTTTTTCAGTTCTTATGCAATCCACAATTCAAGAGGAATCTTTGTCTTATGATTTATCATTGTCAAACAAACAGAAGCCTGTGGTTGAAAAGGGATAACAGAATACAGTTATATTTTTAACCAAATGATTAGAAGTGGCATATCTACTTCAAACTGCTTTGTAACTGAACAAAAACATAAAAAAAACAACACACGAGTAAAAAATAATGGAAAGGAAAAGAATATTGGTGTAACCAGGGTCTGCTGATGTTAAGGAAGTTACTAAAGGCGAAGAATAATTACAGTACTCTTCATGTCATGTTAGTAAAAAGTTAGGAAGACTCAAATGTACACAGGGAACGAAACCACTATTCCTTTTTTTCAAGGATGCATAAGAAATTATCACAATCATACAATGGATCAGTTTGGAAGAGACCTTAAAGATCATCTAGGTCCAACCACTCTGACATGGACAGGGACACACCTTCCGCTAGACCAGGTTTCTGAAATATTTGAGTGAAAACATTAAGTGTGTACTAGAGATAGAAATCTGTCATTTTTATCTGATCTTTTCTTATACAAAATTACACAAACATTCCCATGGAGTGATAAATCGTATGATCTACCTAATATGATGTTATAGTTTCAAAATCTTTCATGGAATTTTTTTTTCTGTCCCTTACCAATACCATGGTTTGGGAGTTGGAGGCCAGGAGAGATGGTTCATGGAAGCCCAACCAGATCATTACCTGCTCCCTGAGTCAGCTAAGTGTCTAAAAGCTAAACAAAAGGGATGGCTTAGAGCTTTGCGTTCCAACATCATGGGTAGGAAGAGGATTGGGGGAAGAGGGGAGGGAGAGAGGTTTCCAGTTGTTTTGCCACTTCTCTTCTCCAGCTGCTGTATGTGCCATCCACTATTTGCTGGGCTGGTGGAAGCCCTTGGAAGGAGATCCCTTGGTCAGCCCACGACTCTATGAGCTCTGTGCCACTCTTTGGAGAGAACAGGTGCCACTACCTGGATTTGCTACAGACTCCTTGACACCATCTGCAGAGTTGCTAACACCCACATCCCCTGCAGTGCTTTAGGACAAAGGATGGGGAGAGGGTCTTTACACTGCCCATGGGAAAGGTTTTGGTCTGTCCCTGTAGCCATCATTGTGAGTTTTCAGAACCAGCACCTCTCCCTACCCTCCATCTTTGCCTCACCAGAGCCTGTGAGTCACCACAGCCTCTGCCTCCTGAGGCGTGACATCACCTCCTGCTGTCTGTAGATATAACTGCACTGAAAGGGCAGAGATAGGACTTCATTTGTTTGAAAGTTTTGGTTACAGTGCTGCTGCTTGTTCTGTTCTGCTCTTTTACTTTTAGTTATATATATTCATAGTAAATAACTGGTATGCTTTTCCTCTACACTTTTTGATTAAAGTTGCTTAATTTGAAAGGTTGTGGTGGTTTTTCAGGAGAGGCCCCCCCCTCCTAGTCTGGAAGGGTTCCTCACTTTCCTTAACAGACACCTTGGATTTCTTTTAAACTGAGACAAATGATTATAATTTTTCTTCTGTTAACTGAAATATGAAAAATAAAGAAAATGTTAACAGACACAAAATGCTGTGGAGTTTGCTGTGCATTTTTGTTTGTTTGTTTGTTTCAAAAAAATAATTCCAGCTATTGGATCCCTCTGTGGGATTTTTTTTTAATCTATGTAATAACTGATGAACTCAGCAGAATCCAAAAGAAAAGTCTGACCTACTGTATAATAGTCATACCACAAAGAAGGTGCTGTTCCAAACTAAAATAAAAAATACACTGAAAAAGGAGGAGAAGCTTAAAAAAATATTTTTTAATTAAGAAATGTTTGGGAAAAAGGTGTCTCTTTTGACCTTGAGAAGCAAATTTGATCAATGACACAGTCAAAACATTCTATCCTGGTAAAAGAAAGTGAACTTATTGTGCCAGCTATATTTTTCAGCAATTAGTTACCCATATCCCTTAAAAAAGTGGGGTAAACCATAACATACACTGCATAAATGCTAATAATGGTACAATAATGGATTATCTAATGCTATTAATAGCACTACACTGCTAATATCATGATAATAAGGTTAGCATACTGTATTTGATCCTAGACAACAGAATATTTTTAGCCTTCTTAAGCAATTGAATGTTATGAATCACTTCCTCTATTCAACCTAATGCAAAAAAATGCAATGTAATTCTCTTCGATTTGTCACATTCTTTTTTTCCCTTTAAATCTATCTTCCTTGGTGGTTCCAAGCAGTATGACTAAAAGCGATGTATAGAAACTAATGCACAGGAAGAGCCATCTGAATATGAGGATGAATTTCTTTCTCATGTGGGTGACTGCACACTGAAACAGATTGCCCAGAGAAGTTTGGAATGTGCCTCACTGGAGATATTCAAGAAACCTCTGGATGCAACCCTGTGCCATTAGCTCTAGAATGATCCTGCTTGAGCAGGGAAGTTGGACTAAGTGACCTACTGTGGTCCCTTCCAACCTGATCGATTCTGTAATTCTGTAACTCCTCAGCTCTGCTGTCAATATGTCAAATATGCTTGTGTTATGCTGCACAGTTCTTCAAATAAAAGTGACATTTTTACTTATTTTTGATGCTTCCTTCCTACTTATATATCCTTACCTCTTTATCACCATTCTGCACAACAATTATAAAATTAAATTGGAACAAAAAAACCTCACAAAGCTTTTCCAATGTCTCCAACATGTCCAGAAAATGTACCTACATGATATCAGTAAATGTTTTCGTACACCTCAGTACCCAGCAGTCTTCAAGAAGTTAAGTCTGTTCACCATTTAGGCCTTAGCATAGCAATGTCAGAGGCACATGTTCCATATGAGATTTGTTGGTTGTTCCCCAATTAGCATGCTCAGGTTCTACATGTACTTCTAGGAAGTCAATACAAAATATATGAGTTATCCTAAACAAATGCCAATCAGTTTGTGAAGGCAGCTAGCTCCCAAAACAGTATAGCCATGCACTACACCAGTAGAGGAAGTTTCAGTCTTTAATGTTGAGAACTTCAAAAATGGTTTCCATACCTACCTTTCTAAGGAGATCCGAGAACAACCATCACACTATACCATACAAGACTTAAGTTTGAGTACATGCGAGAAGTGTTCATGAAGTCACCTGATGAAATACAGAACGTGTTAATTTTCCACATGGAATGATAAAATTTGCCACCATATAAACATGCTTAAGACAAGATTGTTTAGACCTGAGGAGCCAGCTGTGGGGACACAGTTTCTTCCACAGTTGCTTTTATTTCAGCTGTAAAGACTGCATCAGTGCCCATCTGATTTTATTTTTGGACAACACAGCAGAGAGTTCTTCTATCCAAGAACATCTTTTGAATCTTCAGCAAATGAGTCAAGAATCAAGAAAGGCTTTAAACCCTCTCTGAGCAGGAAAGGACTGTTTGTTTTTCTCTTGTCATTTGTCATTAAGCAGTTTATGGACAAATAAAAAGAAGAATATGAACGTACTTCATTAAGTTATCAAATAATTATTTACTGTGTTTTTAATGAGAGTTTTTAAATAACAACCCTATTCTCATCTAAGGCACCAAAAGTTATGCTTGAGGAACTCCTGGAAGGCTTCAGTCAACACCTTCTCAGGGAGAATCAAATCTTTTTAGCCTTTCTGCTGCCAATAGGCACTTACAAGAACTGCCAGAATTAAGAGTTGGTCATGTCCTAGAAGGGTCTCTGTTCTTTCTATACAGGACACAAGAAGAAAGGTTTCTACCTCCAGCAGGAAGGGTACAAAGCCTCAGAGTACTACTGTATTGCTAACAAATCTGATACATGGAATGACAGCACCAAAGGGACAGAATCTTTACTCCATGGTTACACAGACATCACTTGCTCTGTCATGTAAGATTTCTGAATGTGGCTATGTGATGCAATCAGAGAAAAGAAAAAAGTGTCTCTTCAGACTTGGTTTCTGTCACTAAGTTCAGTATAGAACTACTTTTGACAAAGTGCCACCTACCAGATTCACAAGACCTTCTCAGAACGAGTTAATATACATTTCTTAGCATTACAGACATGAAATCAACACCCTTATCAAAAGCTTCAGCAGCTCCACTCTCCAAAAACAAAAGCTTTGTCATCTTAACAACTTAAAAATGAATCATTGATACAAGTCTCCAATATTCAATCCATTTGTGACTGTCCATTGCTGCAGCAAAACAACAAAAAGATTTGGTCTGAAAGGTTTGATAATGTAATCATCCACACAGTATATAAAGCAAATAATGCATCTGAGATTCACTAGCCTATTTTCCTGACTTCAATAGCCCTTGAATCAAACTAAACATTCTATGTTGATCACTGTAGTTTTGAAAGTCAGCCTTTAGAAACATAATCCAACCAGTCATATAAAGCTTTGATTCCTAAAGCCATAAACACTAAATTTGATGAAAAGTCTGCTGGGTTTTTGCAGCATGGAAATGGATTTTCCTGCTGTGTGTTAAAGGTGATAAATTGGCAGGTGTTAAGTGTATGTTTGGAATTTGCCAGAAAAAACTCCACACTATCATGAAAAAAGAACGCAATAATCGCATTAACTATACCTTTGGCTTAAGTATCTCTTAAATATGGCCATTTTACAAGCTAATACTGATATTTTTTTTTTCCAAGAAGCCTAAATATGAGATGCCCAAGTGCCATTAAATATCAGTTTAAGCTCTTTTGAAACAGACACTGAACAATTACTTGTTTGAAGTACTCATTCTCTACTGAACATGTTCAAGTCAGAAATAGGAATACATTCTTCTTCTCAGAGGCACTACTAAGTGCCCTCAATGACATATCACCATGTGAAAACATTCATGAGAAGCAGTGAAGGCCCTTAGGCAAAAGTGGGGGGAGCAGCTGAATGGTAGCACACCTTCAGTATCATGATGCAAACTTACGCAGCACTTGCTGATAGAGGTCCATGGAAGCTGATGCAGTTGCACCCAAGGGCAGCACTGAGGAGCTAGCTTAGTATTTTTCAGTGAGCATAAACTGATAGTAAATATTTTTTAATATTAACATTTTCTTTTGCCTAAATATCTATACTACAAGGTAGTAATATTAATATTTTAACTTAGTCTCAAAAAGTAATTTTTACACACTTGGCAATTTATGCAGAGAAAATATCATTTATTCTGCAAAAAAGATCTTTATCTAACCTTTTATCTTACTATTACTTGTTAATATTCCTGAAGGCTGGAACAACTAAAACAATTTGCCAGACAGCCACAGTACTACAACAAAACCAGTCCTTCATCACAATAAGAACAATTTCAGAGTATTAAAATAAACTTAGAATGAAGAGGTGATAAAGCTTAGAGTTCAAACAAAAAGGCAGTGACTGCTTTGTATCCATACAAACACCCTCATATGAATTGCAATTTTTGCTTTGAGCTGTTTGTGCCAACAAAGAATTTCTAACTGAAACACAATGAGAGAGAAGGAGTTGCTGCTTACTCAGGAGCTGTTGAAGTAATTGTCTTGGATGATTCTGCAATTTATCATATCATTCCAGCCTTCACATTGTCTAGTGCATATGTGTGAGAATATTTACAACACATACCACTCAGAACAAAAACAAATAAAACTAAGACACTGTGCTCCAAGGTTTTGGTCCTTATTTTTGCTAGAAGAAAATAAATTAAACAACAAAACCTGCCAACACAACTTCAGGAATACTTTTAAATGATGGAAAGATTGATATCCAATTCAGATGTTGTTGAAGCTGTTCCAGATGCATAAAATTAGTAATAGATTTATTTATTTATTTATTAAATAATACCTGTGGGCATCTGAACTGCACCATAGTCAACTATTTGGAATTCTCAAGACAACTAGGAAGATGTTATGACATAATATTTTCATTAGGGAAACCACAAAGACATATCTAGCATTAACAAGATTATCTTTAGAAATGTAAGCAGACGAAACCAAAACTGGGCTATTTTCCTCATCGTGGCTCCGATTCATGAATGAAATTTGGGAAGGGCTCTACCCATGTGGGTGTGTCCTTCAAGCCTGCGCAGTGGATTTTTTAGGTGAAGCACAGTGTGCGCAATACTGGCCCCACCCTTTAACTCCTAAGGTTCATCTGCCACGGCTGAGCGAGCTTGGATGCTGACAGTGAAGTCCTCAGGACTAGAACCTACAGCCCCTGGTTTTCACAGGAGGTCTCCCACCCAAGTACTAACCGGGCCTGACCCTGCTTAGCTTCTGAGATCTGACAGGATTGGTTGTCGCGGTGGCATTCCTCTGCTTTAAAAATATTATTTTAAAGATATGCCCTTGATATTTTGAAAGAGTGCACATGGGGGGCGAGGGTGTTAGGCTGAATTCTTCTACCACTTTAAAACCTGCTTAGAGGATGAGGTTAAGTTCAATATCCAATATAGTTACAACAACTGAAAGTGTTCAAATATTCTTGAATTAAAGAGAACTTTTATTTCTGCTAATGGAAAAGCTATATTCTATTCATATATTGCCAAAGTTTGTGACATCTATAAATTATGGATATACCAATCAGGACATAATTAATATAAATGTGTCATAAATCCAAATACAAGCATACTAAAATTATGTTGCTAACAATAGCATGCATTTTGAAGCAGTGTGATAGCATAGACAGCCAAAATTTTAGTAAAATATGTGAGCAAAATGGGCAAAGGCAGGTGGATGCAGCTGCAGGTAGGAGGCGCTCAAGTATCAAAAGTTGTCAGACAAAAACTGGGTAAGCAAAGGGAGTGCAAATAGGCAGAAATCTTGCTGAACATTCTGGAAGAATGACTGGCCAGACAGAAGCAAACCAAATGAGAGATAAGCAGACTCCCCTTCTGGAGAGGAGCAGTGGTATGAAAACCTCTGTCAAGGAGTTCTTAAGCTTGAACATTCTGGTCTTTGAAAGTCAGGAACACCAAGAATTGCAGTCATCATTACTAAACTTGACATCGTACTGTCGAAGTTAATTTAGAATGTCTATTTTAAAGATTACTTATTTCATATGTAGCAATGGCAATCACTTTTTTGTAAGCATGAGCAGGTAATGAGCAAGAAGTATATTGTTCACCGGAGAAGTCAGTAAAATTCAGGTTTAAGGCTTAAAACTGGCATGATTTTTCAGTCTGCAGATGCTCCAGTGCCAGAGATCTCTAATTCTCTGATACAGACATCTATTCAGTTTTAACACAATATTCACCTCATTGCTACTCAAATTACTCAATTTATCATACAAGCACCACAAACTTGCAGATTGGCTCAATTTGAAATATTCCCCAAAATGTAACATTTACAAAATTAAAGATTGTTGGGCTTTTTCATTTCACACATGTTCCTTCTGGCTTTTTAGCTTAAATAAAATTTGTTCTACATATATTCACATTTTCTATAATAAAGCAATTGATATATAACAAGAAAAGTGGAGCAAAAAAATTGTTCCAGGATTTTCACCATTTGTCTTACATCTTCAAAAGCCATTGCAAAGTATAAGTCTAACCACAGCTTCTCCTGTATTAAGCTGTCTCAGTTTAAAAGAAACCAAGATGTCTATTAAGGAAAATGAGGAACACTTCTGGATTAGTAAGGGCCCTCTCCCCAGAAACACCACAAGCTTTCAAATTAAGAGACTTTAATCAGAAAGTGTATACAGAATAACAGTTCCTTCCTACAAATATATATATGTATAACCAAAAAGAGAACAGACCAAGCAGCAACACCGTAACCAAAACTTTCAAACAAATCAAGTCCTATCTCTGCCCCTTTGGTGCAGTTATATTTACAGACAGCAGGAGGCGATGCTGTGCCTCAGGCTGCAGGGGCTTCAGTGACTCACTTATGGGCTCCAGAGAGGCAAAGAAAGGGGGCGGGGAGAGGTGTTGGTACAAAAGTTCTGTACAAAAATGTTGGGGGGATGTCAGCAACTCCTCTGCAGATGGTGTGGGCCCCTTGAGGAGTCTGCAGCGAACCCAGGCAATGGTGACTCTTCTCTCAGAACAGCACAGGGCCTGTAGAGTCAGGAGGTGAGCCAGGAAGCCCCCTCCAAGTGCTTACACCAGCCCAGCTAAAAGGCAGCTGGCACCCAAGCAGCCAGAGAAGAGAAGTGTGGTCAGTACCAGGAAAAACATCTCTTCCTCCCCACCTCCCTCCAGTCCTCTCCCCAGCCATCACGTTGGAATGGAAAGCTATTAGCTATCCCTTTGCTTAGGCTTTAGACACTTAGCTGATTCAGGGAGCAGGTAGTGGGGGCTGGTCTTCAACAAGCCATCCCATCCTGGCCTCCAACTCCCAAACCACTGTGTCAGTAAGAGACAGCAAAAAAAATTCCATGAAAGATTTTGAAACTATAACATAAGTTTACTAAGTGCTAGACTCTTCCAGTAAAAACAAACTAGGTAGTCACTAAATTTAAACGGAAAACCAAAGCATTCCTAATAGAAGAGACAGAAGCCTGCTCATGAAAATCATCATGCAGAGACAAAAGGATTACTCATCCCGTGTGGTGGGGCACCCTTTCTTTCCCTGTCTCTACATGTCAAGTCAAACCCTAAGGGAAATCAGAGTTTGGTTTTTAAGAATGACAGATTGTGTTGGCTTTCAAATGTGTTTGGGATGGTGGTTCTTTTTGTCATTCATATTTTGCAAAAAATTACATTTAATTTTTTTGATTTGGTAGTTCATTATACTATTTCACCATCACTCTGCAAAAATGGGGATGAATTCAGCAAAGCGAAAGACAGTCTAAAAAAGCAGGATTATTTTATGTCTCAGACCGCCTTTTTGCCCAGAACTGCTTTGGTATTGTTGCCTTAAAATGCATAATGCCTCAAGACTTATGTTGTCTGAAGAATTTTGTCACAAAATTAAGTTTATAACCTCAATAGAAAAATACCATCAGACTCAGAAATGTAGTATTTATAACTTTAAGAAATTGTACTGATTCATTAAGAATTTCCAAAAGTTATTTTCTTCTGATTGCATCGCTACTGATTGCATTTGTAACGCACTCCTCTTACCTGGTATTGCAACGTATATACGTCTACTCCTGTAACTTTTAGCAAATGTTACATCATTTTATTTCAGAATTTTATCACAGAATACGCTGAGTTGGAAGGGACCCACAAGGATCATCAAGTCCAACCGCTGTCCCTGCACAGAACCATCCTCAGGAATCACACCATGTACCTGTGAGTATTATCCAAATGCTTCTTGAACTCTGTCAGACTTGGTGTTGCGACCTCTTCCCTGCGGAGCCTGTTCCAGTGCCCAACCACCCTCTCAGTGAGGAACCTTTTTCTAACATCCAACCTAAACCTCTGTTGACACAACTTCAGGCCATTTCCTTTAGTTCTGTCCCTGGTCGCCACAGAGACCAGTGCCTGCCTCTCTTCTTCCCCTCACAAGGAAGTTGAAGACTGCAATGAGGTGTCCCCTCAGACTTCTCTCCTCCAGGCTGGACATATCATGTGACCTCAGCCGCTTCTCATACATCTTTCCCTCAAAGTCCTTCAACACCTTTGCTGTCCTCATTTGTACACTCTCTAATGGCTTAATATCTTTATTATATCATGGTTCCCGTAAACAAATAAGACTTAAGGTGAGGCCACCCCAGTGCAGAGCAGAGAGGGACAATCGCCTCCCTTGACCAGCTGGCGATGCTTTGCCTGATGCCCCCCAGGACACAGCTGGCCCTCCTGGATGCCAGGGCACTGCTGACTCATATTCAACTTGCTGTTGACCAGGACCCCCAGGGCCCTTTCTGCAGCACTGCTTTCCAGTATCTCATTCCCCAGTCTGTACATATGTATCTGCTGCAATATGATAATATCTATTGGAAAACACCATTCCAACTACATCAGATTTGCAATGAATTTGAAGCCCTGTTCTCAAATGCTTTATTTCAGATGTGAAATTTTAAGCTTCCAGTGATTTCAACAACAAATACCAAAGCTAATACACCTCAAACGTACTTCAAATAGTTAAAAAATCATGACTTGCACAGTATAAAGTGGTATCATGAATTTCTGTTGCAAGCATGATGCCAGTTGTTCTAGGTTCAGAGATGCAGGTGAATAAAGCTGTTTCACTAAACTCTCCCTTTCTACTTTGCTTCTCACTCATGCTTCAATACAGCTGTGATTCCTGCTATGGTCTTCAATGCAATTACCTCTCAAACAGAAACCACAATTAGATTTTACGTTTCCTACAGGTAACACTCAGGAAAATTATTATATATTGAACTCAGATGGGCTACATACCTTTCTGCTGAATTCAAAAGATCTTAGAACTCAGCAGGGAGCATGCCAATTATTTCAAAAGAAACCTGTGTGCTGCATAAACTGTAAATTTAAATGCATGACAAATATGAATCTACATCCTTTCTCTAGAGGCTGAGGCTCAGGCAGTATCCTCATGTGACATTATTGTTTTTGTCCTTCAAAAACCTTGCCAGTATCTTCCGGCAAAAAGGAGGAAATGAAGACCTAATAATAATAATAATAATTTTTTTTTAATAGCTAATGTATTTGTGTTGTGGAGAAAAAATAACCCTTATTAAACATTGTAAAGGAAAAAGAAACTCTCCAACTCATCTTAAAGGCAATAACTCTGAGCAACTGAATGTTGAAATGTGGTTTTACCTTCACATGCTAATAAGTCTAACTAAATTTACTGAAGTTTTTTTCTGTTCTGGGCCCCTAAGCAGATTTTTATCAGTATCTGCATATCCTGTTAGCTGTCTGTTACAGTTACCGTAAGTTAGATATTTTGAATGTACAACAAACAAAAAAAGACTTCCTGCAGCTTTTTAATCTTTTCAACCAAGATACTGAGGTCTTTTAACTGGCTTTTAAGGATATTTTGAATGCCTAAAAGGTTTTCCATGGAAAAATGTAAAGCAAAACTAAAACCAAAGAAACAAACAAAGTATTATAATAGAATAAAGGTAAGTGAAATTGAACTCCTAGCAGTTAAGGTATGAAACAATTTCTTCAGTTTCAGAGTTTTTAAAGTGCAGTTACTTCAGAAAAAATTGTTGGATTAGTGTCTCAACAGAAGTAAGAATATGATTATCACTGAAGACAGCCACTGATCAAGAGTTTTGTACAATCCATTTTACAACTCATTTACCAGATATGACCATTCATCTCCTTAGTATAAAAGATGAAAACTTTACTGTTTAGCTGTAATTTTCTCTGAAAATAGCACTCTCGATCAGGATTGAACTAAGCTTTTTCTAAAAGAGCATTTTACAGCATGAAGGTAATAAAAACCAAGAATCTGCTGCTTATTTTGACACACAGTACACCTACCTGTCAGTAACACCTTTATCAAAGTCTGAAAGCACATGCAATATGAGCAATTAGAGAAATTTTTAATTGTGATTCAGTTTTGCCCATTCATCTCGTAAGACGTTTGTACAGAAAAGTATATAACACAGAAGTTAACTGTCCTTTTCAATGTATCCAAAAAGGGAAGATATTATTACTGCAAACACTTGAAGCATTCACAGGTTGAATCTCCATAAATATTTCTGTTTTCTCTAACTTACAGAAGTACTTGATTGGACTTCATAGAATAGTGGAAATGGCCTCAAGTTCTGTCAAGGGATGTTCAGTTTGGATATTAGGAAAAAAAAATTCTTCACTGGTTAAGAATTGAAATGTGCTCCCCAGCGAAGTGGTAGAGTCACCATCACTGGAAGTGTTCATAAAACAAGTAGACATGGCACTTCACAACATGGTTTAGTGAGCATGTTAGTATTTGGTCCAAAGCTGGACTTAGTGATCTTTGAGACCTTTTCCAACCTTAATGATTATATGATTTCAAGCAATTTTACAGTCAGGAAAAAAAAAAGCTCCTGGGCTAAGCCTGGCAGATGCACAATCAACAGATGGAACATCAGTTCAAAGACCCACGAGTTCAAAATTCCTTGCTGGTAGTATCACCATGACTTCAGACATCACTAAAAACTGTGAAAAAGCCACAGAAGCAATTCTTAATGTTACTAGAGTCCAATAGGGTAAAATAGCATTATTCTACTCAGAAAGAAATAGTTAACACACAAAAGCAGACAGACTACAAAGTTGTGAGATGTTTAGATATAAGACAGTCTACTAGAGGTACGTAGGGGTAGGGTAACTGTCAAAATGAGTTTAACTCAGAACCTTCCTGACATAAGGTCAAGGCAGCTCCACCTAACAGAGAATATAATTGATTCAACAATACCAATAGACTGCATTGTTGTTCAGTCGTAAAAGAGGTAAGAAATTAGATACAAGATCCAGGTGTTACCTGGCCACAAAAGCTGCCCCAGTAGCTCGTTTGGCTGAGACAGTACCAAAAGTCAAAGTTTTCCTCTGGCTACCTCCCCAAAAATGGCTGGAAAGCATTTGAAGATATTAGCATAGAGATCACTAAAGTATATCACCAAAGAATGACAAGTCTTGTCCATCATTAACAGAAGTTCAGGTAGACGTTTAACATCATTAAATAACTCTTTAATTCCCCTATATTACTTTGAATGCACACTCCTAGTAATACAGACTATACCTATAGAAATAACTGCTGGATTTTAGAGACTTTCTAGGGAGACATAAACTCTGCCTTTATCAAAGTACAATAATCAAGAAATTGTAGCCTATTATGTTAGATTAGGTTATAAAAGCCCATCTGCACACCTACAAAGGAGCCCTGGCTGCTCTCTAGTCCCATCAGGCCCATATCAGGCCCATCTCCAGAAGATTAAAGGTGCCTGGAAGCCAATATATCTCCAGAGAAAGGGATATCCTGTCGATACCCTTCTCAGGGCTGTGCCAGAAGACCCTTAGCCCCATTGTCCAGGTGTGAAACCCAACGTGATGAGTGAAGCATGAAGTGTCCTGCCAGCTGAAGGTGTGTTGCTACCTAGAGGAATGAGACACATATTGAGATTACACATTAAAAGATGATTGGAGATGAAACTAAAGGCAGGCAAAGGGATGGATTTAGGCAATTTTGGGAGTAATAAGTGTGTGGAAAATAGAGGGATAAGGGATCAAAAGGGCTGGTTGCTTGTAAATAAATAATGTGATGATCACTGCATTTGTCTAGCCACATTCTGCACTTGAACAGCTCTATCTGGTCAAAATTCTTATTGGCATTCTTTCTATTTCTCTTCCTGGGTGAGGGATATGTCTGTGTGCACATGTGTACTGGAGGGTTTGAGGGCAGAACTGGAGTCAGACCACAGGCTGGAGGGCGCATACATCTATGATGTCAGCAACTCCAGAGACTGGAACGAGAAAGTTTTAATACCAAAAAAATGGGGCTTTCCAGGGCATAAGAGCCTCTAAATGTACAGCACCAGCAACAGTAACAATGAAATATCTGGGTGCCACCAGTTGGACTGAGAACACAGGCTGATTGTCTTGCATGCCAACTGGAGACAAGAATGAGTGAGATCAAGTGACAGCCAAGGGATGGGACCAATGGTCAGAGCCCCACAAGCCCATGTTGCTAGCAAACTGCAGCAAGTGTCAGGTTCTAGTAAGAACCAAAATGGACCAGCTGGCAGGTATGTGATGCAGCCTGGGGGCCAAGGAGGGGCACATGTCTTTAAGGTCAAGAGTATGAGAGGAACTACCTATCGGGGGAACCAGGAGAGCCCTAGCCAGCTGCCAGTGAGACCTGTTGGTGTCTATGTTATTCTAGGGTTGAAACTACAGGACAGTTGACTACTGAAGATGAAACGAGATCCAGTCAGCGTTGGCAGGGTGTGATCATATGTGTATGTCTGAGTTATTTTGTAGCAACAAACAGAGTGGAGCTGCAGTTCCAAGCCCTCATATATCCAGGTACCAGCCAATATGGAGACTGACTGTCTAAGGTCAGCTGCCGGTAGGATGAGAGTTGTACATGAATTCTCAGTAGTAGATCTTTACCCTGCTCATCCAGAGGCAGGAGAAGGATGAGACTGTTGCCTACACTGATGTGAATGCTGTGGGTATGTCCAATCGATGGAGCTAGCCATAGTTCTGTATGCATGTATAAATGTGATCTATACATGTATTCTGCCTGTATGTGCCTGCTGGGAATACAGTTTCAGCCTCCTGCTGGTTGGGCCTGTAACATGGAGTTGTGTAGCAATTTTGCCTCTCTTGGTCTGTCAGATCCAGGGCAATGCATTTTCGCCTCACATCTTCAAAACTACATAAGTGCAGTTGAGGCATAATTCAACCTTTCATTCATTGAAAAAAAAAACAAACCACAATCAACCACAAACAAAAAAACGCATTTAAATTTCCAAAATGTGGACATTTACATTTTTGGGGGAAAAAACCCCTCATAACACCATAATAAAACCCCAAACCAGACAGTAAGTGATAGTCTTCATCTGAAGACATCCTCTTATTAAACAAGGAATCAGGAATGCTGATGATATATTTGTTTCAGAAGCATTTCCTCAGCACTCTGAATCATTCAATAAGATCTTAAAAACTAATCTACAGGGAAAGGTGATTCACATATATATATCTTCCAAATCTTTATTTAAAAATTCTTTGAAACATTAGTCACAGTGAGGTGATATTTTATTATGTTTATGACCTTTCAGTGCAAGAAACTTGATTCATTTATCTTGATAGGGCAAAATAAGTGATTTCATAGGACAAAGAAGTCTGTCTTATGGAACAAGGACCATACCAGTAGCACTGATCACCTAATGTAATGTATCCTGCTTAATTTATCAGTAAATTCATAGCATCACAGAATCATTGAAGTTGGAAGATACCTCTGGAAATTGCCTAGTATTGCCCTCCAGCTCAAGACAGGGCCATTAGAATAGGTTGCCTAAGAATGTGACCAAACGGCTTCAAATATCTCTAAAGATAGAGACTCCACAAAGTAGTGGGCAACCCAATCTGGTGATTGACAACCTGATAGGAAGTCTTTTTCTTATGCTTGAAAGGAACTCCTTGTGCTTCAGTTTGTCTGCATTGCCTCTTGTCCTTCAACTGTGCACCACTGAGAAGAAGCTATCTCTGTCTGTTACTCTCCCCCACCACATGCTAAAACAAATAGATAAGATCTCTTTGAGCCTTCTCTTCTGTAGGCTATACAGTACCGGCTCTCAGCCTCTCTTCATAAGATGGGTATGTCCTTCTATAATCTTTGTGGCCCTCTACTATACTCACTCTGTTAAGTCCATGCTGCTCTTGTACTAGGAGACACAGAACTGTACGTAGCACTCTGGATATGTCTCACCAGTGCTGAAGGGAAGGATTACCTCCCTTGTGTTGTTAGCCCTGCTCCTCCTAAGGCAGCACAGTATACAGTTGGCCTTCTTTTCTGCAAGGGCACACTGCTGCCTTATAGTCAACTTGACCCTTATAGTCAAAGGATGCTCAGGTTCTGTTCTGCAAAGCCACTTTCCTGCTACTTGGTCCCCAGCCCACACTGGTGTCTGGTGTTAGTCTTTCCCAGGTTCATATCTCTTTGCAAACCTTCAGGAGATTCCTGTTGACCCATTTCCACAGCCTGCTGAGCCCCATCAGGGTGGCAGCATTTTGCATGTTAACCACTCTTCCAATAGTTGAATCTTTTGCAAGCTTGCTGAGGATGTGCTCTACCTTATTATCTATATTCTTATTGAAGATGTTAAATAATAATGGCCTCATATCGATCCCCGGGGAACAACACTAGTGCATGACTGGCCTCTAACTTGACTTCACAACACTGATCACAGCCTTCAGTTAGTTTTCCTTTTACCTCACTGTCTCTTAATCTAATCTGTACTTCATCAGTTTGTCAATGAGGATGTTGTGAGAGACACTTTACTAAAGTCAAGATAAATGACATCCACTGCTCTTTTCCTGTCCACCAAGCAAGTAATTTTGTTATATAAGACATGATTTCATGTTCAGACATGATTTCTCCTTTGTAAATCCAAGCTGACAAGTCCCAGTCACCCTTCTGGTATGTTTGGAATACCTTGGCCTTTTCCATGTCCTTTCTCTTCAATTCCCCCTGCCTCATTTAACAGCGTGCCCAAATTTTCCTTAGACTTTTTTTCTGCCACATGTAAAATTTCTTCTTGTTGTTCTTCATGTCCATTGACTTATTTATCTGCAGATAGGATTTGGCTTTCCTAAACCTATCTCTGCACATTCAGACAGTGTCCATACTACTCATCTTCTGAGCCCAGATTGTTCTTCCATCTCTTCTATGCCTTCATCTGATGTTTGCGTCCTGTCAGAAGCACCCATGCAGAACTCCTGACACTATTTCTTGCTTCTAAATTATTACCTCCTAACATACTAAATGCAAACTGGAAAAAGAAAAAAAACAAAATGAAACCCATCTTATAGTTATTGGTAATTAATGCAGTCACAGACAACTTGTATATCAGCTATAGTGTATGAAAATTAATTACATTTAAAAAGGAACTTTCCTCCTTTTTTTTTTTTCATTCTCTTTGTAAAACAGCACCTGCACCTGATAAATTACTGCTCTTGGCCCAAATTCTCAGCTGCTATTTTTTCACACAGCTCCACTGAAGACAAAGCAACTACTCTCATTTTTACCTCCTGAAAATAGAGCTCATTAGAATCTTTTTTTACATTTACTCATTAAGTTTGAATGCTAATGATTTCTTTCCTGTTAACAGATTAAGCATCTCTAAGATACCGTAAATTCTTCCTGGTATACTTGAAAGTCTATGTATCATATTTGTTTAGTAGTTACTGTCTCAGAAAACTAATTTTCTGAAAGCTTCTCCCTCATTTCAGTGGAAACAGGTGAAGGACTAAAAAAACCAGGACAAATATTGCCTCCCTCTCTCCCCTCGCCACTGTATCCATACAATGAGTAGCTGAATACAGAACAGTTTGTGTGTCAGTAAATGCTTGCTGGGCTAAATCATATTCTTTCATTGAAATGTTGAGCAGAGAAAGGCAATCTAACGAACAATCAGCACTTGATATTTCTTATAGTTTTTAAACCCCCCACTTTTAATCCATAAAGATGAGGAAAACCACATCTCTTACAAAAGGTATAAGAAGGTATAATTGTGTCAACACAGGGCAGGCAAAGACAAAGCAACTAACTAGCTAAATTTCATGGGGCTTTAAATATTTTTAGTGTGTGGCTAAAGATTAATTCTTACAGCTATTCATCACAGTAATAAAATATGATTATTTTTTTTTTTAAAAAGTTTGCTTAGATAATATTACTGCCTCTGGGTTTCTAAGGTGAAAATGCCTCTAGTTTTACATGGGAATGCATAGGGTTAAGGAGGAGTGGAAAGGGGCAATTATAGGCTTACATTTAAAAAGGGAAAGAAGGAATATATAATTATAGAAGATGTATCCTGCTTTTAAATTTAGAAAAGTTTGTGGAAGAAATATCAGATTATCAATAAATTTTTGAAAATAAGAAACAACCTAAACTAAATTTGGATTCATTAAAGTCAAGTGGTATTCAACTTTTTGTGTTACAGGGAAAAATATCTGCTTAAAAATAATAATTAGGAGACTGCATATATTGTGAATTTATGTAGCGATCTTGACACCATTTGACAAGACACTCTCATATACAAATTAAGAAAAAATAACATAGATAGAGTGTTGGGAAACGTACATTTTCAGGCTACTGAGCCAAGGACAGATTCACAGGTGTCAGCTTCTAAGGTAAGAATGGAATCTATCTGAAGACCTTGGGCTCATGCAGAAGCGAGAGAAGAAGCCTGCTAAACTCTGTGGAGGGACAATCTAAAAAGCTCTTTTTATAAAGTTAAAAATACGATAAACAAGTCTGCTTGGATCCAGCAATTTTTTGAAATATATATTAGTTAATATATAGCTATAGCAGTGTGTTGTTGGATGGTTTGGATGGCGTGTGTAGGTTTTAGAATTGTGTGCGACTGTGTGGAAAAATAGTCCTGTGTAAAACTCCTCCTGTAGTTTGAAAAATTCCTACACATGGATAGATACATTGAGTTAATGTAAACATAGTTTGTCCCCTTCTTCCACCATTCCTTAGTAGCTGTAACCCATGATGAAGAGGACTTTGAATTAACTGCCAAAAAATTAAAATTAGATGCAGTCAAAGTGCTTTATTTAACAGCTGGAGGTTGTAGCCTCACAGAAAGCCCACGGAAAGCTGTGTCTGTATGAGTTTAGGCGTCGCAACAATAGAGTAATTATTTTTAAGGGCCTGTAGCTCCCTTTTGTAATGTAATTCCTCAAAGAGTCTCTGTTGAGTCTCATAGTATAGTGTTTCAATTAATGATTTGGTTGGTGATATAAACAGTGTACACATTAAATTTGCAGTTGATGAAAAAGGTTGTGATGGTTTGAAAGCATGCTGAAGATCTGATCAGAATTCCTAATCTCTTAACAACATTTTTTTCAGGGGAAAAAAATGGTCTTAGAGGAAGGTAAAGAGTATGAGTCAATAAAGAGAAGGCAAGATCTAACACGTAAGCAAAACTAATCTTCTTGCCAAATACAGGATGAGAACAACAGTTTTTCAGAAAAGATCTTTGGGTTTATAGCGGATCAGAAAAAATAAACATTACTCAAGTATGTCATGATGCTTCAGGAAAGACAAACTTCAAACATACATAAGCAGAAATCCTACCTGTGAGACATGCAATTACTCTCTTTACCTTCCTCTGTGCTGATAAATTCAGCTTTGTGCACTGATTGTCAAGAACAACGTGGACAGGAAGAGTTCAGGGGAGATTAATATGGAATTTGGAAAGAGGAATGAATGCGGGTTTTTTCAGTGAAAAGAAGGAAAGATGAGAGTGGTTATTACTATATCTTCCAGACACACAAATATAGTTGTATTGAAGAAAGAGGAAATAATCTTTCCCTCATGTCTTTAATGAGTAGAAAGTAATGAACTGGAACTATAGAAAAGAATCAGATCAGACATTAATGCAAAATTTGAAGACAAGTGTGACAGGGTGCCCAGGAATAAGGTGGCTCTCCATATTTGGAGGTTTCAAAAAATTAATCGTACAGATGATTGATGCATATACTCTTCAGATTCCTTCTAGCCCTATTTTTGATACCTTCTGTGACAGTTGCAAAATATTTTCAACTGAGAGGAACACTGTAAGCAGGAAGAATGAACTGGTTATGATAACTGTAAGAAAGAAATGGGACTTAAAATTATTCATATGCTCTTGAATTTAGGGACTAATAGGAAAATCTTCAGTAACAACCTTGAAGATCACTGTCTGAAAATGAAACTATTAAAATGACCACTGTGCATTTGGTAATCTTCAAGGGTCTTCCATCATAATTTTTTACTTTGAAAAAAAATATTGTATTTTAAGACATACTTAAAGTATTTTTCCAGTTGTATAAATGCCATTGTGAAAGGCCCTTGTGATAGGCTCATCTCCTAGAAAATTGCATGTGGTATCTCTTGATCATCCTTAATATATTAATCTACTTTTCACTTTGATACAAGCATAAAGGGACAAATGGAAAGCTTTTGTTGCCACATGGTCTGAAAGTAATTCTTCTGTACAGTATTTACCAGACTAAGAGCTGAGACCCAATAATATTTGGGTTAAGGATCATAGAAAGGTTTGGGTTGGAAGGGACCTTAAAGTTCGAACTCCATTGCCATGAACAGGAACACCTTTCAGCAGACCAGAAATTAAGAAAAAAGAAACAAGAAAAGAATTAAAATATTTATATAATTATCAGGAAGAAACAGAGATTAGATCATGAACGAACTTATGCCAGAAGTTTTATAAAGAAGTTTTAATCATATGGATTTGCAAAAACAATCAAAAAACTTTGTTGCCAATAGGAGAGGCAAAAATCCCCCCAGTCCAATTTTAAGTACTTCTGACAGTGGTTCAAAATAATAATTTTATTAAAATTGTAAGATAATTTTCAGCCATACGCAGGTATGCGTAATTTGTACTTCCT
This sequence comes from Myrmophylax atrothorax, assembly GCA_026770055.1. Taxonomy (NCBI): domain Eukaryota; kingdom Metazoa; phylum Chordata; class Aves; order Passeriformes; family Thamnophilidae; genus Myrmophylax; species Myrmophylax atrothorax. Next base: position 70,463,205 of record JAOXXN010000395.1, read on the forward strand.
GTCTACTCAAGGATGTACATGTATACAAATGTAAAGTAGACCTTCTTTACAATAAAGGAAGTTTAAAATATTTTTTTTTATCTATATAAACACACACACTTTCCTGTTTAAAATTACCGTGCCTATTGGCAGGTCTTATTTGATTCCTACAAGTCTGATGACAGCCTTGTTAATCAAGCAATGATGTTAGCCAAGCAGTTGTCCCCTTTTCCAATGCCCACTCTCTTTGCTTGTTGGTTCTGGGCTAACACTGTTTAGGTGGTTTCTTATTGATTCTGTACTTGAAAATTACATCAATTTCTTCCCCAATTCATTCTTCACTCACTATCACACTTCAAATTTATGTCTTAAAACAATTTCTAGCTTTCTGCTAAAAACTTCAGTGAAAAGAGTATAGAAGTAATGAAGATTATGTAGAGAAAAGAGTTGAATTACTGACCTTCAATGTGACAGCAATGGCTTACAAATTCCTATTTCTTCTCCATGTTTCACAAATGAGAAGGATTACTAGAAAGTTTGAGTTTGTTTGTTGTTTTTTTTTTCATTGCCCAAGTGAACGATTTCCATCGCAGACTGATGGCTAACTTAACCAACAGAAAGGAAATTTGTGATTTTTTTTTAAATTATTATAACTAATTTGGTTTACTTTATTTTCAGAGGTAAGTTAAAGCTGTTCTAAATCAATTCAATACATCTTTCAGTAAAAATAAGATGATTTGATTATTTTTAAATAAGAATTTCACATAGCTAGTCTTCATTATTTCTGGGTATTTCTTCTAGTGTTTTGAAAAATATCCAGAAGTAGAGCTCTACATTATAAATGGGTTTAATCCAAATCAATATGAAAATAGTATTTGAAAATTTCAGACTGAGTCTCATAAGTCACTCAGAGAAAATATTTTTGTACTTTCACACCCTCATTATGAATAATGCAAGGCCCAATTAGTAGGAAATTTTCTGAATTATGAATTAGGACCAAATTAAAAATGCAAAATTAGAGAAAAACAAAGACTGCTTGTTTTAAATTCCCCTTCCAGACAGGTAACCATTTTTTAACTACTCTGCTATCCACGTTTGATCTATATCTTTATCTATTCTTATGGCTAATGAGGAACAAATTACTTATTAGTCATGAATGACACTAACTACCCACTCTTGCACAAAAGAAGAATATTACAATTTACATTTAAATGAGATTTGAAATGTTAATGAACATAGCCAGTATTCTAATTATCTATACAAATATATTAAGTTGAACTTTACAAGATTAATTACTTAGAATCATACTGTATGTTTGCCCAGCAGCATTAATGAAGAATAGTTCTGTATTCATAGGATAATTCCCAAAAACTGGGGGTCAAGAATGAGCAAACAATGCCACTATGTATTTAATATCATTTTTTAGGAGAGAGATGGTTAACCATTATCTTACAGTTGCAAAAATAGCTTAAGAAAACACCTCAGAAACATTTGGTATTTTCTTTACGTGCAATCTTAGATTTAATGTGTATTTTTTACATGTCCATTTGGGTCAGCTGGGTGCAGAGGGACGTGGAAGCTTGGTCTCTATCTCAATTTTCAATGTGTAATTTATCTTTGACATTCATTTTTCTTGTTTTGGTTTGGTTGTGTTTTTAGTTTTGTGATGGTGGTAGTGGTGTCAGGTTTGTTTGATTTGGTTTGGTTTGGGTTTTTTCCATAATTGCCATTTAAGCATACAATAGCAGGATACTAAAGAAATTCGCAGTAATACTTTGTGCACATGATGTAAAGTTGCAAATTTTTTTCCGTTTAAAAGGCTAAAGGAACATTTTTTCTTTTCTGACCAGTCATACTGAATTTACTGCATTCCTAAATCAATGTCAGGTGAAACCAGAACCATCATCAAGTTTTTCTGACTGAAGAAAACATTTTCATCACTTATATTAGCAAATGCAGGAAAGAAAATTGGTATTTATTCAGAAACATAATTCAGCTCAAAACAATTGTCCCTCAAGTTTTTCAACTTTTACTCATTTACTGTTCTACACATAGGCAAATTGAATGATAAAAATTTTTACTACCTTTAAATAACCAGTGCCTTATTCCCTCATCTTATGTGGAAAAAAAAAAAATTAGTTCTCCAGAGGGATTTAATTGAAATAATTCAGTAAGTAATGTAGTGGGACTGCAGTAAAATGACATCTTAAGCTGTGCATTATAGTTCAAAAGGTGCTTAGAAATACCTTAATTTTCAATAGCATGGACACACAAACTTGGTTACAAAGACAGCAAAGAGTAAAGAGATTTAATATTTGTATTATACAACCTTACTGAAAGTACTCATTATTCTATTATCAATCTAAGTTATTTGATATATTTAAATTATATAAAATTTGCATTAAAATAAATTAATTTGAATCACTTTCTGTTCTGATATTGAAGTGATTTTCACAACTTTGACACTTCTTTCTGGTGATACACATATGTGTTTTCATAGTGTTCTTCCACTTCAGAAATTCCTGTTCCATTGTCGTTGCACCTCTTACTCATTTGCAGCATACTCTTTGCTTCAAATTCAGCAGCAATTTCTGATGCCTAGAAACATTTTTCACACTGAAGAAGGTCTTACAGAACATTGAAATGTCATTGATTCTGAATTTAAATTCTCGAGTCTACTTTTTTAATCATTATCACTATTACTATCTCTGTTTCTCTTAGTAACAAGATAAATAAAGGTATAAGAAGATAAGAGGCTCTCAAGATTCATTTCAAGGTTAGTAGTTCAGCAGTCTACAGGTAGACTAGGTCAACACCACTTGCAGCGTTTAGAAAGCTCAGTAAATGAGTTTTGTGAGAGGGTAGCACAACTGCTAATGATTAAAAATTAGAATAACACTTGCAGATTGACTGTTAAATTACTCACAGCATTTGGTTCAAATGTTTTGAGTTGAATATATACAGATGAGAGTTCTCTATCCATGCCAAAATAAAAGAGTGAACTGGCAAAAGGATTTCAAACATTTCAGTAATAGTCAAGATTTTTGGTGGAATCTTTAATTGACTTTCTATTCCAGCAAGAAATTCCCCATCACTTTAAGCTCACAAAATTAACATAAAAAGGAAAATATCTTCCTCTCCTTTATATTTCTGTAGACAAGATCTTCTGTGAACAACCTTAATACTCTGTACTACTCTGATATGAACCAGGCAACTACAAATACCAGAGCATCATAGGCAGTCAGGATAGTAATGATCATCATTCTTAAATATTGCAAGTCTGGGTGAAAAGCTTTGGTAAAAATCCACAAACTGCAAAAACTACTGATTTGGGATTAAAAATTAAACTGTATCTTTATGAGGAATATCTTGAAAAGGATTCCTCAAAACTGAGCTTTTAAAACATCTGAACTCAACAAGGTAGCCATTCATGTCCATATTGGGCTAATAAACCACTATGGAACAACCAAACAAAATGTGGAATGCTTTTCATTTAATTTTTTGATACATACTTTTAAAGTAAAATGGACAAAAAAACCAGACTATCCAAAGGCCAACTCTAATAACAAAAATCGGATGATTAAAGATGAACTGGGTCTGGCTAGTATGGAGTTCACCTTTTTCGTAGCAGCCCACATGGTGCCATGCTTTGGACCTGTGACTAAACCAGCTTCAGCAACACACCAGTGTTAGCTATTGCTGAGATCTGTCTGCACCATGTCAAGGCTTTTTCTGCTTCCCACTCTGCCCCCTCAGCGAGTAGGCTGAGGGTGAGCAAGAGGTTGGGAGGGGACATAGTCAGGACAACTGACCCAGATTGTCCCATGCCATGTTCCATGCCAGATCATGTCATGCTCAGCAATGAAAACTCAAGGAGAAAAAAAGGAAGAAAGGGGAGATGGTGGTGGTTATGGCATTTGTCTTCCCAAGTTAGCTTTATGAATGCTCAGGTCCTGCCTCCAAAGTGGTGGTGAGACATTTGCCTGCTGATGGGAAGCACTGAGTGAATTCCTGCTTTACTTTGCTTTGTGCAGGCAGATTTTCCTTCACCCAGTAAACTGTCTTTACCTTGATCTATGAGCCTTCTTGACATCCTTATACATTCTTCCTATCCCACAAGACAGGGAGGGGAGTGAGAAGCTATGAGGGTTTTGTTGCTGGCCACAGTAAACCCATTACAAGGCAAATAAAATCAACTTGGAAGTGTATTTAAACAAAATAAATTTCACAAACTTACAAAGTTGAGTACTATCTTCTTCAGAGATATCTGGATGGATATTCATGTACATTCATCCTAGAAGCCTTTTGTGAACAGAAAGGTGCTCTAACTTACAGGAGCCAGTGGGCTTTACACAAAATGCTTGTGGGCTCTATAGAAGCCAGAATCAGTCTGGAAGTGCTGGACTCATAAGCTACAGAGATATTCCCTTATAGCCTCTGAAAAATAGTATTTATCCAAGTTCCACCCCTGAGCTAGTCACTAGGGACTTCAGAAGAAAATAACTGTAGATCTGATGCAGTCCTTCATTGCTCTGAGATGCAAAACCTTTTTCTGCCTGGAAGTATTCTCCTGGGAAAAATGTGAAACAAAGTCAATGTAAATAATTCACAGTGTGAAAAAGCAACACGGTAGCTGTGTGATAATGGGAGGAGCAAAGTGGGTTAAAGCAGCATGCCTCAGCAAACAGTGGACAGTAAAAAGAACTGGGACACAAGAAAAAAAATATTATCCAAAGCACTCACAAATACTCATCTAATCCGAAAATTTTTCACTTGACCATGTTTTCCAACTCTGAGATTTGCTTACTTTGAACATTTGAATATTAGAAACCAAATTAAATGAATCCTCAGATTTTTTACTCAAACATTCAAAATGTTATCCAAACCGAGTTTTGAGTTATATATTCACTCAGAAATTGCAGCAAGTTTCATACTGGCCAGTTAAATCAGTCAGTCAGATTCAGGCAACTGGAATAAAATAGATAAAATCTGTAGCTAAAAAAGCACTTAATGGGTTTCAAATACCCAAACTAAAATTCAGCAGCTATACACAAAGAACAAACACAGAGATAGATGTGCATCCATGCAATAAATGTAGAGCTCTTGTTCATGTACAAAGGCTGCATTTGTTGAATAGCTACATTAAATATCTGCACTATTGATAATTATCCCTTGTCAGGGGATGATGCAGTATGGTACACTGCCTTTCATACTACAGATCCTAATATCATAAATTTAATTTATCAGATGTTAAGGCCACATCTCTAAGGTATTAATTAACTGAGTACAAACAGCTTGTACAGTTATATAATCCTTCAGAAATACACAATTCTTTCTCTCAAAACTTGGAAGCTGATCAAAAATGGTTAAATAAACAATCACTCAGCTGTCACTTAAATTACATGAGTACTATTCTTCTATTCAACACAATATGCAAAACTTGTACTATAAACACAAAAGCAGTAAAATAAATTTAAAAGATCTCAAATCTTACGAGCATCTGGCTATTCCTAATCTTGCTTGCCTTAGGATGTACCACAGCCACTGCTTATTTTATCAGATGTGTCAATCAGCAACATAAATCACATAATTTTGTCTTTTTTTTCACAGAAATTTCAATGCAACTGTTTTACTGTATCTCATTAACTTTTTTTTTTTTCATTTCACTGCATCAAACACTTTTCAGTTTTTCTGACATTATAAAACATGATTCACAGGAAGGTAAATATTTGTTATCTAACTGTAGATGGTGACAGGAACTTGAATCATAACTGCATGAATGAGTGACCGGGCGCAGATTTTAGCAGAATGAGTCCAGGGGTGTGGTCCAGCAGACTCCAGAGACCGGGAAACCCTTCTGCCTAGCTGTCAAACCCTGGCCAGATATCCAGAGGTCTCTCTTTCCCAGACCGAACAACACACTGATGCTTTCCATGTTGCATGGTTCAACCAAGAGAAAAGCTGTGCATGTATCATTGTCAGACATACACAGGGGACACTAGTGCAGACGGCTACACAGGGTGCTGCCTTTTAACAACACCCATACATAATACCACCAGAATCTGCATAAAACCTAAGTCCTTTTCTTCTTCCCCAGCTATGAAGGTTGAAGCTCACTAGAAAAGATACATGCCCCCACTCTAGATCCACAGGACTACTACATTCTTAGATCCTTCAAATGCCAGAGTAGGCTCTCTGCCTCTATAACAGTCCTATAACTCTCTTTATCAGCATATTTTCCCATTTACAAAGGCTAAGTTGGTCCTCTCGAAAGCTACACCTGGGTTTTCTTAATGGCCTATCAATTACTGACTAGAGACTTTTTTATCTTAGACAAGGGATAACGGAGAAAATGCCAACCGGATTTCTATTTTTTTTATAGTTTTCCCTGTTCTATGACTTTTTGAACACTACAACGTTCATTAATCTGATCACCTTAGTGAAGCAAAGGCTTTAAAATTTCCATAGGCTTACTGAAAGTATGCTAAATATTTATAATGCTGTAGTGGCCACTACTTCATAGTGGTGTTACTAACTGGAAAAAAGTTCCAATCTTTACTGGTTTTGGCTATGTCATCTATATAACATGTTCATCCTGCAAATGAAGGAAACCAGGTAAAGGGACCAGCAAGGTCTGGAAGCTTCTTATTTCATTTGATACTAAAGTATGTTAGAAAAAAGTACAGCTGGAGATAACAATGCAACCTGCTATCTGGAAGGATTTTTGTGACCCCGACATGCCAGACCATGAATGTCCCTCCCAAAAAGGCACAGTCAAGTCTGCTGACATTTCTCTATGTTTAACTAAAACAGTTCTCTTGTACAAATTCTGGACTCCAAGTGGCAGAGTATGAAACTCATATGGTAGCACAAAAGCAGGGATGTAGCAAATCCTGATGTTTAAACCCCTGAAGAAAGCAAAAGCACCTGAGGCACCAGGTACCACAAAGGGGCAGCAAATATCAGATCTCCCTGAGTGAAAAACAAGGAACAAATCTCTTGTGACCTAATGTTTGGGTGAATTAATGACAATAAAAGTGGAGATGGAGAATGGTCAAAGAAGGAAGACTAGACTTCCTTGGTGTATTAAATAAGCTTCTGCACAGCTGTGTTGACAATTCAGTAGCCAAAACTCACCAAATTTAAAGGTGTTTTATACAATGTTTTCAAATGTCTTGCTTTCTTTTCTCTCATATCCTTTTTCCTGATGAAGACATTTTAAAGTCCAAAGCAAGACAGGTCTAACTTTAATTAGATTTCCTCTTTATTTGCATTCAAGAACTGTGATCAAACCTACAGAGTCTGTATATACCTTCTGTACAAAGACAAAACAGACTAAACCCCAGTTACACAGCACATGCTATACTCATGCTGTATGCCAGAACATGTGGGAAAATGAGGGGAGCTCAGGATACTGGAATTACTTCAACTGTCTTCTCATGACAGAGGAAGGGTCTAGAAGTTCAGTACATGCACCTTGATGACACTGGCTCCTTTACACACTGGAACTGACTCTGCTTTCAAACAGATTTTGATATGGTGTAATTACCTTGACAGCAGTGGAAATACAGCTAATTATCAGAACATAATAATTAGTCCCTGTATTCCAAAACTAAAATTCAATCGATCTAATAATGCAGAACTGACTATTCTGGAAAGGCCATAAGTCTTTAATGTATATGCAACAAACACTGTATTACATTGGCTATCAAGACGTAGAAAAAGGTCATTTTGTACATGAAAATTCACAAATTCATAAAAAAAGAGTGCATAAAATATATCTGTATGCTTTATTACATCTTACAACATTTAAATTTCTATCCTTTTAATTATTTTATGTTGTGTCTTAATAAGACAGAATGAGTAACTTGAATTTACAGGCAGTTGTAAGTCAACAGGGAACATGAGTGAAATGCAACAGCCTTTAGCATTCTTACTTACTCTTCAGCTGAACAGGCATGGCATTATTTTGTTATGATTACCAATTCAGAACATATTCATAACTAGCAGATGTTTTCCTCTTGGTTGCTTGGCAATTAAAGGATGTTGCTGCAGCTGAATTATGCACCTGGACAGCAAAATGACCAAACCAGTTCTGTAAAACCTTCGATTTACAAAAATGGTCCCTTAGTGGAAATTATTATTTTGAAAATAACACTAGATCTACGTATCAAAGATAATTAATTAATCTTGAATCACTGGTTAATGTAACCAGATAACATTTATTTTCCAACTACTATGTGACTATATAAAGAATACTGCTGGAAAAAAAAAAGATAATGTTCCCCACTGCTGCTCCTAATTTTAGAGAACTCAATCATATGTTCAGTTTTAGATATATGATAAGTTTTTTATCTTCAACGATAAAATAAGTGCATCCATTGTGAAAAAAATAGCTTGCAACTGGCTAACCAAAATGTATTTCTTGTTATGTACCTTCAAAAAATAGCAAGCAACCCGAACAGCTCTTGATTTATAGTGATTATGAAAATGCAATAGCAAATTGCTTGTGAGGAACATGCCTTAGAAAGTGAAACAAACAAAATTGATATGAACCATTTACAAAAATGAATTTAAAAACATCTACTTGGTATACTAACCAGCTTCCATATATACCTAGCAAGGATTTTTATGTGCCAACCTGACAGCAAGTACATGTACAAGCCAAGTAATTGTCTTTGGCAATAAGGAGAGGACAAAAAAAAATAATGCCAGTTTCTGATAAGAATCACTACACATCTCTCACAGATTTCTGTGTTGCACTGATATATCCGGCTACCAGACAGCAGGACCTTCAGACAGTGTTCCAAGCTGTATTTCTGCTATATTAATGAAACACTTCGCGGTCTGAGAACAAAATTCTGCCTTTTTACCCTCTCTCTCTGTTCTGAAAACTAAAACAAGTAGTCTTATCTTTGTTGTATTCAAGGGGTTGATAGCAAGAGAATTGCTCCTTAATATTTCAAAACAAAAGGTCTGAATGTATAATTTAAGATCTAAAGAAGTTTGATGGAATTGAGACTTTTGGAAAGTAGTTTAATGTATACATAGTTAATGTATATTCAACATATATATTGCAAATATATGTTAATTCCATTCTATGAAATAAAAACACTCCATTAATGAAATAAGAGCTTGAAAGGACACAAATGGTTGTTTCTTTATAAAATACCATGAAGCACAATTAAAAAGAAGGTGACAGCCCAACCATCAGTACTGAGGGAACTAAACACAGACTGCAGCATACCACCACTTTAAGATAATTCCTTTATTATGCTAGGGGAAAAACCCCCAAAAACCATCACTAAAGCTCTCTGTGTCCAATCACTGCAAACTCATTTGTTATTCATTGAAACATCCATCAAGGATCAAAATAGATTCATTTGCTATTCATGATGCTCTCTTATATACTTCTGCCAGTCTTGCACTGTATTTTGGCATTTAAATGACAGACTGTACAATTGCAAGTAGCATTACACATTAACACTCTGAATGCTACCTTGCAACCTAGCCCAGAAATGCACACAAGTGTATGTTTTACTCTGAACATTAACTCATTGCTTCCTGTGGCATTTTCTGTGTGTTCTATCCTAGTATTATAGGTGGTTTCTGGAGCCCTGAATCATCTATGTTGGTACATAACATTTACCCAGACATGCCATTTTTTCTCCCAGAAATTAGTAAAAGATATTGTAAAACAAAAGCACCATAAAAACAATCTCACATGCTGTGTTTTGACCTTGTGGGAAAGATAGCACATTTTAGAAAACTTGGAGGAATTTTGTTAAAAGAGAAAACATGAAATTCCATAGAAAGCTGGAAACAGATTTTTAGAGAAACTGAATCATAATCTGAGACTGTCTTTGCAGCATAACCAATAATTAATACAAAATAAAGAAAGGCCCGAGGAAGCAAGGACAACATAACAAGTACACAGCATAACTTGTGTTGCTTTTTTGTGTGTTGTCTGTTTGAGCTTTTCTATGCTGCAGCAGGACACACAGATCTATTGTTTTCTTATATGGTGCCCTGTAGATAAAGGTAATTGTTCATATTCTCCAGGTAAATAGGAGACTAAACTGTTTTCTCAATTTTCTAGGCTTATATATGAACCATCTCCATTGAAGATATCAGCAACCACTACTCCAGACAAGCAATTTACCTCTTCTGCCTTCCAAAGGCAGTATGAGGGCTTACGAAACTGCTGCATGAGCTTCCCAGATGTTATATATCATATTTTGAGGTCTCATAATCCAAAATTTCACTCTGAGCCCAAGGCCTTTACACAGGATTCTGGATTCCAGCTCAAAGACCAGGTGTCCCAAATTATATCCCATGGCACCTAAGGATCCATGAATGTGCTCCTTTCGTTACACACTGCAAGAAAAAAACCCCAGATGTAAAATGCCACTAATCAGAGTGGTAGAATTCCTAATAAATTTGATATTGCAGTAAATCCCTGCAAAAGTCATAAAATCAATATGTTTCAGAAAGCCTGATGTCTGTGATACAATCTGAAAAAGAAAGACATAAGCAATTTTAGCAGTTGCTATGAGAAAACACTGTTAAAAAGTTTAAATAATAAACACCTTGTATTATTTTTAAACGTGATTTAACAGTAAATCCCTAGTGTTCCATTTACATAACAATTCTTATATAAATAATATAGAAAACATCAGTTATTCATATTTAATATACTCCAAATTTGGTATGTCATAGATTACCTTTTTCAGTAGTTTTCCCATGACTTGCATATATGAATCTTTCATGTTTTTCTACAATGCCAAGTTTTCAGTGACTTAATTTAACAGCTTAAATGACAGGAACTTAAAATTTTAAAATATATATACCTACACAGACACTGAATTTTTAACTTCTTTGAATTCAAATAAAATGAGATACTAAATCTTTGCATGAAATATTTATTCATATTAGAAACAGACAAAAAAGAATAGCTCATGCATAAGTCAAGACAAAGCAACTCTATTATGCAAAGAAAAAGGAGGGTTTATTTCTTCACTTTTCCTCACATTTTATAGCTGATTATTATTCCTAAAACAGAAAGGACAAATGAAATAAAATAAATATTAAATCTTGGTCCTAGGGTGTTCTGACTTTTATTCATACTTCACCCTATTCTGGTTTTGAACACCTTCTATCCAAGAATAATTGTTATGCTATGTAAGCCTAAAAGTAAAGTTAAAATAACTTTTATTTTACAAATTGAGTGAATAACTCGGTGTAGTATAGAAAATACTATCTACCCTCAGATAAATGAAAAATAATTGGCAGGATCAAGCTTTATTCTAAAGCAATTCTTGTTGAAACAACTTGCAAGCCCTACCAAGGTCCCAGGTTATTCGTAGTAATCTAAATTTAAAACCAAACACTTAAAATGCAAAATAGAAGTGTTTTGTTTTCATGCATTCCTCCACACACTAGGTGTGCAATGATTTACTGCCCAGCAAGGGCAAAGGACACATTCCTGTGTGAAAATACTTGTCTTCAAGATAAATCAAAGAAAGAGGTTGCTCCAACAATATGACTATACCACTATCAACATCCAAAATACCCAGTTTAAAGCTGAATTAAGCTTGAATATAAGATTCTAAGACACACTTTAAAGTTTGACATGACTTGATAAATTCTGAACATTTACTCTCAGGTTTTTACTGGTTTCTGCTGATGACATATATACCAGAACTGCATTTGCAAAATTCCTCCAGCAGGAGTTCCAGGTGAAATATTCCTTGCCGAAGTTGCACACTGTTGCCTAGCCCAACCATTCTGCTGTTTCTCCTTCTTGTATGCATGCTGAAATTTATCTGTGCCTCATCTTTGTCCATCCTGCAAAAATATGCTATCATTAATCAGTTTATTAAACATAAATTTAAAAGAATGGAAAAGACTTTAAATACAATTGAAAGAATTGAAAGTTTGTTCACAACAACTGTAAAAACAAATAACTTTCATTTTAGCATTGGGTGCAATTAACTCTGATTTGAGCTCCACAACAGCATTCATTTAATGAAAACACTAGTAAGTTTCTGTGAACATTTATGTGTTTTTGCCAAGTTTGGATGGTTCAGTTCACTGGGATTTTGAAATATTTTGTTTGAGTCTTAAATAGGATACTGAATCCTGGTGAACGGAGCTGCATCCAGCTGGCGGCCAGTCACTAGTGGTGTCCCCCAGGGATCTGTGTTGGGTCCAGTCCTGTTTAACATCCTTATTGATGATTTAGATGAGGGGATTGAGTCCATCGTCAGCAAATTTGCTGATGACACCAAGTTGGGAGGGAGTGTCGACCTGCTGGAAGGCAGGAGGGCTCTGCAGAGGGACCTGGATAGACTTGAGAGATGGGCTGATTCCAGTGGGATGAAGTTCAACAAGGCCAAGTGCAGGTCCTGCCCTTTGGCCACAACAACAACCCCCTGCAGCGCTCCAGGCTGGGCACGGAGTGGCTGGAGAGCAGCCAGGCAGAAAGGGACCTGGGGGGACTGAGTGACAGGAAGCTCAACAGGAGCCAACAGTGTGCCCAGGTGGCCAAGAAGGCCAATGGGATCCTGGCCTGGATCAAGAA
>JAOXXN010000395.1:70481045-70497406 GCA_026770055.1 Myrmophylax atrothorax
TCCCAATGCTAATCTTTGAGAAACACTAATGATTTCCCTTCACTTGATATTTTTTCTTTCAGCAAAAATAGTTGCATTAGCCAGTACTTTATCCTCTTTCCAAATAACTGGCATTACTTTCTGTAACTTCTAATTTAAAACACAATCGTGTAAAATTTTCTACTGAGGATTAAATAAAGAAGGTGTATCTTATTTTCACCTGAGGAAAGCCCCTGCTCTATGTTATATCACATTTACCTCCAAATTTTCCTTTTTTCTCCTTCTGTTCAAAGTCTCATGGTTGCTGCAGTGGCACTGAAGCTACACAGAGAAAAAAAAACATCTCAACTGAAAAGCAGAAAGGACAAAATCCAAACCAGCAGTGGAGAGCATGGCAAGGACTGAGGATAGAGGAAGAATAAATGACAGTGTTAACTCATCTGTTAACACTCCACTGGAACAATACACGCCTTTTCTTCCACCTGCAAGAACACATGTTTTACTATCTTTTCTTCTGTCATCAGAATGCCATCAAGAGAACATGCCTGGGTCTGGTAAACAATTGGGGCTCACTCCTAACAGGAAAAAACCCAAACCAAACCAAACCAAACAAAAAAACCCACAACAAACCCAAAACAAAAACAACCCACCAAACATGGTGCAATCAGGATATACACTTGGATCTTGGTGCTTTACTACTGTGCAGTAAGAGAAGAATCTGATACATATGGGCTTAGCTTTGGGAAGGAAAGATAGGAACATTGAAGTTACAAGGTTCTCTAATAGATCTTTCAGTCTGGATATTGAGGGAATCAGCGCTGAGGTTGACATCATGCAGAGTTCATGCCCCATAACTGAGAATTAACCTGGAAGAGTGTCTATGTACACTGATGTGGACAGCCACCCATTCATCCATCAGCTCTACCAGGGAAGCCAAAGGTATAGAAAAAAGAGCTAATCAAGGGACAAGGAACTATGGTTTAGATTTTGCAGTCTCCAAACTGATCTTACAGTTGTTGGGTTTTTTATTTTTTTTTTCTTTCAATATGTTTATTTAGCCTAGATTTGTAAGGAGAGCACACATTGTAGGTGCATGCCTGTCAGGCAAAGAATAAGTACTGTATTTAACTTCTGAAACAGATGACCAAATTAGTTAAAATTACTACAAAATTTGACAGGGACTGCCACACAATGAAAAGAAGGCCGGAGCAGACTTAATCTTTAATAAAAGCAGAAAATCTAGGCAGCAACGAGGTAATTCTAGTGGCCCAATGCGAAAGAAACTTACCTTTGTTTCAACTTTATTTCTCTTTTTATATTACCAGAGGCTGAAGTGTCCATGTTACAAATCTATTAATTTTGCTTAGAAATCTATCTTCTTGTAAAGGAATTAAATCCAAGTAATTATATTAAAGGACTATTATTATTGTATTCTTCCATTCCAGATTCAAGAACACTCAGAATCCTGGAAGAGGGATTGGGAGAAGTCTACTGTAACAGAAGTGCACATGTATGTATATCGATATATGCACATACACATATATGTATACATGTACAATTTCTCTGTTGAATATACTCCTAGAATTAAACATCTACACATTTTAAGATTGTGCAGGTATTGTTGTATTGACCTTTCTTAGCATAAAGGTGTGATTTAGAACCTTATACATTCTTTACACATACAAGACATTAATTTATATTCCTTATATAAAAAGAGCACAAAAATCCAATCCCCTATCAGAATAAGCAATCAAAACAAATTGTACGAAATGAAGAATGCAGTGAACTCTCTATATAGCATAGTCATCAAGAAAAATCGCAATAGCTCATTTGTAGTACAGTCGGAATGCTTATTTTCCTGGCACACATCATGATACATTGCTATTTCTCACATTCTGTTAAACTCTAAGGTACTCCATCTTTCTTAAAAAAATATTCTTACTTTTGAAACAGAATTTGTATTTCCTAAATAATATACAGGTTTGCTTTCAAATTTCCATTTCAAAGGTTCAATTAATTCACGTGTAAGCTACAAAAGCTACTCATCCAATCTGACTATCAAAAAGTAGAGGAAGAAGGAAGTTAATTTCCTCCTATTCAAGGTTTAACAGAAGAAACAGCGGTTCACATCAGATGAAAGCTTCCATTCTTTACAGGTTTTTCTTCTTGCTGTCCCTGGCATACAAATGTAAAAAAAAAAAAAAACCAAAAAAAAACAACACAACCTTTAATAGGTTTAACATCAAACTTTAAAAAAAGAAAATATTCAAAATTATAGTTACTTAACTGAACTTGGACTTTGATGAATGACTCAGAAAAAAAAATCCAGAAAATAAATCTTCTATTTTATATCAAATCCTTATAGCTCAATGATGGACAATCTTCAAAGGTAGCAGAGCTTTGGCACAGCTTCCTCTGGATTATCCTAAGCTTCTTTGAATCACCTGAACTTTTGAAGGTCCAGTGGCTCCTAGTCCCTTGACTATTCTTATCGGCACAGTATGCTATAGAAGGCATGAGTTACATGTCCTCAAAACTGTCAGTCCTCCTTGTGGACTGGCAAGCAGGAGAAAGAGTAGTCTTGTTCCTTGTCTAAATTTGGCAACTCTAGCAGGAATCTCAGTTCTCAGCATAATCTAATTTCCCTTTATGGGGGAAAAAAACCCCAACATCCACAAAAAAATCTCAAAACAACAACAACAAAAACGACAAACCAAAACCAGCGAATACCACCCCCCAAACCAAACCAAAACCAAACAATACCAAAACCCAACAACAATAACAAAAAGCCAAAAAACAATACACATAAAACCCCCTACCAAGCGACCAAATCAATCAAACCAAAACAAACAAGAAAAAACCCAACACCATAAAACCAAACACACACAAAACAAAGCAACCCTGGATGTATGCATAGACTGGGTTATGAGATGCTGGAAAGCAATGCCGCAAAAAGGGACCAGAGGTCCTGATCAAATGGCAAGTTGAACATGAATCAGCAGTGCCCTGGCAGCCAGGAGGGCCAGCGGTATCTGGGGAGGCATCAGGCACAGCATCACCAGCCAGTCGAGGGAGGGGATTGTCCCACTCTGGTCTGCAATAGGGCAGCCTCACCTTGAATATTGTGTGCAGTTTTGGGTGCCACTATATAGGAAAAATATTAATCCATTAGAGAGTGTCCAAAGGAAGGAAATGAAGATGGTGAAGGACATTGAGGGGAAGTCGTATGAGGAGTGCCTGAGGGCACTTGGTGTGTTCAGCCTGGAGGAGAGGAGGCTGAGGGGAGACCTCATTGCAGTTACAACTTCCTCGTGAGGGTAAGAAGAGGGGAAGCCACTATTCTCTTCTCTGTGGTGAACAGTGGCAGAACTCAAGGGAATGGATTGAAGTTGTGTCAGCAGAGATTTGGGTTGGATATTATTATAAGGTTCTTCTCCCAGAGGGTGGTTGGGCACTGGAACAGGCTCTCCAGGGAAGAGGTCGCAGCACCAAGTCTGACAGAGTTCAAGAAGCATTTGGATAATACTCGCAGGCACCTGGGGATGGTTTTGTGCAGGGCTGAGGGCTGGACTTGATGATCCTTGTGGGTCACTTCCAACTCAGTATATTCTGTATGTCATTCTGATTGTGAATACCAAGACAATGTACTGCTAAGTAAACTAAGTAGCTTCAGTCCTATATTTGGATAATATTGTATTTGCCTTTTGTGCTATAGATATTAGTGTACTCTAGTCGCAATAAATGTTTCTCAAAGGAATTAAAATAATGAAACCATCAGCCTGACCAAAGAGATGAAGAAGTGTCCAGGTGTGTGCTTACCACAGTGATAACATTAACAGTCTGTATTGGGAATGAAAAATGTTGACATTTTTTGGTCTGGTTTTCACTGGCCACACGGATGAAGTTTATGGTTTTCCTACTGAGCTACTGGTAACAAGCACTGATAAGAGGGAAACTTCGGACATGAAGATGGGGCTCTCTGTAAACTAGAGATAATTGGTTTTCTCTGATTCACTGACAGCATTTAGAGGACATTTGGAGGAGAATGTGAAGAGGAAGGAGAGGAAGGCTGCCCCAAAATCTATTTTCTGGAGACCCCCAAGTGATTATACACATGCTCAGAGGGAATTCCAATGCCTGCACACATGCACAAATAGGGGACCCTTACAAAACTAGAAGGTGGAGCCAGAGGCCTCTGACTGGGTGGTGCTGGCCACACCTGCCTGGTCAGACGTCACTTGCAGATTGTATTTTAAGAGCAGATGACTTGTGCTCTGGTGGCTTGCTTGCTACATGAGAAGACTTTGTTTCTTAATGGGGATGTCTGTTATTGCTGAGAGCCAGATGGTGCCTAGAGGCTGTGGTCCCTGCTTCTTTCACTGGAGAATCTAAATGTTTTTTGGTCGGTAAGACAACCTTGCCTCAGTAACTCCCTTGGTGTGTGGAGTGCTTACACGTTTGGGCTTATTGCCTTTGGTTTCCTTCTTTCTCTCTCCCTCGTTCTGTTTTTCTTCAAAACTCCCATTACTTAGCTGCTTTTGGTAATAAAGATATTATTTTGCTAACCTCTCAACAGTGCTTTTGTCTCACTTCCCAGCATCTTTTAGAACCCACTCTGTTACACAGTCAGCAACTGAAAAGTCTCTCAAAAGGTAACAATAGTTATGAGAAGACCATCTAGTCAGAAGATATACCAAGTAAAAGTATATTTCTCAGATCAGTGATGTAACAAAAAGCAAGGAGTGATACGTGGACTAGAATTCTACTAGCATAAAAATATGGAAGTGTCTCTTTCTCTTCATCTTACTTGGCCCCTCATCATGCTGTTCTCTACTTCCTCATCACAAATTGAAAGAGATGCATCCTGCATCATAACACTATTTCTGAGCTTCAAATAATCTGAGCAACTGGTAAGGTAATGAATTATATGAATGTATAAGACACAAGAGTTTATCACTCACATTACCTCACATTTTAGAAGTTCCAAGGGACTTTCCAATTTTGGAAAGGAAACTGGTGAAAATTGAGCTAGACCAAACAGAAAATGACTGCTGAAGTTTCATCATGTGTTAATTCATCTAGTTATTTTCTCTGCAACTCTATGAGTTCAAGTTATAACTCAGTCTCACTTGGCTGTACAAGTGAATGAGGATACTATTTTATATTATTTTATAATATTTAACACTTTCCCTGAACAGCTCTATGACTAAACAATAGACAATATAATACAATAACAGCAGCCAATGAACTTTAAAGAATTTTAAGATGTGGTGGCTGTATCTTTTTTTTAATTAAAAGTTGGGCTAGCCAAATGCTAAGTAAACTGGAAAACTCTGGCCTGAAAATTATTCTGATAAGTGCTAGACATAAGTGTCTTACATACTGTAAATGTTTAAAATAGACAACTAAAATATTTAGAGAGTGACTGGTCTGGCAAGATTACAGTATACAGACAGTTCTGTAGCTTGACATTTTGCACTAGGGTCCAGATGATCCTTTGGCTAAACATCAGAAGTATTACGCAGTTTATAATAAATAGCTTAGAAGTTGAAACTACACAATGGTTTTGGATTTTTTCAAGCTGAATACACTTGTACCTTAATGCAAGCTACTGTACTTAATCACAATTCCTTTTAAGTAGAACATGAATTAGATTATTCCAAGTATTTAGGACTAGTCAAGCCAAGTGTTTCAAATCCTAACATATTCTAGCGGAAACAAACACGCTATCAGTCACACTGATATCCTTCCATAAAGGATTTGAAATGTTAGTGCAACCATGACAAAAGCATGGTAGGGATATAGGAAGGGAGTGAAGGGAGACCTTCTATAGTAGACAAATTTTCTATTTTTATCTCTTCCCTTCCCTAAATCTTTTCCTCTCCTTTTCTTTACCTAAACTGCAAGTATGACAAATGATAACACTAAAAGGGGAACTTGTCTTCAGGACAGCTGACAGATAACATATTAAATCAGTACTGTCACTAATTAGTTTCTTGAAGATGACATACACTACATTTTCACAGTAAAAGAGAAAAAATTCCCTTCAGTGCAAACCTATGGAATCAGATTTTCCACAGGCTACTTTCCAAGGCAAGTAAAAATTGTATAAACAAAACATATACACAAGAGGGTTGATGATCCTCTGTTACATTCACAAAACAAAGCTCTGATTAAGGATGGCAAAATCCCACATGGTAACCACAGGAGTTTCTCATGGAGCCAGAAAGGCTATCAGAAGAACACTAATATTGTGTTAGGTTGCAATAATTAAATACTAACTTTAAATAAATGGATCTCCAGTTTTTATCAGTATGAGGTATTTAAGAACCGTTAGTGAATTTTCTTACATATGTAATAAGAAATATAATGGAAAAACTGTATATTTTTTGCTCTATACACATAGAAAAACAAAGTAAGAGAAACTTTGTAATTCACCGTCATATAATTAATTATCTCATACATGCACAACTACCTGCACATTATTTAACCTCCATCAATAAACACAAACACTGAATTAAAAATTTAAGATCCTAATGGACTATGCATTTTTCTGTCAAGAGTTATAACCTCTGAGCAGCAAGTGGCAAACCAATAATTTTTTTCACTAGCACTGAAAATAAATTCAGCCAAGGACGGTAACCGGCGAAGCATGAAATTGTGCACTTAAGCGGACTTCACACTGACAACAGAAATGCCAGATGAAATTTATGTAGGCCTGCCAGTATCACATCTGCTGAGTCTTATTCTCCAGAATCTTCTTACCAAAATACGTTTCCAGTGAAAGTAGCAGTCTAATCATTTGATGTATCAATGTCAGTTTTCAACATCATATTGATCAAATTCTTATTCCCTGAAGTTTAAACATCAGAAATTATTCCTTCCAGCCCAGACTTTTGAAAGGAACGTGGCAGTTAATATTATGTATAAATATTAGGAACAAAATAACTATCTCAGGAACTACAAAACATTGCCAGAATATTCGGGTTTGTGAAAAACAAAGAAAAAAGCTCAAACCAGAATATATTATAAAACAACATATATGCAAGTCTAGACCTGTAGAGAAGAATTTATAAAAGATTTATATAAGATTTTTTTTAAAATAAAAAATTATTTATACATACTTTATATTAATATATTTATATAATTAGACAGCAATACATAGAAGATATGCAAGTATGTTTGGGTTACAAAAAGGGCTGATTCTTTTTCCTCTAAGTAAAATAGTTATTGATAGAATTGGGTTTATATTGTAAGTTTTTGTTCACTTGTATTTGCTTGGATACCATGACTACTAGAAAAAATGCTGAAGTCATCTATAATTCATTAATCTGAAATAACACTAAGAAAAGTCTCAATGTTCTGAAAATGAATGTTTCTTCAATTCATTTATAGTACTGAATTTACACAAGAAATACAATGCTACATGTTAAATTACATACAAGCCTAAGACAAAATTTTACAATACAAATGAAGAATGCAAATTATGTGAGACCACCTCAAGATTAAAAAAAATACAAAGAGATCTAATACAGGAATTAAGCACATACTGAACAAGGTCTTCTTCCTTCACTGTTCCCACACTAATATTTAATGTTTGCAACCATAGCCAGTTCCACATATATATAATTATAATTTTTCTCAAGAAATATCCCCACTTAAATTCAGTAGTCACAAATCCAGCCACCTATAGTATAAGCATAACAGTGACATTCTGCAAAATAAGCACTGAAGAAGCAAAGAATAGATTTATAGATTTATAAATCTGTAACTTTTAGCATCTCATCTGGGAAACTGCTGTGACAGCAGAGTCTCATGGAAGCCACAGACTCTACTCACAGACAGCATTTCACCATTTTCCTAAGTCACCTGCCAGTAAATGTGCACAGATTCATGCATGTGCACAGCCAAAGACCTTCTTAATTGCCAAAGCAAGGCCACAACAGCAGAAAATGCTGTTCTGAATATGTGATCCACTGGACCAGACCAAGTAAAAATGACTAATGAATTCTATTAATTTAAATCAATTTTATGCTGATTTATATTACCGGTGACGCAATCCATTTTGAAAATATATTTTTTAATGCAAATTTAGTAGTTTCCAGCTCTAACAAACACAGTATAGTGCTCTTTTCAGTGTAGGTCTTCCTAGCAAGTTGCCATCTATGTACGTAGAGATCCAAGTTAAAATTCAAGCTCTAGAATAAAGAAGAAAGAAAAGAAAAAAAAGAGAAGTAAAAGAACTAAGTAACCCCTTCAGTTTTCAAATTAATCAAAACCAGCTTGTATCGCACCCCAGGTTTAAATATTCTACTCAAAAAAATCTCCATCTCTTTTTCCATGCTGAGCAGGCAGAAAAGCAGTCAAAATTGCCCTTGGTGCTCTTCCCAGTCCAGTAAAACAACCCTTTTACTTAGCTTTTCAGTCTGATATATATAAATCATTATAATGAACTTTTTCCTCACTTGCACATGACAAGGAAATTCCAAGTTATGGACTGAAATACCATAACTCCTACAGAGTCTATATTTAGCTTGTGCTCTCTTCTGTAATCTCTTGTTGACTACAGGTAGCTATCTCATTCAAAGTGTGACAGCTTGGTTCCCGGATCCAATAGCTGTTACATCTAGATTGTTTTCTCAGCAGATTTTAGTGTGTTGCTAGGTGAATTAAGTGTGGGAAGCAATGTGAAGGCTTCTTGCTCTAGGTCCCAGATGATTTTTAGGGAAGACAGAAAAAACCTTATATGGACTGAACAGTAATACATCCTGTGAACAGTTTGAGCACTTGGCAGTGTTCTTGCCCTGTTAAATAACCAAAGGCAAAGAGTTACCAAGACCTCGCTCCAAAAATGCTACTAAGCAACCATCTGTACCAGCCTTAAACATATTTTTTGGAATACAAATTTGTAGTAAATTTCAATAAATGTATTAACCGTTAAGAGAAACTGACTGTGGAGGAACGGCTTCTCAGAGAACACATCACACACGATGTGGGTGTGAAACCAAAAAGCCTTTGTTCAGTGGAGGAATCAACCTTTAAGGGGTCAGTTCGGGGAGGGGCTTAGAATGGGGCAGATAATCAAAAGGGATTGTGTGAATGGGGTGTCAGTAACCATTAACATCCAATGAGAGGATATCTGAGGGGAGGGCTCAGGAACTTGGCTGCGATAGGTCCAGGAGAGGGGCAAACTGGATAACCAGCAACCCGAATGACCAGTAGGGGCTTAGGGATCAGGGCTAGATGGGTGGAAGAGATGGGTGCACTTCCATTGGACTGCCGGCCAGCAGCACAGGGACACAGGAAAAGCTGCAGGGGGGACACACGGGAGGAAGAACTAGCATGGAGGGGAGGAGATACAGGACTTCTCCGAACTCAAACCCATACAGAGAAAAATGCATTAATTATAAATTTCAACAATAAATCCTGCACATTCAGCTGGTCATGTCCTTGGGTGTTCATTTCAGCATTTCCCCAAAAACTGTATGAAAACACCAGCAGAAAAGTATACAGACTGTGTTAAATTCCCTCCTAGCACATTCTAAATAGTTTAGAAAGGAGCTGGCTGGCAGAGCAAGAGCTAGATGACAAATAGAAAGTTATTTTCAAGGAGGGATGTCATTACAGTTGTATTACCCTCTGCAGCTGATCACAATACTGCTATTTTTTGTGACCTCATTCAAACATCCATAAAAGCAAAATCAATTTTCAATGACATTCTATATCAATCTAAGATAAGAGTAGGAAAATCTTCATTATCTATTTATAACAGGCCTGTGA
The DNA here is from genome assembly GCA_026770055.1 of Myrmophylax atrothorax. Taxonomy (NCBI): domain Eukaryota; kingdom Metazoa; phylum Chordata; class Aves; order Passeriformes; family Thamnophilidae; genus Myrmophylax; species Myrmophylax atrothorax. The sequence goes on from JAOXXN010000395.1 coordinate 70,490,805, forward strand.
GTTCTACTGTTATTTTTTAAGATTTTCCATTGCCACATGCACGTAAATGGGACAGTGCAGCCAGCAAAGTGATACTGATGTAAATGAGGCAGCTGTCCAGGCAATAAGTAGCCATAATTTCTATTAATACTCACTAATAGAATTCAAAACTAAAAATACAAAGACTATCTTAAATTCTTCTAATTCTTTCACCTCCCCAGAACCTTCAGTATGATGCTTTCTCATCATTTTTGGCACAGTGCGGTGCAATCCATTGGTGGCTGTCAGAACAGCTCTCTAATTCTAATAAGCAAGAGAATGAGCTGCCAGATTCCAAAGAGACCAATAATTTATACCACATTTTCCTGCTAGTTAGCACATGTTCACACCACCAAAAGGTTACTAATGAAATCTGTGGGGTTATTGATTAAAAAAACCAAAAGAACCCAACAACAGCTCAAGGTATCCATGATTTCAAGTAAATGTTAGAAATACTGATGTTTATCAAATATATATTAAGTCAATTATATTTCCAGAGCTTTGGAGAGTCCATTCTTTCTCTCATTCATAGTAATATTTTCATCCAGGAAAAAAGTAAAAAAAAAACCAAAACCCAGCACTCCCAATTCATATAGAATCCTTACAAAGATATGTATCTCAAATAATGATATTTTTTATTACATTTAAAATATTACTATTTAAAGCAGAACTGAAATGTTAAACACATTAAAAATAAGCAGATGGGGTAATTTACATCAAATATTTACATTAAATATTCTTTTATGTATTAATTTTATGAATGTGACCAACACTGCTTTTGATTACTGGGAACAACATACCCATGACAGTTTATAGAAATTAAAGTTATTAAACATTTGTCTGCATCCCCTTTAATACCATATATAAACCTCCAATATTCTAGAAAATAAAGGTTTATAGGTATTTTTTAAAGTGCAACATCCTGCTCTATACCATATATCACAGAGGTCAATGAGAAATTTTTGTCACAAATCCTTAACATGACTTAATTGTTAAATCAGACTGCAAAGCTAAAGTGAAAGAACCTTCTGATGCTTGGATACATTAAGAACAGTGTGTGGATATATTAGGAACAGTGTGTGTAGTCTTGGACAGAGTAGTTCCATAATCTAGATAGAAGGACCACCAAGTGCATTCATAACACCTTTAAGGCAGTTAAACAAGTAAAAAATTTAAATATGTAAAGAAAAATCCTAAATGAGAAGAGACACAAGGTTTAAAGAGAGAATATGAAAAAATGAGGTTTACCATACATTTTCCAATTCTAGAGTCACTTTCCACTGTCATCTTGATCGCTACTTGCAGACATGCAACTGATCAACAGGGACACGGATTTAATCACTGTACATAAATTTAGGACTTGAATTGCATCTCCACTCCTACCCATGGAGTTTTTCACTCCTCCTCTTTCCATTTATTTAGTCTTATATTCTGTGTCTCAGAAGATCTCATAAATCCCATTCATCCAAAGATTATCCATTTTTTACCTAGTGTGGAAGACAGTTTTGACACATCTCTTGCTAAATTCTGAAATCTCACCATGTCTTCAGAAAACCAAACTTCGTACTGGGATTTCAAACACCATGTCCTGCACTTGATTGGGTGATTAGCAAATCAACCTTACATAGCAGGGGCAAGACATGGGAAGATGACAATTGTTTTTCTTCGAAGTGAAAAGGCAGTGGTTAAATTTTATTTTAAAACCTTCTGAATGTATCTGATTGCTGCAGTTTGATCTGATATCCTATTTCCAGCTACAGTAGAGAGTTATGTTCCACATAAAAAGATAAGCACCTTCAGGATTCATCCAACGTATGTCCTTGTTTGCAGTTGGGAAGTCTTTCTGACCCCTGTGCAGGCCAGTGTCTGAATCCCTGAGGCATATGATTTGATTTTATTTACCATCTTTACTACACAGACCTACATGTTAACATTGTAGAATTAAAATGGAGGTTAATATTCTGCTGCTGTGTGTAAGCATAAAGAGGAGGCATGAAGTGAAAGCAGAATGAGTTTATACTGAGAAAGATTACACATCCTTAATCACCTTGAACAGCACTTCACTGAAAAAAACTCCCATGAAATTCAAATTTTCTACACAGTAGAGACATAATTTACTCCATAAGAGCACAAGAATGATCTTCGCACAACACCACAAATATACTTTTATATTACAATGAGTTAAAGTAAGTCTATTTTGGTTCAATAAGCATTGTTGGGAGAAGGCAGTTTTTCTAGAAACTCTAATGAAACTACCTAGTATTTTGTTCTGATCTTTTTCCCAAACCACTGAGCAGAAAGAACCTGGGATGCTGTATTCTGTAAAATCTTCAGAAAGAAATTCTATTAACTTTGTCAGATTGAACCTTGCTGTTTATATAACTAAGTTTCTACCCTATTCAGGCTGAGCAGGTCAATTTCATTAGCACAAATAGGAAGGGCAATAATAAATAGCTGACACTATCTCCACCGGGACACAGGAGTTACATCAAACCTTGAAGTGACAATCTTTCTGAATTCTACCTAAGGAAAAAAGATAAGACATTAGTAACTGTCATCTACCCCCAAAAAATAGTATTTGCACCTATGTAATCTACCCAAATTTCATCAGTTGCTTTCAAATTTAGAATGTCAGATGGAGTTAAAGAAGTTTTAGATTATTTAATTTGCGGATGTACATTACAAACCGTATTAGTAAATGTAAAAAGATACCCCAGGAAGAGGAAAGTAGAGAGTGGAAGATTCTGATATGGGAGATGAAGGTATTGAAAAGGCAAAAGCACAAATGTGGCAGTGTGAGATCTATGACATTATCATATGTTCAATGTATTTTTAGAATTAAAAAAAACCAGCAAAAATTGTCAATGAATACTGAGTGAATGTAATTCAAATAAAAGCAAAATAAAACCATCTGACATCAATTCTGTGTAATGACGATATACAGCAAACAAAGGGAAATTTTGAAAGAAGTACTTAGTCAGAGCCTTTCATGTTAGAAATTAATTAGTATGAAATGGTTGGAAAAACAATACCATAAGAAGGAGCAGACTTGTGATTCAAATTTTAGGAGATAATATCCAGAGGGAACTCACAGTGTCTATTTTGCTATTCAGTATGCTTGAAACTTCCAGTTTCCTATAGTTTTAACTTATAACAGTTCATGCTCATAAAGCATGTGAGAGTCTTTTGAGATTATAAGATTCTGAACAGTTTGTTTAGACCCCCAAGTACACTATGAAGCTGCGTGTATTTCCATATAAACTGTACTGTCTCATATTCTTTAAAAAAAAAAAGGCTTTGAATTTACTGTGTGGAGGCAGCTTACACACTGGATTTTTGTCAGGGAACAAGTTGACAGGTATGGGAACTGCAGACTGTAATATATTGGAAGGGGTCTTAAGTAGATTTTACCACTCAGCAATACAACGATTATTCAACATGAAGGAGATTTTCCTGTCTTTACTCCTGATCACTATCCCTGAATCAAACTGGTACATTTTTCTTCTTGCCTTTATACTTCTAACTCTTATCACATCATTTTTATTTCAACACTAATAGTAGAGAAGAGTTCAACATGGAAATACTTTTACAAAATGAAATTACTGTGTAAACTCCAGAATAGGAGACAGTATAACCACCTCTGACTGTAAGAAGCTGCAACATACAATACTATATTCTTCCCAGGTAAAGAAAGAAAATCCTCCATCATGTAAACACTGGAATTACATGGCAATACAAAACAAATCTAATCAAGATGAGGAAAGTGAAGCTCACTGTGAACAAAATAGTCATGGGACATAATGGGAAACAAAAGGCTGCTATGAGGACATTGGCAACCAAGCAAGACTAAGGAAAGTGCCTGTTTGCTGCTAATCAAGGGAGGAAATCTAGTAATGAAGGAAGAAGAAAAAAAGACTTTAGTACTGAATTTTCTCTTCCAGTCTCTATAGGTGAGATCTACTCTCAGTACTCCTTCCTGGACCTAGCAGCTGTCTCAGAGTCTGAGGGAGCAAAGCATTATACACAAGAGTAAATTAAGGTCGAGAGGAGGACCATCACTTGATCAGACAGGAAATACCAAGTCCTTAGGACTTCACAGGAGCCAAGGACACGGAGAAACAACACTGCTTTGAGATTGCTATTGTTTCTGAGAGACTGTACCTTTCTAGCAATACCACTATTGCTGCTCCAAAAGGGTGGATTCTTTTTTTTTTTTTTTTCAAATAGAGAAGGGAAAAGAATGAATACTAAGAGTAAAACCCAACTCCAAAGATTTCCTCTGTGAGGCCAGACCAAGAATTTAGTATCTCTCAAATGTCTTTTCCACTGACTACTGGAAGCTCACTACCATTAGTCTTGATTGCCAGAAAGCATTGTCATAATACAAAGAGAAAAGCACTGCAGAAATCAGTGCTCACCAGCTACAAAGAGCAGCCTTTATTCTGTAAAAAGGCCCAAATATAATAACAAAATGTTTCTGCAACACTCCCCTGCTGTCAGGGCATTAAGACCGCAGCAGCACAGAAACCTGTGTAACTAAAAAACCAAGGTATGTGAGTATACAATATTAACAGAAAACTCAACCTTTCTTAAGACATGGAATAAATCCCATGGGGTAACAAGAATATCCATTCTTTACAACTTAAATAGGAAACTTCCAGAAATTCATGTACAAGGGGCTAAGCAAATAGCCAGATTCCCCACCACATTCAGCATTCCTCCTATCTTTCAGATAAGCTCCCACATCTGAAGTTCTGACAAGAACTGGAACATCTACAGTACTGACTTGCTTATTTAAACTACAATTCATTTACTTCTTTTCAGATGAAGGGTATAATATACATACTTTAGTTAATACACAAAGTGCTGCATTAGAAATGGAACTGTGCAGCACAATAAGGTACTTCAGACCTGCATCAGCAGTCTGGCGGTGGTTACAGTGTTCTTAAGTAGATAGGATGGTGAACATAAAAATAAGATACAAAAACCAAAAAGTATCAGAACTGTTAAATTATAAACAAACAGAAAGGTCTCAAAAATACTGTGCAAATAAAGACCTACTGTTTTAATACAGACACAAGAAACAAAAAAATACTTTTTAGAGAAAAAGTGAATTTGACACTCATCCATATATTATGAGTATCCCCACAATGTTAAAAACACATAAATATATAAAACATTTATATATAAAACTTATACTATAATATATAAATATTCAATTATTTTAAAGATCAGATTCTTGAATGCTTCATTGCCACTATACATAAAGTATAATCATTACATGTTCAAGAGTTATTTCTACTGTTGCAGGAAGGATTTTTGATTTTCACATTTTGTAGATTTTAGGAACACAGTAGTTGTAGCAAAGTAGATTTTTAGTAGGTCAATACTTCTAGCAGCCTAAGTTCATTGTTTATACATGCTAACCTCTGCCATTTATCAGTAGTTCAAATTCTTTTAGTTATTTAGTCTTATTTAGACTCTCTTCAAGGTAAAGAGCTAAAGAATATCAGAAGGCCTGCAGAACAAGACATAAATATAAGCAAACAACCTTGGGACTCAGAACATTGGAAGAACTCCAGAAATCAGGGGAAGGGAAGAACTGATGAAGACAGAGGGTCCCAGTGACCCCAGACCGAAATCCTAAGGGGTTGGAACAGGGGTGGGACCAAGGCTGGACCAAGAGATGTGTAAAGTAATGACTGGGTGGGCACTATTATAAAAACCATGGAAATCAGTGTTCGGGGACATGTCATCATGTATTCCTAAAAGCCCTAAGCCTGGACATTAAAGAATCTACCTTTTTATCTTACCCCATATTAAATCGGCTTGGAGTCCTGGTTTTGGGTTCTCTCACAGCATCAGAGTGAATCCAGAGGAAGGCCACTAAGATAAGCATGGGGCTGGAGAACCTCTCCTACAAAGACAAGCTGAGAGAGTTGAGGCTGTTCATCCTGGAGAAGGGTAGGCTCCAGGGAGACCTTAGAGCAAGTGCCAAAGATATTTGAAGTACCCTGAAGTGCCTAAAGGTCCTTAAAAGAAGGCTGAAGAGGAACTTTTCACAAGGGCATACAGAGACAGAACAAGGAGGAATGAGCTTAAGATGAAAGAGGATGGGTTTAGATTAGGTATTAGGAAGAAATTATTTACTGTGAGGGTGCTGAGGCACTGGAACAGGTTGCACAGAGCAGCTGTGGATGCCTGTCCCTGGAAGTGTTCAAGGCCAGACTGGATGGGGCTCTGACTAACCTCGTCTAGTAGGAGGTGCTCCTGCCCATGGCAGGTGGCTGGAGCTAGATGATCTTTAAGGTCCCTTCCAACCCAAATCATTCTAAGATTCTGTAAAGGGATCCAAGCCCTTTCATCTTACCCAATGAAGAGAGCCTGCCTCTAAGTCTGTGAGATTGTCACAGCATGTCAAGACTCCCAAAAACTACCTACCCATCTGCTCAAAAGAAGCAGGGCACCTATTCAGAGGTCCCTATGGAAATTTGTTCTCTTTTGACCAAAGACTTTCTTTAGCACACTGAAAATTAACAAATAAACAATCATGGTGTTCAGCCTTATCAACATGTATTTTCTTT
>JAOXXN010000395.1:70497506-70510050 GCA_026770055.1 Myrmophylax atrothorax
ATAGCTAGTAAGATGATTATCCATTGTTATTTGTAATAACTGATCTGTAACCGTAGAATGTGTGTCTGTGCACGTAAACCTCTTGTGAAACTGTATAAATACTGAACTAAAGATGAGGGTCTTTGGAATCCTGACTTGGGACGCTAGTCCTCAGGTTCCCGAGCCCCGAATAAAGCACCGCATAAACTGACACTCTGTTAGTTTGTGTTCTTTCATCGGGCAACAGTAGTCTCACAGCCATGTCCTGGAAATGCAGTCTGGATGGGTGAACTGCCCAGCATAGGTAAAGCTGTTGGACCAGCAGCCAGTGACTCTGGCAATAAGGCTTTCCTCATGGTCAGTAGTGGAGCTGTTTAATTCTTGTATCGGTGATCTGGCCAAAGGGATAAAAGAGATGGGGTTGCTTCTGCTGAAGAAGGGAAGGCTCTGGGAAGACATTATTGCAGCCTGATAATACTCAAAGAGGGCTTTTAAAAAGAGGGAGAGTGACTTTTTACACATGCAGGTAGTGATAGGACAAGGGGGAATGGTTTTATACTAAAAAAAGAGGAGAGATTTAGATTAGATGTTAAGAAGCATTCATCTACTGTGAGAGGGATGAGACATTGGGGCAATTTGTCCAGGGTGGTGGCAGATATCCCATCCCTGGAAACATTCAAATTCAGATTGGGTGGGGCTCTGAACAACCTGATCTAGTTGAAGAGGTCCCTGCTCAGTGTAGGGGGATTGGACTAGATAATCTTTAAAGGTCCCTTCCAACCCAAACTCTTTTATGATTCTGTGATATAAGCCTTCACTAAATTTGTAGATGGCGTCAAACTAAGGGAGCAGTCAACAGACTGAAGAGGAGAGCAACTTTTTAGAGAAAATGGACCAAGACAAATCTTAAAAATTTCCAAACACAAATGTAATATCTTGGATATAGGAGAGAACGCATCCTTTGCAACACTTCACACTGCAGAAAAAGACTTGAGGGACATGGTAAATAAGCTGAGGAGAATGCCTTTCCAGTGATGAAAGGTAATTGTATACCAGACTTCATTTGCCAGACCATAGCCTTCAGGTCAGAGAAGAGGTGCTTTTTGTTTATTTAGCCTTTTAAGAATGAATGCCCCCTGTTTTAGTTTAGACTGTATAGCTTAAGGGCATTTTTTACTATTTCCTGACATAAGTACTCATCTATCACACATTTATCTTAGAAAGAAATAAGTTATTTGAAAACTAAACTGTATTTGTTGTGTTCAAAAATCAGAATGATGAAACTGAAATGAAATCACCACTTAAATGTTACAGAGAATATTAAAAACCACATGAATGATAAATGTGTAGAAGGCAAATAAAAAAACCTTTAAACCAGCTGTTAACTAACATTTGAAAGCCAAGTGAAGTGAGTTTGTGAAATAATCTACCAGATGGAAGAAATGTGTATACCCGGGGAATAACTGTTTCTTTATCTGCCACTCTAGCTTACTTTCAGACATACACTTGTCACCACTGAAGAAAACAGCTTTCCTCTGTGTAATTTAACTGAAACCTGATACAGACAGTTGTACCAATATGAAATGTGCTAATAGAATGATAGGAAACAAAGGCTTGAAATTAGTTTAACATATAACAGGATATTTTAATTTCCTCAGAATGCCTAGGAAATTGACAATGTGTGTTGGGTTTGAGACCAAGGTTTTGGTGATGGAGGGGACTACAAGAGTGGCTTCTGTGACAAGCTGCTAGAAACTTCTCCCCTGTCTGATAAGGCCAGTGCCACCTGGCTCCAAGACTGGCCAAGGCTGAGCCCAGAAGAGACTGAGGTATCACCTCTGGGATACCAGATTTAAGAAGGGGAAAGAAGTCACTGCTTAGGAACAACTAAAGCTAGAGAAAGCACAAGTGAAAATACGTGAGAGAAACAGCTCTGCAGACACCAAGGTCAGTGAAGAGAGAGGAGAAGGAGGTGCTCTAGGTGCCAGAGAAGAGATTCTTCTGCAGTCCATGGTAGAAACCATGGTGAGGCAATTATATCCCCCTGAAGTCCATGGATGTCCATAGGGGAATGCAGATATCCACGTTCAGCCTGTGGAGGACCCTGTGCTGGATAAGAAGAAGAATGTGAGGCGTCCTCCCCATAAGGAGGAAGGAGTGGGAAAGGCAAGAGGTCGTGGACTAACCACAACTTCCATTCCCCATCCCCCTGAGCCACTGAAGAGGAGGAAGTAGAGAAACAGGACTAAAGCTAAGCCTGGGAAGAAGAAAGGGGTGGGATAAAGGTGTATTAAGGTTTGGATTTACTTCTATGATTTGATTGGTAATAAATTGAATAAATACAACAATTTTCCCCAAGTTGAATCTGTTTTGCCTTATTTTCAGCCCATGAGACTTTATTATATTTTCTCTCCCTTGTTCAGCTGAGGACACTAATGACAGAACATCTTTGGTGGGCACATGGCATCCAGCCAGGGTCAATTCATCGCAAAAAGATATACTACCATACACACAGAAATTAATTTTCTACATGTGAAAGCTATGTAGGGTCCTCAGTTGCTGCAAATCCAACTATGTCATGATTTACAAGCCCTTAGGATACTGGCTGATTTTTTTTTGTGCCCTAAGTGCTTTAGACCAGAGCTTTTCCACATTAAGTTATTAAATGTTGGCATATGCTAAAAAATGTTACTCACTTGCATTTATTGTCTAATCCTAAGCAAATCTCAGGACCCAATCAAATTATTTGTTATTTGGCCTCTATTGCTCTGGGGCAAAACATGCTTTCAAAGATAAAAGTTCATGATAAAAACAGAGTGTGATGAAGACAGCAAATACTAATATTCAGCATTTTGTTAAACTAACCATGAATTCTTTTGTTGTCAGCGTAGGTTTTAAGGTTGTAAAATGAAATTAGCACCCAATGCACAGAGATTTAAGAAAGATGTTTTGAGGTTTTGTTTTTTTTTTTTTTTTTGTTATGACTGTAATGACTTTGCATAATCACTGCAGCAAGTTGTGGAAGAAACAGAAAATGAATAAAAGCTGCCGACTGCATGGAAGATAAAGTCATTGCTGTGAATTTTCAGCTGTGCTGTACTATGTTATTTACTGCACACTACAAAAACAGAGGATGTTCAGTTCAAATGCAGGCAGAAAATAAAGGCCCTCCAAGTCCAGATGTCTCAATGCTGATGAAAAAAGTTTTATTTTGGAGTGTTAATGTTTTATTTCTAAAATATTTTAATTTTAATTTAATTTTAGGTTTTCACTCCTTAAGGCACTTTCTTTTCCTGTTTTCTTTAAAGCAACCAGATGGTTGAAATTTGTGGAACAGGAGCTATTTACACACTTCAATTCTCAGTCTTTATTATTTTTTTTGTTAGAAAACATGTCGTTACTTAAGAATAAAGTAGTCAATTATGCATACAAAAATAACACCATGGAAAGGAAGGTAGCTAAGAACCTGACCGTTACATTAATTTCCCCTTTCCTCAGAGTAGAGTGTAAATCCTTTGCTTAAGGAATAATGAAGGAAGGCTTGCTTTCCTGAGCTACCTCTAACACAGTTTGACAAATGCTAGTCCAGCATAACATGTAGCTGTAATAAGTAGAATTTTCTCAACTCCTCTAAAGTCTACAGAAACTCTGCCAGTAGTGCCAAAGTCACATGCAACTAGCATAATAATCACATCAGTGTGAGAACCTCTTTGTAGTCATAGCTGCAATGCATAGGGAGATAAAATTGATTTACACCGTCTTTAAAAACATAGGCAGGCAGCAGCTTGATCTGAACTCTGATTCATTTCTAGATTCAGAGCTACTTGTGATTTGAAAATGAGCAACCCTCTTAGGAACTATCAGAGCTGTATTTGTACCTGTTGTGAATGAGCATTTTAGGGTGCTCAAAGAATCCCCAGCAAAAGTATTGACATAAACAGGTTTAATATAACAGTGAAAGCATGAAAAGGTTTGCTGTAGAGGTTTGCTTTACAACTTACTAAATGATTGAAGCACACAGAGAAAAATCAAACTAAAATTTGAAATCAATCAATCTAAAACTAAAATGAGCCTAAATGATCCATGTGGAGGCTGGAGATGAAAAAGGGTAAGGATGAAAGGGAGACTCTCCCATCAAGTCACAAGGTTCAGACTGGGTCCTCTTGACAAACTCAGCCCCAGACTTGACCAACAGTTTAGATCTAAAGGTTTAAATAGCTCTTAAACTTAGCAGCACTTCATAGATATCATTATTTAAACAATTTAACCAAAGATTCTATAGAAGTTACTATAAGCACATTTTGCAAATGCCCCACCACAACATGATATTAACTCACTGATAAGCCAGATTTGCTTACCAATCTAACATACTTAAGAATCTAAGAGCGCAATATCCATAGTACATTTGCAATGGCATACTGACTTTCACATGCACACAGGTCTAAAGAGTATGTTCAAGGTGAACCTGTGAAAAATTCCCCTTGAACTCAGTGAAATACTCATGTCGGATGCCTTTGCATCTTCTCAACAGGTGAAGAAGGGTTGAACCTTTAGGAGTGGGGATATCACCCCAGGCTCTGTAATCAGAGTTTTGTGGTGATCCTACAAGTATGGCAAACTTGAGAGTTCCACTCAGAGACTGTTGGTTGCAGTCCACTGTGGTCCAAGAGAGCCCAAAGGGTCTTATGTAGGACCACTGTTTATAGCATCACAAGAAAGTTGGCTTTAGTCATAGTAATTTTCCATCCTGGCCACAATTTGGGTCAGTAACTTTCTTAGGGAGTTTGTTAACATTGTTCCACTTGGGTTGTTAGTCAGGCAAGAAAAATGTGCTTCCAAAGCTGTTCATTAAAAGCCAGAAGCTTGTTAGACAGCACTAGTTCCTGGCAGCAGACAGTGTTTCTGATGAGCTCAAGAGGTGCTCAGCCCAGGTGCTGTTCATCAGGGCTGAGGCCTAATGAGCATTTCTGAAATAATAGTGTGGCTCGAGGAAACAGGGGAGATGCACCACCACAGTACCTTATTTCAGCCAATGGGTAAAATCCAACTTCAGTGCTACTCATCAGACAGGAGGATGGACTTTAGAGGACCCTAGGCTCAATCTTGGTCTGACAATTTTGATGAAAAATAGGCACTATTTGTACAACTATACAAAGTTAGCCTTAGGAAAGGAGATGAAGGAGAAAAATAAGGTAACTGACCACATCATGATTTGGCTGTTAGCTCTGTCCATATAGAAACATTCTCTATTTTAAACTTGCTTCACAGTCACTCAGATAAAGGTCAAAAGTATTAAGCAATACATGCTTAATGCAAGCAACCAGGAACTGAAGAGAAGAAAAGTTGGGTCTAAACAATCTTTTCACATCAAAACAAGTACTCACTCACTGCAATATGCATGACTGAAATATATCCCTGACCACATGTTCCATTACAGGATTCTTGTTTTAATGTCACTCAGCAAATGTAAGACAATAAGACAGTGAGGCACTTTCCAGACTGGCTTAATATTATGCTTTGCAGTGTAGTATGGGAGTTGCAATCTGACAGATAGAGGCATCTGCCCTGCTATAAAATAGATAGTTTAAAGCTCACAGTACTTCTCTATTCCCAGTCCTGGGCTGCAGAATAAGCCAGTTTAAATCAAGCCTGCACTACCAGCTACTATTAAGTCCTTTGTGAGCTCTGAGCTCTCTCTGCACTGAGAAAGATAACTGGAGGAAAGGGAAAATAGAGGTATATAGAAACACAAACTATTCCATACACATGCTACTTAAAAAATAGGCTTTTTTTCATTCTCTCAGGATTTAGCAGTGTCCCTATAAAAATTTTCAGGCCACTAACCCTCTCCTGCCACCCCACCTAACTTCCTAGAATGAAGCAATGACCAGGAATCTCACTACAGACTTTCATCACATGGAACAATATTTGTGAAAATTTGATTATAAAACAGTTACAAAAGCCTCAAGGGTGCTATTTCCTTTAGAAACATCAGAGGATATGGGCCAAAGAGGTCAGTGTAATGTTAACTGTATCCCACTGAAATACCTGGCAAGACAGAAAAAAAAAAATGAAAAAGCCATATTATCCTCCCTGTTCATATTGTTCCCATTGCACCAATTCCAAACTAAAAAAAAAAAAAAAAAAAGAAAAAACAAACCAAAAAAGAAAAAAAAAGAAAACCCACAAACCCCCAAACAAAAAAACCCCAAACCACAAAAAACCAAAAACAAACTAAAAACCTCAAACAAAAACAACTAAACAAAACTTAATGGTGTATAATTTAATGGATCAAAGATTCAGGCTGGTGGGGCTCGGGAGGCCCCTAGTCCAACCACCCAAACATATCAGGGTCAGCCCTCAGGTCAGACAGATTGCTCAGGATTTTATCCAGTCTGGTCTTGTTAATCTGAAAGGATGGAGACTGCACAGCCTCCTCCATTCCTTGACTGTGTTTAAGGTAAAAGTATCTTTATAGACAATTGGAATCTCTTGCATCAGCTTGTGGCCATCATACTTCTTTTCCTGCCATGCATCACTTCAAAGAACCTGGCATCTGATATATTTTACATGAAATTTGTGTGTAAAAAACAGTAATTATATAAAATACAGAAAAGTCTTTGAAATATAGATTGAAACTGACATTTTCAGCTTGTGGAAGGAGAGTATAGAAACATCCCACCTTCTTTGTCCAGAACATTTTAAGAGACTGCCACTGGGTTTTGTAGTGTCTCCAACCCAGAAAGCATACTTTGAAAGCATGAGGAAAAGCCTCCCAAGAAAGGCAGATGGAGAAGTGCAAAATTTCTGAAGACAAATTGCCTGGCTTAAATATTCAACTTCTCTGAAATAAAAACTTTTACAAGCAGTTCAGCTTGGGGTCAGAACTGCTGCAGTTCCAAATATAGGAATCCTTGAAACTTTGCGATAATACACACATTTTCAAAAGCATTCTTTTTGGTTCAAATATTAAGTTCTGTTGCAAGAGAAATAAAAAACAGCAACAATCCCACGTGCACTTGCTGCACACATTTGTAAGAACTTCTTCACATATAGCCCTTCGCAGCACAGCCCTTTAGGCTCTTTATAAATATTAATTTGCAGAATACCTAAGAGGCATAAATTTTTTCTTTTCCTGACAAAAAGAGAAGACAAACAGTATGCCTATTCCCAACTTCACACAAAAAATCTTCAGCAGAGCAAGAAAATGAACCTACATGCCTTACTTTCTCAGGCAAATTGTAGTGTGACAGCTTCTTTTCTTTACAGGTCACTCTACTACTCAGTTGGCATGATCTTTTGGAGGTCTGAGATTAAATTTTGACAAAGAGACAGGGTCAGGAAAGAGGTGCTCAGCTGGGAGACCAGAGGCCATACTTGACAAAAAATGATTGGTTACAATGCAATATAGACTCCAATCACCTTGCAATAAAAATTTCTGTTGAAAAAACAGACTTAACGTACATCTGATAACTCTGTGATATAAAAGCCAGTTATGGGCATTGGGTTTGTTGTTGCTTGTTTGGGGTTTCTGTAATTTTTTTGCACTTGGACAGGTGGTTCAAACTTGGAAGAACAGACAAACAGATAACAGCATTAAAAAAAATTAAAAGCTGCATACCAAAGAATTTCATTCTATGTTATGTCTTTCTGCTGATATAAACAAAGCAACATGGACGTGTTATTACAGATGGGGTTTTTTCAATTTTAAGGAATTTTGCATATGGAATTTCACTTCTGTTATTCCTTACCTGTAATAGAAAAAAAATATTATAACCAGATGTTAAAACACCAGATCAGTAATTACTGGGTCAGAACTACCTTGTGGGGGGTACATGTGTGTGTGTGAAGGGGGAAGGGATGAGTCAAACCTCATGGAGGTGGAGTGGCATTGTATCCCTGACAGAATGCCCTGGAGCCCACATGGGGAAGCCTTGGGGCAGTTGTCAGTCACAAACAGCCCAGGAAAACACCCCACAGCTCCTGGAGCCCCTGACCCAGCTCAGATTGGCTGGGAAGTTTGGCAGTAGAGATCATAGCAGATACAACCAGAGGTACAGAAGTGCTACCTGTCACGGCCCTGCCAGCCAGATGAGACTGCTGGTCTTCCACAAGGTTCCAGTGGTAGCTTTATGATCTATCTCTCAGTCTTTCTCCTCTCTTCTTGCTGCTTCTTCTCTTTCTTTGCTTCTTTCTTGATGCTTTGGGTGACTTAGGGCTGGAGGGATTGGATTTTGACTTTAGTGTTGTGGAGGGATAGGATTTTGACTTAGCTGTTGTGGAATATTATGTACTGGCTCAGTATTGTGGTGGAACATTTTGTCTAGCTTGTGTAGTGTCCTTTTTTGAATTTTTGCCAAGTTCCCTTATTTTTGCCACTAAATTATTAATAAAAAATACCTTTTGAGAACACATCCATGGCTTATTCCCTTGGTGCTATCTCGAGGTATTAAAGAACCGTAAATATATATTTTAAAGTAAAGCTCCTGGGTGAGCCCATCTGCTTGCAGCTCACAGAGTTGGAGTGTTGCACCAGACATTGAAAAAAAAAAAAAAAGAAAAGAAAAGAAAAGAAAAAAGGATGACTGATAAAACAGAGCCTAGTTAAGTTGAGTTGTTATTGACACAGTGGGTTTTTTGCAAAGTTTTTCCAGACATTCATGTTAAAGTGAGATGGCACCATGTTTTCTCAGACTCTCACCCTCACAAAGGGATTTTAATTCTGAAGGTTCTTCTGCATAGAGTTATAGAGTTGAGATTTCCATGCCTGGCAGATGAATCAGAGAGGGAAGAGAAGTACAGATGCAGTGTCCTACTACGCATTTTTTACAATTTTGTCTGGATTCTTCCTCTCTCATCCTCAGTAAAAATAAAACAAAACCAAAACCCAAATGTAGAGTTTCCCTTCTGTCAAATGAAAGCACATAGCTTGCTCAAAGTTAAATATAACATCAATGAAGCATTCATCTACTTTAAAACTCTGCCAGCTCTGGACCATAATGTGAGTTTGAAGTCATTCCTGTTATCAGCTGGACAGGGAAGGGAAAATATAATGAAAGGTTTGTGAGATGGGATAAAACCAGGAAGATTCACCCAATACATTAATGGGCAAAACATAGTAAACTTGGGGAAAATAGTTTTGTTTATTTCCAATTAAATTAAAAATAGGATAATGAGAAATAAAAAAAAAATAAAAACTCCTTCTCCCCATCCCTCCCTTCTTCCCAGGCTCAAATTCATTGCTTTTGATTTTTCCTACCTTCTTTTCCCACCAGCAGCACAGACAGACAAGGAATGGGGGCCTGCAGTCAGTTCATCATATGCTGTCTGTGCTGCTCCTTCCTCCTCAGGGGAAGGACTCCTCACACTCTTTCACTGTCTCAGTGTGGACTCCTTCTCACCTGGCAGACAGTTCCCCAAGAACATCTCAAATGTGAGTCCTTCCCGTGGGCTGCAGTTCTTCACAAACTGCTCCAGTGTGGGTCCCTTCCACAGAAAGCAGGACTTTAGGAACAGGCTGCTCCATAGGGGCACCCCAGCAGGGTCACAAGTCCTGACAGCATGCCTGCCTCCAACATGGGCTTCTCAAAGGTTCAGTCTCCTTCAGGCATCCACCTACTCTGTTTATGGGTCCTCCATGGGCTTCAAGTGGATATCTGCTTTACCATTGGCCTCAATGGCTCCAGGGGGTCAGCCTGGGTCTTCACCACAGCTACAGTGCCTGAAGCACCCACTAATTTGCTAATCATTTTTGTCCCACGCTTTTTATTCACAGTGCCAAGTGACTAGATTAAGAGATTCTTCTCAACCAGTTTGATAAATGACTAGTCTTTCATGGATCCAATTCCTTCAACTCTTGTTCTCCTTGGCTAATACCTGAAGGTCAACAAAATTCCTCTGTACTTCACCTCAGAAATGCCACATTTTTAAAAGTGTTTTAAAGCTTCTGATGTCTCCAAAAGTCCTGTGTTTCTTCATTCCAGAGAATATCATCAGTGTAATTTCAGAAAGCAGACTGTAAAACTGCAGAACACCACAAGTAGCTTTTTAGTAGGTTTCAGATACTCTTCAAATTGCTCTGTAAATGTCTGTTAAAATAAAATAAAAACTCCAACGTGTACAATAGCATTCTCAAAGAACTTCCAGAAAGTAGCTTTTTCTTGAACAAAAATTGTCCATTAAGTATGAGCTTCTAGTGTCCATTAGCAGAGAAAAGAATTTTAAAAAAATCCTCACATAATCATAAATCCAAAAGTTTTTACTTGGCTGTTTTCACCATTGTAGTACTTACTTGTAATGTTATAGTTTAATTTTCTCCCTTTTTTAACAGCTTTGCTATGCAGAGGGACATTGTTTTTCAATGAGGGAAGGAAATTTTGATCTAAATACACACACATACACACATCTGTGTCTTGTTATACACAGATAATTTGTATTTGTATTAAACAGCCATCTCTGCACACTGTTTGGACAATCAATAATAGTGAGTTACAGTTATTCATATGTGTATTTTGCAGCTACAGAGAAGGCTTCATGTGCCTCTATTCTTATTTTATGCCTCTTTACAAACAGTATATTTTAAACACAAATATAAGTGAAAGATTAAATTGCATTATTACAAGACATGTAATTTTAGAGTTTATTAAAAGAACATTTCTGAAGATGCACATCCCTGTAGGCAACAGCTGGTGATAGAAAAGGAACAGCTGCTGCTTTTCAACAGCTGGTGACAACCATTGATGAGAGATAACACATTTTTTTGATAAAGAAGAAAAACACCATCACTGTTTCTGAACACAAAAGCTAGTACATTGGGAAAGGGAATTAAAGTGGTTTTTTAACTTGTTATAAACTCAGGGCATGTCTAACATTGGTAACAGAGCAAGAACTGACAAAAAAACTCCACGAAAACGAAGCTGAAACAACAAAACCAACTAACTCATTTGAGTCTGAAACATACAGTAATGTGGCAGGTGTATATGTATTTATGGTCAAACTTCACAAACGAAGATTTGGGAAGGGCTCTCCCCATGTGGGTGTGCCCTTCCAGCCTGCACAGTGGATGTTTCAGGTGAGGCTCAGCGTGCACAGAACTGCCCCCACAGTTTAAGTCCTAAGGTCCACTTGCCATGGCCAAGCAAGCTTGGACAGTGAAAGTGAAGTCCTCGGGACTGTCACAGTATCCTGTACTAACCAGGGCTGACCCTGCTGAGCATCCGAGATCTGACGGGATTGGATGTCAGGGAGGCATTTAACTGCCAGGGAACAGTCCCCACTGAGACTCGAACTCACAACCTTGGGATTCGGAGTCCGGAGTGTTCACAGACATCTAGTTTTGTTGCAGACAGGTTTGAAGTTTCCATACCTTGCACTATTACACAAATAAATACCTCCTTCAAAGGGTTTTCATGCATCTGCTGAGGCCCTGATAAATTTGCAGGATAACTTTCCAGTTTTGGGGAGGCTGTGCACAGGTATCACTCTCAGTGTACAGAATTCAGTTGATGCGCATAATAATAGTGGCTAAATCTCTTTGAGCCAGTCATTTTCTCTGATCTACAAAGTCCATCTCTTATCCTGAGTAGAAATATTTTCCTATTATTCCAGACTTCCTAGAATAAAAATTAGATCACCTGAGAATAGCCCCAAGAATTATTCACTAACTTGGAAAACTGTTGAAAGAAAAAAATTGGAAACATTTCTTTCATCAGAACCTATTTCATTATCATTTATATCATCTAAAAGCTCCAGCCACAATTTGTTGCTGGATGTTCTCTTTGTTATGCCAAGGGGAAGAAGGTTCCAAGGCAAAGAACCGGAGACTCCTGGGCAGTCCAAACACTGGCACTTCTTTGGCAGTGCTTACAGAAAGTCAAGGCCTTTTCTGTCTCTCACACCTTCCCACCAGCAAGGAGGCTGAGGATGCAGAAGCAGTTGGAAGGAAATACAGATGGGACAGCTGACTGCAACTGACCAGGGGATATTGCAGACCGTATGGTGTCTTCTGCATGGTGCATTTACAGCTTGGGAAAGAAAGAAGTGGGGGGACATTTAGAGTGATAGTGTTTGTCTTCCTAAGTAACCATTACATGTGATGGAGCCCTGCTTCCGTGGAGATGGCTGAACACCTGCCTGCCCATGGGAATTCCTGATTGAATTATCTGTCGAGATTGAGAATTTTACTTCCCTAAACTAGAAAAATCTTCCTCTCCCACAAAAATATTCAGTGTACTTGAAAACCTTGGTACAAGAACTTCAGAGGATGCAGGACCATCACCCATTTCCAAATAAAATCCAGTTGTTATAATAAAAAGAAGAAACAAGATGTAAATGCAAAGGGTAAATGTTCTAAACTTTCCAGATTTTCATAATTCTTCCCTTCCCAAAAAATATTAGAAATTAAGTCTACCAAATGCTCTGACAATTTTTATTCATATCCATTATAACAGGAAGACAAAATGTTTGAGAAACCACATACTGATCTCAGTGCTTCCTTTCCCCACCCCTTTTCCCCAAAAGACTCAATTTATCTAGGTAATGAAGCTTCCTAACCTTGATAATTCAA
>JAOXXN010000395.1:70510150-70524152 GCA_026770055.1 Myrmophylax atrothorax
CACAAGGCATTTAATACAGTACTTGGCAGCTATATATAAAGTAATTTTCCATAGTTTTACTTGAGGACAAGAGCACTTAACATGTAATAACACAAAAAAATAAACATTCAAGGTGTTCTTGAACTCAGTCCTAAATCAAGAAGAGACTCAATAGAAAATAATCTTTACTAATTTGGAGTCCCATGAAAGGAATGGAAAGAGGATAGAAGGCTATTTAAATAAATTAACAGAAACTCTTTTACTAATAAGTTATTTCTATATAGTTTTCTGGGGCGAAAACCAAAAGCAAATTACAGGATCCACCAACTGTCTTAGCACAGCTTTTCTAGTTTGCTCATTTCACAGAATCACAGAAATCATTAGGTTTAGAAGGGACCCCTGGAGATGATCTAGTCCAACTCCCCTGCCAAGGCACACTCACTTAGAGCAGGTTACACAAGAATGTGTAGAGAAGGGGCTTAAATGTCTTCAAAGAGGGAGACTCCACAACCTTCTTGTAAAGCCTGTTCCAGTGCCCCAGATTCCCTTACCAAACATCCCAAAGACTTGAAATCTTTTTTTATCATCCTCAGATTATATGTTGCAATTTCCTCACCTCCTTCATGGATGATCTGTAATGGGTAGTAGTCTGTGGCTGCACCAGGCTTGGAAGTTTCCTGGTGACATCCTTAACCCAGGCCCCAGGGAGGCAGCATGTGCCCCTATGGGTTAGGCCTGGTTGACCCAACTTCTCCTTTCAAAACTGGTCCTTGCTGGGGGATGAATAGAGGATCCCCTGGATCTTGAATTGTTTCTGGTGGCTGCTTCTACCTTAGGGAGGCCATAAAATGCTCCCTTAAGTCTCTTTCCCTCTCTGATTCTCTAATGCTTCTCAGCCTTTCCACCTCATCTTGTAACTCTGTTACCAGGCTGAGCAGGTCATCCACCTGGCTACATCTGATTTAGGTGCTTAGTCATTTCCCGTAGCCAGAAGCCTGGATGACTACGGTTTTTTGCATGTTTTGCATGGTTTTGGGAGCTCCGTCTGGATCGCCATATCTATTTTGGTGACCTTAGACGACTTGGCCCCTTGCAGTGTAGACACTGTATTTGACATCTCTCAGTGAGTGTAAGGACCAGCAGCTGAACTACCTGCCTTTGCTGCAGCATCTCAGTACCATTCCTGCTTGCCCTGGCTGTGCAAACTGATGGGCTATGTCTTTCTCATGTGCCACATCCTGTTTGCTCACCCTGGTCACTTGCTCTCCCTGGAGCCATTTAAATCTCCTCAGATGCTCCTGGCAATGACCCCTCCTCGCTTGACTGGCTCGCAAGGGTTGCCAGGTCCTGATGGATCTCTGGGCTGCTGCTCAGTTGTCCTGAGCAATTAACATTTAAATACCATTAACCCAAATTCTGAACACCACAATGAGCACAGGAGAAACAGTCTACCTCCTCAATGTTTCCATCACCTTTGTAACACATTCTTCATACAGAGAAAACAATTCTATCAATTGTTAATATCCTAAAACACCTTACTTGTTAGTATTGGAGCAAAGGTATGAAGTTAAAGGGCTGCTGAAAGAGGCAACAGGACTCTTCTGCCTGGTGAGCAAAGGAGGACCCCAGGCCAGGGGAGTCCTACCCCAGGGAGGAGTGACTGTGGTCTCATCGCAGCCTGCATCTTCCATTCTCCAGGAACAGCTCCCATGGTGTTCTTGTCCTCCACAGGACTATTTCAAGTGCAACAGTCTCAATGCAGTACAACTAGAGCTAGATGTGACTCCCCAACAGAACCAAATAGTATGAATATTGCTGTTCCCATCCCCTGTCCATACACTCAGATACTGCTGTCACTTTGATCTCTCCTGCTCCCAGGCATAACAAATTCTGTATTACCCTAATCACTTTCTGCAGGCTCTCAGTAGCCAGGAGTGTATGTTCTACAGGGCTCAATGTCTCTGTGAGACCTACCAGTAATGCTCTCTGGTGTACCCTAGCAATATGGTACTTCAGAATGTCATCAGGAGTTTTAATGGAAGGCAAGGCAGAGAAAAAATGTTGCATCAGCTAAAGCAAACCAAGGACTTCAGCTTACATGGCTTGCCCAGCATCAGCTTTCAGCCCAGGGGACTTCGGTGTAGGGAGCCCCATGAGCTGAATGTGGGGGCTCTGTGTGTAAATGGCAGTGTAACTGACTGCAAGGAGAAAGGGTCAGAGTGGTTTTACAGTTGCTGTGAATTCACTCCATTTTGTCCTCCATTTTCTTAATTATCAGGAAAACACTGCAGTTGGAGGGCAAATATACCTGCAATACTGACCAGAGACAATCCACAATCACATGCCACCCCGCACTGGGTTTTGAAGCAGGATTCCAGGGGAATTAGTCTTTCTGCAGCACAGATGAGGTTGCACATTAGCTAGATACAAGAACATCAAAATGAGTTCCAGAGGGGAGCTGATGAAGCACAAAACCCCCAAAAGACTGCAGATGACTGCAGATATGGAAGAGAGGGCTCTTGAGGAGATGAGGGAGGCTCAGGCAAGACCCCTCAGGGAAAGTGAGGCTGAGAAAGCCTGCAAGTTCAGCGGCACAGACCAGGGAAAAGCTTGAAAATCAGTCAGACCTGAACCTTAGGACTAATGGGACTGTGCTGGTGGTGGCATCCATGTGTGAGCAGTGCAGGGCCACTCTGAGTGTGCGAGAGCCTGGAGCACTGGGATTACACAGCAGAATGTCATCATCGAGGATGCTAATACACAAGCTGTAACTCACATGTGTCCCAGAGCCTGTTCAGTGTTGGAACACGCAACCACGGTGATGCTGCCATAGCCTTACTTGGTGCTGCTTCACTTCCCAGAGCAGACAGGAACATCAGATCATGCTTTCCTAGACTAATCCACTTCTTAGCCATCCTGAAAGGGTGAAGATTAGAGTGATGCTACATGCTTTGCAGGTCAAAGTCTCCTGCATCCACCATATTGGGACATGCTTCATGGTTCAGCAAAGCTCAGCTCCCTTCCCTGGTTCAATTGCAAGTCCCTTCTTTCAGAAATACTTTCAGAGCAGAACACAATCATTATACTTGGCCTCCTCAAAATCATCTGGGGATAAGTCTTAAGACCAAACACAGACAATAAAACTGGACTCTACAAAACTCGTTTAGTTGTGGTTGGACAGAGAAACTGATTATGCAGAAGACCTTTGACATTTGAAAATTTGTCTGCTCCAAATCAAAATAAAAAAGAAAAAAAAAGCACTTTCAAGATTTTCTCTGTATGATTCTATAAAATCTTTCACTTCAAAATGTCAAAATATATTCTACTGCCATATTTTGATAGCTGTAAAGTATTGCCATTGTGACAACTCAGTTTGATGTATAATTCTATCGAATAGTTATCATTGTACGGAACACACAGATTAAATTTTAATACTACATTGATAATATTAAAAAAGATGTATCAATAAATATGTTTTTCTGGGTATTTCTATACACACATTATATATGCATAGATAATATGGATATACATAAATGTATCTCCATATATATTCACATAACTCCGTTAAAGTACATTAATTTTAGAAACATTTCACTTTCTAACGAAAAGCTGTTCAATTTTTTTTAACAGTCTGTTTTTATAATTTTGAGATTCAGATCTTCATCCCTGCCCCAACTGCCCCTACAAAGTCCACTCAGCCTGCATAAATATTCATATCTCTCTCTAATCACAAGATTAGTTCCCCAAAGGCCTGTAGTAGTTAGGTTCTCTTTATATGACCATTAAAATAGAGAACTGATTTTGCTATTAAATGCCTCTTAACCTTCTGTGCTGTTAACGCAGAAGTGCTTATGGTCCAGTTCCTAACAGGGAATCCACTCTGACAGAGCCCTAGAGAAGCATTTGGGGTACTATCTTGCCAATAATGCTTAGAAGCAGAAAGTTAAGTGAACGAAGTCCTTCAATGAAAGTTAATTTAGCTATAACCTTGAGTTAAAACCTTACTGAAGAAGTACATTAAGAAGAAATCTTAGCTTAAATTAATTCAACCTGAAAGCTCAATGGAGACATATTCACATTTATAGCTAGACGAATCAAAACAGAGAGGCTTTTGGTAGAAAACAGCTCTAATAAAGTAAGAAAAAGGAACTCCAGAAAAGATTTCTAACCTAAAAACTTTCAAAACCAGTGGTAGAGCAAACAAAACTACATTTTATATTAACAAACATCAACCAGTAAAAGCTTACTTTTTAAAAGGATGGGTTTTCTAAAGGCAATCCTCTATTATATCTTCTTCTGTGTATCCCTTTCTCAAGCAGTTTTTCACCTCCCTCACTACGATCCCCCTTTTTTTCCCTAGTTTTCTGTTTTCTACCTCCTCTGCAGCTCTCCTGCATGTCTTTCTTATGGTGATAAAAATTTTCTTACTGTAATTTACACAGACATAGAATAACCATCTAATCGCTACTATAAGCACAAATAGGACAAAAGATAACAAGACCTTTACACACTTCTAATTAAAAAGGAAAAATCATTTCCCTGAGAGCTTTGATGTTTAAGTTGCTCATGCTTATATTCAAACCTATATTCAACTCATTACGTCATTGTTTTTGGCAAGGTCTCAGTTCCTTTTATTCTTCAGGACTTCGTATTTAGCTCCAGGACTCTCAAAATTTAAATAAATCAAATTTTAGAGTTAAGGTCTAGAGATTACACTATAAAACAATTGCAATGACAAACAAATTCTGGTGTTATGTCAGAATATTACTGGAGTGTGTTTTAAAACACAATCAGTATGTGTCAACTATGAAGAAACCATTATGCTATAATATTCAGACATGGTCTGAAAGTAGTAGTTTACACAGATACTAAATGCTTGGTTTGGGTGGGTTTTGGTTTTGCTGTTACAAGATTACAGGATAACTGATGATTTTGGATCTTTACAATATTTCAAATACTGCTTTTAGGAATGTTACATACCTCTTTATTATATACTGAAGAAACTACTGTCTAACATGAAATAGACTCCATCAAAAAAGGGTCTCCACCACAGGAACAGAAAATAAATGAGGTTTGGCTTTCATCAAACTACAAAGTACTAAACATATGATGCCCAAAGGTTATGAGTTCTAGTGCCCTTAAACTTGATCATTAAAATAGCACTGTGGAACTTAATGTGATTAAACCAAGATATAAAGAACATGAGAGTGAAAAAAAATCATTAGAAACACAAATACATTATTAAATTGATGTTTATATAGATTTTCTGAAGAAGCTAAGGACAGCAATACCAGTGATTACAGTCATTACCATCTCTGACTATTAAGATGACACTTTGAGGAATAATAGTTACATCAAGTCTATCTTGAATTTAGAAACAAAAGATTTTCTCTTTAAAATTTGAAGTCCCTATCATACACCTAGATCTGTTTTTATTACATTGCTGACATGCTAGTTCTTTTTAATTTAAAACTTATCTACTTAATTCACCTTCCAAAAAGTCATATGTTAATTTCCAGAGGCAACAGTGCTTAAACATACTGCAGAGGTGTGCTTCAAAGATCAAAAAATAACATTAGCTATTTCAGAACCCACAGTAGCAAAATACATAATTTCACTACATTAAAACAGAAGGATCAAACTTTGCAGGAAGCTCAGAAAGTGCAAGATGGAAAGACTCTCAAAATCTCAGTCAGACACTGTTTGCTAACCAGAATTAACTAATTTCTGAAAGCATATTCTATCTGCAACTATTATGAAACATCATCAGTACTATAAAACCTCAAGGAACATCAGCATACAAAGGGAAACCTCAATATCTCAGTTTGTAAAGGTATCTAGAAGCATGTCTTGAAATCAGAGAAACCACAAAGGATAACTAAGGAAAAGCCCTGCAGGTATTTGGAACAACTATTTCTTTAGGATATGTCTTTCTTTCCTCTGATGGGTACTTTGTCATATAAAAAATCATACCCCTTTTACTCACAGAGAAGTCTTGGTTTCTACTTACCTAATTCATTTTAGTAAGTTTAATAAATTTAATATTTTAATAAATTTAACATGTTATTATGAAGGTTTCTGAGATAATAAATCTAAGATGGCAATGACTACATTATTTATTTTTTTATGTTACCATTACTGCAGTATAGGCAATACTAAACTAAATACAAACTTGTAACTCAAGTACCATTGCCTTGGTGTAGCTGCAACAAAAAGGAAGGATTGTTCACATGCATAAAAAGAGAACAAAATAAAATTTTAATATGTGAAAAGGACTTTGCTCCTACTTAATGGACCTTTCCCACAAGGCAGTGCCATCCAGCAATACAATCTGAAGTGGTTAACTGATGGACAAGAGCACCTTATTCAAAGTTCCTGAAACAACTTCAAAACTACTTCTCATTTTTCTGAAATCAACAGGTACAAAATTTAACATTTATTGTTGCTCATTTTGTAAAGCAAGTTTTATTTGGAAAAGTTTTATACCCCATTACTAAATCTTGTAAGGCAAGAAATAGTCTTCCTTTATAATATGCAATAAAACTTATAGTTTTTCAATAATTGGTGTCAAAGGGACAGAAGAAAGTTTCTCTGTAAGAGAGTAAGAGAAGACTGGATAATCAGTTTATTGTATCAACAAAAAGATCTACAGAAAGTAGGTAAGATAGATCTACAACTTCAGGAAGAGGTTCCTTCCCTCTCTCTCCTAACCATTGAAGTTAATATTGCTTCAGCACACTGAGCAGAATGGACTGAACAGTTTCTCTAGGCCATGATATGGCATATCCCAGTAGAGACACAGTAAGCATTAGTAGTGTTGCATCTCTTAAACTATGAATTCCAATTTCAAAGCATTGAATGCAAAGATTATATGTAGGGAAAAAAAATGAATTGTAGTAAGCCACTTCTTAAGGTGTTTAAAAAAAATAGTATGTGCAAAAAAAATAAAAAATCACAGAATCCACTGGGTGCCAGGACCAAGATGATTCCTCCATCCTAGATACTGCCATTCATTGCTACACAATCTTAGGCCGGAAGGCCTCTCCTGGCCCTGTCCCATGGGTGTGGCTGCTCTTGTCCTCTTTCCAGCCAGCAGCAGAACTGCACGTTCATTCCGAAGAGACATGGTCAAACACATTCAAAATAGACACAGACACACAGGCAGTGCTGTTACCAACACCCACATAAACACCAGCAATATGTACTTGCAACAAAAACACCGCAACTCTTGTTTCCTCTTTGACTAATTAATGTTGAGTCCATTTATGAAAAAAATACACACTCTCACTCTTGATTTACAAGTGTGTCTGAATTTATGATATATTTGTACTCGTTTTGGCCAGGATAGAATTAATTTTTTTCATAGTAGCTTGTATATTGCTATGTTTTGAATTTTTTATTAAATCTGTGTTGACAGTGTAGGTAAGTTTTAGTAACTGCTGAACAGGGCTCACTAGTGCAAAGGCCTTTTCTTTTTTTCACATCCCACCAGTGAGGGGGTGCACAAGATGCTGGGAGGGAACACAGCTGGAACAGCTGGCCCCAGCTGACCAAAGGGCCATTTCATACCACATGTTATCATTTTCAGAAATAAAAGCTTCAGGGAAGGAGGAAGGTAAATGACATTCAGCATTATGGTATTTGTCTTCCTATAAAACTTTACTTTTGCTAGAGCTCTGCTTTCCTGCAGGTGGCTGAATATCTGCCTTCCAATGAGAAGCAGTTTAATAATGAAAACAAACTAAAGGAATTAATTCACTATTTCTACCTCAGCCCATGAATATTCTCAATTTTACACTTTCAGTTCTCTTCTCATCCCACTGCTGGGGTGTGAGAAAGCAACTGTGAGGGCCTCAGCTGCCTACCAAGGTTACAACCACAAGAGTCACAAATATAATCACAAATTCCACATCCCTCTAATACACCTTTTACAGACTCTGGGTGTCTTATACAGTCACTGCTTCAGAGTTCAAGTATTCCCATATGCAGGTCTCCTACTTGCCAGTGGGTCCAATTTGACATCTGCTAGCACATTACATGTACATACTCATATAAAGAATTGCAACTCACTAGGGAAACATAAACCAGCTGCTGTCCATAGACCTACAGGCCCCATGGCCCACAGCCATTTCTCCATTTCCACAATTCTACCCCACAGGCCCTCCAGTTTCTGACAGTTAGATCTTTGAGCACATGCACAGAATACTTTACATGGAAAAATGGTTAGGAAAGGACTATTAAGAAGATAGGATAGACTGAAGCGGAGAGATGCTCGGTGTTTTGTCAGCAAAAAAGAACTCAGCAGCAGATGTTTTATATGTGACTAGCCCCTTTTATAAAAGTTTCCTCCTTTTTCTCATGTTTGTACATCCACCACCCACACACACATACCAGCTTCACCCTTCCATTTCCTCACTGTGGTCTCCTCCCAATAAACCAACCTGCCTCCAGCTACTTTTCCCCCCATCAGTCCAAGTTTGGCTTCACCTGCATTCAAAGGTGGTATTTCTGACACTACTGCCTAAAGTTACCTTGGCCTTCCAAGACAATACTGCTAAAGTCACTTACCATTGTTCATGCAAGACAGTGCTCCCACAAGGTCTCAAAATACTCTTCTATAACTACTTAAGAAAGTCAGATGAAATCAAGTAAATTGCCATAGCAGTACCTGTGCCAGCTTCTCACTGTGTTATGCAGTCTGTGTTACATCCAATAGTTTTCCTCTTTCCGTTCATTTACCTAACTCCCATGGCCAGGGCCTAGTCTTTTCCCTGCTCATCATAGCAGTATACACACAACATGTGCCTTCAACTATCTAAGCTGCTTTCAATCAGCCTCTAAGTGAAGAGCTTTGAACAGACATGCTGTGAGCCAGCAAGAAGGCTTTCTTTGACTCCTGCAACATACTTCACCACCGCTGAAGATCTAGGACTCTCCTAACAACAGTTACTCATAATCTTGATGGATGTAAATTACAGCAGATTTCTGCAGTGACTGCTGAGAGGTTAGAAAACCTTCGCTAGTTGAGTACTGAGAGGACTAAAAATGAAATACCATGTTTCCTGCAAAGAGGAACAGTTGGTAGGATAACACTCTTCGTTTCTAGGGAATTCTCCTACAAGTTTCTACTCTGTTACAGAATTAGCATTCTGATCCCAACATCAAGTCACAGAGGAAAAGCTTCATGGTTTTGGTTAGGTCATGCTTCAGTATGCTAACAACAGGATGAAGCTTGAGACAATTAGTACGTTTGAAGATCCTTTTGTAGTAATAAAACAGCATGGAGAGACCTTAATGAAAGCAAAAGTTGCAATACTTTTAGATTAATGTTTCTTCTAAAATGACAAGTTTCTGGTCTGGCACAGAAAGAACGCATTAGTGTATTTGCCTCCTTAAATTAAATTACATTTATTAGATGGAAAAAATCACAACTAAAAGTTACTTAATGGGAAAACCAGAATGAAACTCAAGACCCAAAAACACAATATTGTCTACCTCCAAGGGCTTGCAGAGAGCTACTGTTCCTGAGTATGGCTCATATTATGTTCTATAAAATATGACATCCGTTATCTTCTCCAAGAGTAAATATCTATTAATAGATTAATAAACTTTGTCTCCATTAAAGCCCAGTGAGGTCACCTTATGCAGTATATTGAATTTATTAGTCTGGGCTAGAGTTCAGCTACATCAACTGCAGGACAGCCAAATGACAAAATATCTATTGACTATGCCCCTGGAATCTTTCCATGAAACTAAAACCCAGAAGAGGAACTCAATTCCAATCTATCCAAATGAAATCATAACTTACCTACTTAAACTGTAGGTACTTTAGAGGAGCTAATCTGTCGGCAAGAAATATAAATTGGCGAAGATCGTGCCTAGTTGCAAAGAGGGCCATTATCCTAATATTTGCTGAGAATGTTTGCAATTGTTAACCCATTGCCAGACAGACAGATGTCTATGAATTAGTCCTCTAGAATTTAAGGGCATACAGGACCAATGAACTCCATTGAAGGTTTTAGAAAAGTTACTATCAGTCTGGAAGAGTTTCAGCATATCAAAAATTTTGTGGAGATTCTCATCAGGAGAAATAGCTTCCCATGAAGCAGTTATGATTTCAGAGATACAGATATTTCCTGCCAGGAAAGCAAAAAGAAATATACACTCAGAAGTCTCCAGCTAAATGTTCTTACAGAGCTTCTCTTGTAGAAGTTGTTCTAAAAGCCATTAAGTGTGAAATAGGGATGAGATATGGATATACATGATACTGATACACATATTTGGAGCCTGAATAAGGAAAAAAATTAGTTCATCACAAAATTCTTTTAGGACTTTGAACCTGACCTTGTATATCTGAACTTTATCTGAAGAAAGTTTTAATATAATTGAAGTTATAAAACTCAGAACCCAAAAGTTATAATGAAAATGCCAAGCAATCTGTACTAGAGCAGCAGCAGACACTGCTATGAACCAGTTTTCCCTGCGATTCAGAAATAATTCTAATTTCTTTTTTTTTAATGTCAGTCTACTCTTAGGTGTAGCATTCTACACTTAAATCTTACTAGATGCAATATAGCCACATACATGAAAAAATAAACCAATTAAATAGAATCATTTTTTGCCTAAAATGGGAGAGAAGAACTTTCAAGACAATATTAATATAGGTAAAATAGAGAGCTGGTCTTTAGTGAAAGCTCTTTCAGGTGCTACACAATACATATGTGCACACCCCAGCATAGAATTCTCACAATTTTATAGCTTTAGCTAATTACCATATCCAGTTGGTACATCCAACCCAAAACCCATTTGTTCCTGGTACCACCCTCAGAACTGCCCTTTTGGAGTATTTCCAAGGGTTCTGGCCCCTCTGTCTTGTTTTGACCACAATATATCTTATTATTCCAGTCCAGGTGCATGTGTCCCAAACAAGATGTCCTAACTAAAATCTCTTTCCTTGAAAATATCGTTAAACAGAATTTCAAGAATGTGCCACAAACCATGAGAAAGGGGGTTAGAAACTGGCACATGCTACTTTAAGTGTGAGAAACTATACAGCTATATTAAAATCTACAGATATATAAAAATCTTAAAGCATCAATCTTATCACTTTAACGCTTTTTCACTTTTGTGAACAGAAAAAGCTTCCCTTTTCCTAGTGAAATTTTTATGTTTTCTTAAGCAGGTGTTAGCTCTTCTTAAAGACAGTGAGATTTTTTGAGGTCAAGAAAGAGAGGATGACTGCATTTTCAAATACTGAAAATACTAACCAGCTGGAGAAGGGAAATGAGTTGGACTATTTTTTTTTCATGGATTTAAAACACAAAGTAAGAAAACAGTGAAAGTTAGCCTTTATTAGCAGCAGTATTTAAATGCACAGTGGTAGACATGACTTGAAAAGCAGTTCTGTTTAGAAAGCATATCCTTGCAGTTTATCTTACTAGCACTGTAACAAAAAATACCAGAGGCAGATTCAACTGAGACTATGAATTCCTGAAGAATGGAGTCCGACTAAATTCTCCTTTGGTTTTCACCAGAATTACTCAGGTTGCATGTGACTATTCCTCTCCTTTGGAATCCACCCTCGAATAGTTTTGAACACAACAACTTGCTTGATGATTTACTGCAGATGCAGTAGTTCACAAAATATTTTGTCACCCATACAAAAAGTCTGACAATGTTCCCTATTTTTGCACCTACATAGAGGTTTTCATAGCATGATAAGAAATAATATTTTTTTTTTAATTTTCATTATGAATCAAGTAGTTTTTTAAACCATCCCTCTGCCTCAGTCCTGATGTTAACTGAAAGATGTTTAATGAATTTTGGATCATCCCTCTTGACATTTTGCACATGGCAGGAGTTTTGTCAATGGTGCTTACTATATCTGACAATTAAACAGCTTTCTCTTCCACTAAAACAAATGTCAGTTTACAGAGGCCATTTCTCTTCCTGAGAATTCGTACACTAAATTTTCCTACACTTAGAGACATTAAAGACATTTTCCCCTATAGCTCAGTGATATAATTTGTTTGTTTGTTTGTTTAAGCTTTGTGGGGATTGTTTTTGTTTTAGGTTCTTTTAGGTTGGTTTATTGTTTTCCTCCTGTAGATCATGCTTCACACTCAAAACTGTAAGTTTTGTCAGGATATTAAACTGTTGACATAGAATGAGATTTAGAGGACACAACCATGCTTTAATTTAACTACTTGAATTACTTTGTAATTAGTCTCAATTCCTCCAAATTTGCTGGTACCATTAATAAAAGAGGACAACAGGTTTCTCTTCAGATCAGGTTTAACTAACACCCCTTTAAAAACATTCTACTTTTGTAAGAAAAAGCAGATTAATCCTGCATAATGCTGTACTACCTTCATCTCCCAGAGGGTAGCTAAATACAGGATGCCAAAGACATAAATACTATAACATACATCATTCCTGTGAGCAACCTGAACTACACAGAGCTTCAAGCTTGACCTCTTCATACAAATACAAAGTGGAACTTGCTGTATATTTTACCTCTATTGCTGGTCTTAATAGCCTAAACACATTTGAATTTTGACCAAAAGTTCTAGCCAATGAAAATTCAGCAATTAATTAATATTTTCCATTAAAATCATGACCTTCCAATTGTGTTACCTGATAGGTGCAAGATGTGCTGCCTCCTATGGCCAAATACTGGTATAACCTCCGCCAAAGACTTCCATCAAGGAGCTGGAATACACACCACAAACTGCAAAGACTCAGATGAAGATCATAACTTCATAGGATGGAAAGGAAACTAAACAAAGCATCTGACTGAGTAGTGACAGGGATTGGGTTGCATTTTACAAGATTTAAGTTTGCCTTCCCATGTTTTAGTTTTCTCTAGCAAAGAAACAAGAGACATTCCAGTTTCTATTTGGGAAAAAAAAAAAGCCCAAACAACCAAAACTAAAAAAAAATCCCAAATCTGGCTGAGTTTAAAAGATTTTCAGTCTTTTTTGGGGGCCCACTGCAGGTTTAGGTAGATCTGCTTCACAGTGTTGTTAAAACTAAGATCCTGTTGCATCACTGGGCAGGGGGAGGGATATCCATAATGGATGAACTGGTGCTACCCAGTAGGACTGCACTTTAGCACTGTCAAGGTAAAATGACAGACTTGGATTCTGGACAGAATTAAGTTCCTGACACGCTTTCTGGTCTTAAGGTCATTCACTCAAGCATCAAGTCCTTGGCTGCAGGAAGAAGACAGCATCTTCCAGAGGCATGACAGATACCACATGCCTGGACACCAAAGGAAACAGAGGTAACATTAACTCTTCACAGCAAAAATTGTGACTATGATACTGTACAAACCTGTAGAATTTAGTTGCTCATTATCCAGGCAAAGTATTCTCATTTGCACTTAATAATCCATAGCTGGTAATATAGGAAAAAGACCAAACAAGTTCTGAGACCGACACTAGCTAGAAATATGGCCTAGTTTATAATTCCATACAACCAAGGGTGATCACACTATAACACTGCCATTGGAGCATGCATGTTATCACCAATCTGATCTCCCTTATGTGACACAAAGTTACCTTCTCATAGAGAAGATGAACATTTTATATTCCTTTTTCAGAAATTGTGAAGATCCTGTAAATCTCTCATAGTCCAAAAGTTGATTTAAAAAATTAATAATCAATAATGCAAAAATTCCTAAGGAAAAAGGGATAGTTGGTGTCAGAAAAGTAATACTGTTCTTCATAGTTTTCAGTATTTTAATATATGCACAAGGACTAATACAGGGAGAAGCAGGAAGCTTGTGTCTCAGCTGACAGAAAAGACAGTAGAAAGTACTAAAAGGTTAGAATACTTTAAACAGGTACTATTAAAGGCTGCACAATCAAAATTATGACTTAATTCAATAGTATCACTAGAATAAGCCAGCTTCATGTTATTTTTAGTCTGAGTTTTAATTTTGCTACATGTGTTCAACTTTTCCTTTTTTTTTTTTTAGCCCCAGGGTGTCTCTCATAATGAGCAAAAAAACTATTATTAA
>JAOXXN010000395.1:70524252-70534398 GCA_026770055.1 Myrmophylax atrothorax
CTTGCCGCGTGCTGCTCGCCGCTTTTCTGGCCTTGCTCCTGGGAGCGAAAACACCCCTCCACTGTATCAGTGGAAAATTACAATCCGCTGATAGTGGAGAGTTTCAGGGCAGCTATTCGTACAACAGCATAATGAAACTACAAGAACAGAGTATCAGTGAGTCCACTGAGTGAGACCATGTTTCCTGCTTATCAAATGGTAAAACATTGACTCAATTGCTATTGCACATACAAAGCAGCAGTGATACAACATTAACAATGGAAGCAAACAAGCAGAGAACTTGTTTTGACACTCAATAATTAAAATTCATGTAGGAACTAATGCTTGTAGGGTTTTGAGATTATTTTTTTCCCAAACCTTTTCTGCCCTTCCTCAAAACAAAAATCAGAGAGTAGAAACAGTACAAGTAATTCCTTTCATATTTGGATGAATACTATCATTTGCAGATCTGACTCACTGAGTCAGTTAAGATAAAAGTTAGATGATAAGGGAGAACAGAATGAATTTTAATTTGTTGAGTCATGTGTATTCATCAATATTTCTTTCTTCAGCATTGAGATCAAATTATTCAGAAGGCAGACTCAAAATCCATTAGTAGCACTTAAAAATATGCTTTTATATGAACTTCTATATAAATGTAGTAAGAATATCCTATTTATAACAAGAAGTAGCTAATAGCCTAATAAAAGCAAGGAAACAAACAAAGAAACAAATAGCCAAAAAAAGTAGATCAGCTTCAATTACAATTCCAGGAGACTTTCTGGTGTTTCACTTTGGCATTGTGCTATCAGCATCTTTACCATCACAAGATAGTAGTTGACTAGTTGTACATATAGCTTGTTTTGAGGCTCATCTTCTTCTATAGGCAAAATGCTTCACATTATCCTTCTAGAATTACTGTTTGCCTTTTTAAGCCTCAAGTCAACTCAGCATGACAACCTCCTTAACCTAGTCCAAAGGTATCAGAGATTATGATACTGATGGTGTTCTAACCACTGTTTTTACGACAAATGCTCTACAGCTTAGGGTGGCAAAGTAGCATGGCAAACTATAGGCAATCCAGGTGACTCCTGCAATACATAAAGGGTAACTTCTTAAGCTGAGTAATAGTCAACTCTACCAGAGGGGATACGATACTGGACTTGATGGACACCAGCACAAGTGAGATAATCAGCGACATAAAGATTGGAGGCAGTCTGGGCTACAGTGATCCTACATTGGTGCAGTTTCCAGTCCTGAGGTATATGGGTCAGGTGAGGAGTAAAGTCAGGCCCCTGAATTTTAGGCAAAAAAATTTCCAACTGTTCAAGGAGTTAGTCAGTCGGACACCTTGGGAAAACACCCTCAGCAACAAGGCAGCCGAATAGAGCTAGAAGCTATGCTAAAGTTGAGGTTGTTCACTTTGGAGAAGAGAAGGCTCCAGAGAGATCTTATTGTGGCCTTTCAGTACTTAAAGGGCACTTACAAGAAAGATGGCAACAAACATTATCAGGGCCTGTTGCAGTAAAACAAAGGGTAATGGTTGTAGACTAAAAGATTTAGACTAGATTTGATTTAAGCAAGAAATTTTGTACAAAAAAGGTAGTGAAACAGGTTGCCCAGAATGGTGGTAGATGCCTCATCCCCAGAAACATTCAAGGTCAGGTTGGATGGGGCTCTAAGCAACTTGATCTAGTTGAAGATACCCTTGCTCATTGTAGGGTGGTTGGACTAGATGACCTTCCAAGGTGCCTTCTAACACACAAGTTATTCTATGATTCTATCTAACCATGTGCATGCCTCAGCATGTTAAACTTAGTAATCTCAGCGTCTTAGATTTTAATGTCAGGAATCACTCAACTTCAGAGAGCAATTCAGGTTTCTGGAATCACTGTTTACAAATGTCTCAATCTCACTCTCTCTCTGCATTAGCTGATAAGAATAAATTAGCAGTGGGAGAGCATTCTGATCTCAGGCCTATGTACTGGATTCTGCTTGGATGGAACTAGTTTTCTTCATAGTAGCCTATACAGTTTTCTGCACTGAATTTGTGAGAAAACCATCAGTGATAACACATCAGTGTTTTGGCTACTGCTGAGCAGTGCATGCACATGTTTAGGGTTATTCCCTACCCCACTCACTATACCTCCCCAGCAAGTAGATTGGAAGTGCTGAAGAAGTTGTCAGAGAACACAAGGACAGCTGAACCAAACTGACCAATACCATATGACTTCCATACCAAATGGCATTTTGCTCAACAATAAAACTGAAAAAGGAGAGGATGGAAGCAGAAGAAAGGAAGAAGAGAGGAGAATGCATATGGATACAACATTTGACTTTCCAAGTAACCATTACATGTTCTGAGGCCCTCCAAAAACTGGCTCAGTATCTGCCTACCAACACAAAGTAGTGAATATTTTGCTTTGCTTGCATGCACAGCTTTACTTCACACATTTAAGCTGTTGTTATCTCAAACCTTGAATATACTTCTTTTTTCCCTTTGAATTATTTCTCCCTCAGTCCACGAACAGGGAGGGAAGAAGCGACTGGGTCAGGCCATATCTGTTGACTATGGTCAATCCTACAGCCAGGCAAACTATTGTCTGGAGTTTCCTCTCTGCTGAGGCATCTACTTTATGATCTCAGTGGGACAAATCTCAAAGCACTACATGTATTAAGTAATGGCAAGTCCAAACCCTTCAAATTACAGTGAAATATTTTCTGGTTGTGTAAGAATACTGAACTCATTTAAACATACAGCAGTCTTGCTGATCTTAAAAAATAATCCCCACAACATTACATTTCTTTAGCAGTACAATACAGGTAGGTTTTTATTTCTCTAGAAAACATTAAGAACTAACAAATGAAGGAAGTGATGGCAAATTAAAAGGAAAGTACCAAGTGAGACCTTGAGAATCAAGAATAAGATCTGCATTATTTTCCTTAGTCAACATCTCACAGATTCTTTCATAGTCCAAACTGCCCATATCAAAACCTTTCAAAAGACGGATTTATCATAATTGTGAATAGAGGCTCTGAAAGCTACTTTTCCTCTGTGTGTTGTCTGAGGAATGCATGGGTTCTATTGAGTAATAAGACACTGCATGTTTCTTTGTTCTCTCATATTTGTCCATGTAACTAATCCTTTTTTTCATGTTCATATGTTCCTTCAATCCATCTATAAATGTTGTTTCCTTAATGATAAAAAAACCCCCTACTGAAATACTAAGGCTTAGGAGTTGGTATTACAGGTTTCATTAACACTTGGGAAATTGTGATTGTGATAAAAAATGACAGAAAGAAACTTTGATTAGATGAAGGTTTCCATGCCTTTTTTCTTTCTAATTTATTTTACCAATATCTATGCAGGTGAAATGTAAAATATTAAATGAAAGGCAGAGACTTTCTCCCTTCTTTCCACTTATTGATCAAAAAGTTATGACTGAATTATTGCTGGCATTTTATTTAGAAGCTTGAACAATTTAAATAGCTCCGTACTTCCTCCCTACTATATCCTTATAAAGAAGTTAGCAAATATCTATTTCTCAGCACTCCCTCCCACAAATTAAGTTTAGTCAATAAAATACAAACAAGTGACTCAGATTATTAAAAAAACGGGGTTTGATAGTCTGTATTTCCTTTTACATAAATATGAGCTTTACTGTCAATTTCTACATCCCATACATACTTGAAAAACTCTAAAAAAACCCCAAAACAACACAACCTAACACATTTAAGGGTACTACCATTTGATTTTGCTCCCACACAGTGAAATTCTAATCCCCTTCATTAGAGAAGAGCTATTTTACTTAATGAGAAGCTCCACTGGTTTCAGTGGAAATACCAATGAAGCTTACTCAAAATAACTAAAACTGGCTCTTTAATCTGGTAAAGAAAAATAAACCACAGATCTCTGAAGCTGTGAAGGTGGACACTCAAGGGGCAAATATGGAGCAAATCAGACTACCTGTCAACAACCTGTATTTAACTAGAGCAGAAAACTGTAGTGTGAAATTAGAGGAGGTTTCAGTTAAAGGGACGGTCCAAATGTTGCTTCTCTATGCAAAGAGATGCTTTCAACCTTCAAGAGCACTATAATTTTGTCCAGAATTGAAAAGATGTGTTTTGTCATTCAGCTCACAAGAGAGTATATTTGAATGCACACACCATAGCAGGAAGTATAAAAACCCTCGCAGAATAAGAACATTAAGATAATTTCACTACAAGAGTTTTGAAAAACTTGTAATGCATCACATGCTGCGATACAGCTTTCTGACTCTTGTGGGAAAATGATTGGTCTTTTTAAGAATAGGTAGTTACTTTTCACTGATCACATCCTGCAGTTATTCTCTGCACAATATGCAAGCCAGAACTGTTAAAAACCTTTTCACACCTTTTGCTTCAGTACCTCTTTGGAATGTATGCTGTACTATCTACAGCAACCAGCTGTGCTCACACTGGATATCCTCAGTTAAGCAGGATGAGATTTTGGCAGTGCTATTATTAGCTGTAAGCATTTGTTTGTTTCGTTAGTGTCAATTATGCCCTATAGGGACTGCCAATGACACATACTGATCCACAAGGTGGATTTAATAAGCTTGTATCAGTGACATCCCATCAAGATGTGAGAAAGCACCATATTTTAGATTTTCTTAATTTTCAAAATGTTACAGTTAACTTCTAGACAAGAAATACCTGAATGTTTAGACATTTGAGACCCTCACCTACTTTCAGATTAGCTGTGGACATGAAATAATTATTAAAGAGCAGTCTCCAAATTTCACCAAACAATTAATCTTTTAACATTAAAGGAGTATTCCTGCTTCTTGTCTACCGTGATTAAGTTTTTCAGCTTATTGGTCCAGAATCTGACATAAAAATACTTTTTGTGTATCTAACAAGACTAAAATGCTAGCTACAAAGGGGTTTTGTCTTCACAAAGCTCAGCTATATATACAGCTGTACCTAAAGTTGAAGTTAGCAAAAAAAAACCAAAAAAAAAACAAAAAAAAAACCAAAAAACCAAAACCAAAACAAAACAAAAAACCCAAACAAACAAAACCAAAACCAACAAGCACAGAAATCCACCATTCTATATTATATTAGAATAAGCCTTGAGATCCAGATAGGAATAAGAACAGACAATTCAGACAAATCTCTGTAAACTGCTGACAGCATAAAGTACTAAATTCCATCTCTAAGGCTTGCAGTCTTCACTTCAGAGAAGAGTAGACGTACTAAGAGAGAACTCATAGAACCAACCCTCGGCTTGAGATAAATACATAGATGTGGGGGGAAAAGATGACAAAACAAGACTGATCAATCTTTTGTATCTGATTGAGCGTTTAAATAGTACTGAAACTGTTAAACATAAAACCACAGCTTGTTCAACAGGACAGGATGCTCACTGTGCTAAGCACATTCAGTAAAGGACATTTTGATTGTCAAATACCAAAGATTTGTCAAGCATATTACAACTTTATTTAACACTTTCTCTATCCATAGACTCAGGCTAGAAAACATCTCCAGACCTGACTTTTTCCTCTTGAGACCAGCAGTACAGAGCTTGGGATTCCCATGGTCTGTCTGGTTTAGAATTAAATAAAAAAAAAAAAAGTCATGATACTAAGTTTGTAACTCGAGCAAAGCCCATCCACCAAGGGAAAACAAAAACAAAACAAAACAAAAGGCATCAAAATCACATCCTTGAAGTTTTGTTCATACTATTTGAGGAAACCTCCAAATTATCATTCAAGAAAGATATGGTGAAAGCAATGGAGGGTGACACACCAGATATAGATAACTGATGAGAGTTCAGGCTGTCTTCCAAAGAAAGAATTTGGGTGGGAGTATATATACCTATAATTCCCACAGTAAAAAATACTGATCTCAGCAATCACATTGACAATTCTGAATGACCAAACCAAAAGAAAATTAGGTGACTAATGTCTACTAATAATCTGAATCAGTTATTCTCCTCCTATTAGAAAACACAAACCAAACAAAAAATACAACAAAGACTAACCCTCACCCCTCAAAACAAAAAACTTGAAAAGAAAACCCAAAATCAACTAAACCCTAAACAAATATTATATGCCATGAACTGTGGCAGCACCAGTTGGTAAAACCTGGCTGTCCTGATGAACTTCTTAATCCCCAATGAAAAGTTTTGAGGCTAATACGAATGCAGTAATGAAAATAAATCTTCACTGAGATATAGTCAAACACTAAGTGGTCAGTAAAGAAAGGAATTATGCGCAAATCAAATATTCCAATATTGCAGGTAAATGTGTCTCATATTTTCCCCTCAATTTAAAGAAAAATTTTAAAATTCTTTAAAAAAGAAGTTCCTCCTATCATTCCCCATAAAACAGAGAGAAAATCTTTTTTTCTCACTTTGTTTACATTTATATTCTTGCAGGAGTTGAAAAGCTCTAAAAAATTTCTATTTTTGAGAGATTATCTGTTTCATAAAATATCATCTGCATGGGATATTTATTCAATCCTTTTATAAGAAGAGATTTGGCAGCTGAAAATTATGTATGACAGACTTCTTTCACACCATCTGTTATCTGTAGCAAATCAGAAAGCATTTCTGCTTTATTTTTTGTGGTATAGTGTGGGCATAGTTCAGAAAACTTAAAAAAAAAGTATTGGCTGTTTTTTAGAGGAGAAATAGTGGCAGTGGCCATTTAGTTCTGGGACTTCAAAGCTTTGTTCTTCAGGGTCCTGACCAAGAGTAAATTACTTCACAGTGAATCCAAAATTTTAAAGGTTACAGAATAGGGGAAATAAAAACTTGGTTTTGCTTTGTCATCTACTCACTAACCCATTTGCCTTTCACGTGAACTTCATTTACAAAGAAAGAAAACCAGTTTCTAGTGAAGCATTACATTAACTTCAGTTGCCCACATTGAACAAATTTTTCAGCCATTGACTTTTGTTATCTGTTAGTCCAAACATTTACTGAAACCAAAATTTTACTTCGCAGTACGGGTAAGCTTCTTGAACTGGATCTCACTTTTGAATTATATTATAAATAAAACTTCAAAACAGAAAAAATTGCAAAACAAACAAACAAACAAACAAATATATTGTTATACTGGTGGGGTTTATTTTTAGATTTCTGAGATAACAGGTGCTATTCGCTCAGTTTCATGCTCCAGGAAATTCAACATCTGTTTCTTTCAATAACACAAAGTTATGAACACAAGTTTGAGGTGTAGAAATGGTTTGGAAACAGATTTACCATTCTCCTTGCATCCTTGCCATGGCATAAACTACTATGCATCTAGAAGTGCACTAGGACTAGAAATTAAATAGAATCATAGAGTATGCTGAGTTGGAGTCGATTCACAGTGAACATCAAGTCCAGCTCCTTGTCCTGCACAGAAAACCCCCAAGAATCACACCTTGTGCCTGAGAACATTATCCAAACACTTCTTGAACTCTGGCTAGGTGTTGTGACCACTTCCCTGGGGAGGAGCTAAAGCATAAGACTCAAGTCAAGGTGAGAACACAAAATTTCCTGAAGCAAAAGCTGCAACTAGGGAGGGAAATAGAAAGTTTCAAAATCACTGATTTCACACCTGATCCACCCATCCAAATTCATCTGAAGGATAAAGTGTCACACTGAGAAATTCCCTTTTCTAAATTTACTGAAGTCAGTGAGCATTTCCCAAATTATGAAAAATAAGAAGGGATCAGTAGAACAAAAGAATGCAAGCTTCTTGTCTTTTTTTAATGAAAATTATAAACTTGGCCATGCTTCTGCGCTACGGATCAGGATGGTTGCTGCTAGTTGACACTCTCTATGTATACATAAATATGTAGCCGGGCTTAGAAAGCAAATTTATCCAGTAGCTGGCACCATATCCTCTGGTCTTCCCACTTACTAGTACCTAGCTGTAGTAGTCCTCAGGTTTTGCAAACAGATTCTTCTTGCTGACACTCAGACCTTTCCTTTTTCAGTACATACCCCTATTTGCCCCTCTTCCTCCCTTTTTCCACCTTTGGTCCTTCTCTAAACATGTTGTGTTACATCTTTCACAGTCCCAAAAACTCATTAAAATTTTCTAGAAAATCTGTTATACAACAAACCCAAAGTGGTCTTCTTTCTGCATCCCGTGAGTCCTATGTTCCTTTAGGCAATTAAACACCCCTAAATCTTCAAGGCATTCTGCACATCCCTCCCCTCATGACTCATTTTAGTTGGTTTCACACCAAGGACAACAGGTTAGTTCTCCTTTTTGAGCCCTACAAGTAGCAGAGTAAGTGCACTCTGCTTGCACTCATTAAGATACAACATCCCTCCACTTATTATTTGCGTCTTTGGTGATTAGCCTTTAATTATATTACCTACTAATTACTAGCTTTTACTCTTCTAGAAATCAAGTTGATTAAACTGTGGGGTTTTTTCAAAAGACTGACAGCAAATTGGTTGTTTTACATTTCCATCTGTTTCCTTCTTCCCATTCAAATCCCATTGATTCTTAATACTGATGGTCCCATTTGAGTTATAATTAGAAAATGTCCAATATTAAATCTCTTCCAAACCTAAGTAATTTATATCATGCAAGTCACAGCCCATAGGTTGTTTTTATACCTTCTAGTTCTTCTAAGTGAGACTTGGAAGGTATAATGACAGCTGGATTGATCCCTAGAACATGACAATAAAGGAAGGAGAAACTTAGCAAGAACTCCCAAACAAGTCTAACTTCCTTGACTTTTGAGTTCTTTAGAAGCCCTAAAATGAAACTAATTTCATAGCAATTCAGAAATTTTTCAACAATACTGCATTGAACAGAAGTAGACTTTTCAATCTGCAGCTTAAAAGAAACACGTTCATTCCTTGAAAGTAATGCAAATACTGCAGAACTTGCATAAAAAAGATATATGAATGATAGCTTAAGAATTTAATTAAATACACTGTTTTCTCATGAACAATAATCTACAGATTCCTTTTGCATGTTTGTTTCTTCTGCAACTTGAAAAAACATCTGAATGCTGTAGGCTGGCAAGAGATGCTTTCAGATATAATAGAAAATCTTATGAAAACTTAAAAACCCCCAGAAATTACAATTAAAAGAGGCTGTTTGAATCTACAGAGATGTCTGTAACTATGGTTGCCTTTG
Source organism: Myrmophylax atrothorax (assembly GCA_026770055.1). Taxonomy (NCBI): domain Eukaryota; kingdom Metazoa; phylum Chordata; class Aves; order Passeriformes; family Thamnophilidae; genus Myrmophylax; species Myrmophylax atrothorax. The sequence goes on from JAOXXN010000395.1 coordinate 70,533,366, forward strand.
GGTAGCTAAACCACACCCCACCAAAAAAAAAAAAAAGTTATCATTTCTTCAAGAGATATTTTCCTTTAACAACATTGTTTTATCCCCACAGGGATTCTGCCCCGTAAATACTATCAGTTTTTGTCTATCTACTGCCTTAAAAGTACATAATTCTTTTCATATGAGATTTCATATCCTGCAGTAGAATGTATTTTCTTTTCATTGTCCAGATCTCTATTTTTATGCACACACTTCAATTACTTCTCTGGTCGCGATGAGCTTGCAAATTGAACCACTGACTGTCCTTTTATTACCTATATATAAAGCCAAAATTATAATAAAACTGGACTTCATTTTGACTAAATATATTTCTCTCCCTTATGTTGTGAGAATGAGGAAACTTTTTATTCTTTCTATATCCAGGCTCTCATACTCATTTAGTCCCACAGCTGCTCCTGCTCATGTTCCTAAGACAATCACTTCTCATTAGCAATTTCCACTTCAATATGGTTTCCTCAGTGATTCTTCAGCCCTTCTTTTATTTGAAAACAAACAAAATCCAAACCACATACTCACAACTAAGTGCTGTAACATAAGAATTCAACGCCTCTTCCTCCTCTGTCTAGAGCTAACTAAAAGAAATGAGGGGGCAGGTCAGGTTCATGAAATCTTTGAGGCAGTTTTGGGACCATTAGCTTCCTTTACTCCTGCAAGAGGAAAGAATATGTATCTTTTCTGCTTTAATATAAAGGAAGACTAGCTGCCCATCAGAGACATATTTTGTACCTTGTTTTGAAAATTTAATATATTTTCAGACTTCAAATCATCATTCCGATATCAGCATGATTAAGAGTACCACAAGATGTGTTTGTATCAAGTATGAAATGAAAATACCTAGGGGTTTTTGTCTCCTTAGAATATGAAGAGAAATTATATATTTGCATGAGATAATTTTTCTTAACTTCCAAACATAATACCTGTCGCGGACCATCCAGGGAGATCGCATACACCAATGTGATGTGTTCAGGCAAATCCCAATTTTATTCAAATTCAA
>JAOXXN010000395.1:70563404-70574205 GCA_026770055.1 Myrmophylax atrothorax
AGAAAGTACTCATATTTTCCTTATTCATAGCCTTGGGTAGGTGGGAGGTGGGAATTCCTTGAAAAAGGGAGGCTAAAAAATGTATTTTTAATAGAAAATGATACTGTTGACTTTGAAAGACACAATGTTAGCAGATCCTGTATTTTCTCACTCAACTGTACTATGTAAGTGTAGATAGAGAAGTCATCACAGCTGCTTTTAAGATTCAAATGTCTTATACCCGGTTCCAACACAGCCCTCTCAACAGTATTATTATGCCTCAAATAGATTTACTCACTTTGTGCATATACTCCCTTTACAACAGAGCTCACACAAATATTATTATCATCATTACTCAAATGTAGGAAACAGAAACACGGGAGTGACAAGAACAAGATCAAAAGAAGGACTTGCATGTCACTAATTGGACATTATGCTATATTTCCAGATTTTTTTTTTAATTACTCATTTTTCCAAAAGTGCTGCTGTGGTTAGATTCATTGGATATGGGATGTCTGGCTCTTCAAGTAATATTTTCTCAACTTGTACACACTGAAGTGACTCCAGTACTCCAGAAATCTATTGTGTAAAGGAACAAGTACTTTTAGATATGCTTAAAATGTATTTCAGAACTTAGGAACCAAATCTCTAGTCTCTGTAGCTACCCAGATAAGTTTTATGAAGCTGAATTTTGCATTTCTGTATTTATATGTGATAATGTTGTAGCATGGACCAAGACAGGTAAAGCCAGAATGGCAGTAGAAGCAACCTCTCTCCACCTCCCAGCAAAAGCAAAACCATGAAAGGGTGTCACTGGTCCTTAAAATAACATAACCTTGACCACCAGACATTTAAAGACTAACAAAGAGCAAAGAGTCCATCATTCATGAATGTTGACAGGAAGTAGGATGAATAGGAAAATACAACTCCAGTTGTGACCCACCATTTATGGTAACTAAGAAAGAAGAAAGGAATAACTCCAACATCATTTCTCATAACTAAGGACACAAGACTAGATTAACACTACTACTTAAATCATTAGATGAAGTCATTGTGTGAAGACAGCTAGGCATGAAATTAGAGAAAACTGGGAAGTTATATTCACGTTCTAGCAGAAGATATAACAGTACAAAAATTATAGGGTGAAATGCAGTGGCTACTTCCTGGATGGAATGTTCTTGGCATGCATGAAATCTATTCCACAATGAACCCCTGCACAGCACAGCCTGCAACCTTAGCACGTGCTAACAGGGATGAAATAAAGAGCAGAGCGGAGTGGAAACACTGTGGTTAGACTCTGTTGTGTTGACGGTACCATGTTGCTGATAAACCATATTGTAGCCATCAGCCAAGGGAGATAGAAGATGTCTTGCTACTGAGCCAACAATTGTGACAAAATCACTCTCCTCAGATGAACTTGGTTCATTATAATCTGATTGTAATACTAAGGCACACCTCCATCCCAAAGTGGCCCAACTCCAAGGTATGCCCACCCCTCAGTGAGCATGCACTCTGTATTTTATTAACTATACATTTAAGAGTGAAGCAAGAGAATTTTACACCAATCAGTAACAAATGTGTGTGGGACTAGAGTCACTCAAGCTCCACCTAAATGTATATAAATAATGCAAAACTGAGTTAGGCATAGGGAGAAGCTGGGGAAGACTTCATGATAACTTCTAGGATTGGTCAATGAGCTGAACATGTCTTCTCCTCCATGACTACGGGCTAAAAATTGTGTTCTACATGCGATAAATGATTATATCAATTTAGCTTTTGTTAGGGATTAGAGCTTTTTTTGTATATTGCTTTAAATTAATTTTTACAGTTACTTACTATCAATGGCAGTCTTCAGACCTTAACCTGTCAGAACTTCCTATTATCAGTGTGTGTATTAATAAAGTGTATTAATCTTCAAACTGTTTAGTATGAGTACTTCATGGGTGCTAGCAGTGGCTAGCAGCGGTTAATATATTCTTCTAAAAGTGGGGAGATCTGGGAGGGAGTCCCTTTTTTCAAATTGTAATAAAGGATTTGTCTCTGATACACTGCTGGAACATGTACCTGAACAAGTTAGTCGAACTGCCTTTTGATACAGTGGACCATTCAGTGGAGTCCCCATTAATTAGACACTGATATATTAGTTGGGCACAAGGGTGTTGGCTTTCCTGCGGTGTTGACAGACTGATTAAACACAAAGGGTTAAAGAAATTTCCCCTTTCCATATAACAGTCTTAAATAACATTAACAAATGCCTGCTCCTTTCCTGCCCTCACCCCCCTGAAAGTTCTTCAGTTTTCAATTTACCTTTCACAACATTTTACTACCACAGACCCAGCAAACATAAGTAATTTTGAAATTTAAAGTGTCTTCTCACACCCTCCAAATTACCTTTCCCCAAGGCAGTGATGGATGTCACAGAACTGTGTCAGTGTGAATTCAGCTGCAGCATGTAGATGATTATAGTTTCAATCCACTTGACTTTTGGGCTAAGTAGGCCTAAAGCTGCTTAAGTATATAAGTCCCTTCCAAAAAGCACCTGCTGATTTACCACCTGAGCAATATTTTTAATACACAGAAAAAAAGAATAGCAAGTATTGAAATGGATTTCCACATAAACAGTTTAAGAAAATATTTGGTGTTCAAGTTGGCTGTATATATTCCAGGAGATAGTAATTGCTTTGCAGTATCTCAGTGTAAAGCACTCATGGAAACAGAAATATGATGAAAACAGAAGTGTGTGTCAACCTGAACAGATAGCACTAAGAGAAACCATAACCATTATTAGAAACAAAGCTAGGAATACTGCAGAGTCTTGTGAGCAGTGAAACATCATCAGCTCCATCTATTTGTCATAATGTGACCAAATCCAGCAGAAGGTCAATAAAGTAGGCACTGAATCCCTGGAGAAATATTTCAGTCATAAAACGTAACTACCTACCTATAAACGTAATCAACCACAAGAGGAGCCTTTTCTTGTTAAAGTGAGAAAACCCTCCTCACCATGGATAGCAGATGTAAGGCAGAATTTTGTTCTATTAGGTTCTCCTTTATTTATTGAAAGTTTAGTCTTAACTACATGAACAATACAGAGAACTTCAATGACTAATGATTTTTAAGTCAGAAGATAATGATTAGAGAAACTTTAAGAGGGACTAACTTTTTCACAGCAGCTTTTACAAGGCAATCAGAAAGTGCCAGTCACAGGACTTTTGGATACATATTCCATGGATAACCTTTGTCAATGATAAATATAAATTTCATAACTAAAGCTGGGTGGTCTTTTTGGTCTTGAATGTTGTGGACCAATGCTACTGGTAATTATGAATAGAGCCCTGTACTAGTTTATCATTTATAGAATTGAAGAGTGGGTAAATTTACACACTTACCTTTTCACTGACAACTGAACACAAAGGTGTGGCCTAATTTCAAAGTTACAGAGCACTGCTTAACAGACTGCTTTAGTTACAATACTAAGCAGCTGTTTATATGTGAATATCCTAAATTAAAAACCTTGCTGATTCCAGTAAATGCACCAAGGCATCTATCTCATCTTTGTGATTTGCATACAGACATTCTATTTATGCTTTTAACAAACATTACCTCACTTTAGCAACTGCTAGACCAAAGATTAATTGCTAATTTTATGATGATTTATTTACAACAAACATTGAGGTGTTTACTTAAGGTGATTGACAAATCACACAAATCATGAATGTATGAATTTTGCAAGAGCTTCAACATGCAATGTGCCCTTGAAAACATTATTTGGGTGTGAGACTTTAGAGTTGATAATACCACAGAAAGATCTTCATAAGGAATGAATACACAGCTTTAAAGCTTTGAAAAGTAAAGCTCAAGTGGTGATTATTGGAAAAACTTGTGTTTTATGAACTAAGGATAGATGCTCTGGAACTTGGATTCACCTAGGGTTAAAGAAAAATTAGTGAAACCATCCTGCTGAAGAACAGCAAAGAGAAAATAATCTTGCAGAAAATAAGAATATATAATAAGAATGGCTGAAGTTTGTTCTTACTAACTGTAACATACATGGAAATGTCAAAAATATGTTTCTCCATTGTTTTCTGCCTATCAATATAGCCTGTGAAAAGTCCTCTGTCAGCTTTCTACGAAAACCTTCTCAAGGAAATGTTTCCTGCCAAAAAATCCTGCCATTGTCATTCCTTTCTGAACATCTGGTTTGGATAAATGCCACAAAGCCACGTACACCACCGCTGGACCACTATAAAGACCTGAAGACGGATTCGAAAATAAGAGGGAACAAAGAGAGAAAGAGAAAACTGGGAAATCTTACCTAGTGTCTTTTGCTCTCTCCTCTCAACTCTCCTCAACTCTCTTCTACCACCACCAGCTTGCCGGCCTCGGGAGGACCCCTGCCAGCCTGGAGAAAGACTGAAACCTGCTACATGTGTGAGTTATATTTTCTTCACTGTATATATTTGAAAGCTACAGAATGGCAGCTTTTTGCAGCTAAACCAAAGTAAAATTTGTTATTGTTTTCTTTGATTAAAATAATTTTTCATCAAGTTTGTGTAGATGTGGCAGGAAGTTTCATCAAGGAGTTAAGAAATTCCCATATTTTCCAATATATATTCTATAAACACATTTTTTTTTTTCTGAAATTCCTTTAAGGATGTATCTGTCAGCTTGAAGGACAGACTACCTACTGGTTTGATCACAGAGCTGTAGGAGCCACCCTGCCGTGGCTTCTGCACATAAAGGCTTTTGCATATTGGTTCTGAAATCGCCAGCTGAACAAAACAGGGTGCTAGTAAATACGGGGAAAGTCACCCAATTAAACACTATGTATTTAGTCTCTGTAAGACCAGCTGTGGTGTATATAGTTGTACAAGCCTTTTTCTAGATCTAGATCCAAGCTATTTGTTCAGAGACATGAAGGCATATAGTAGAGATTAATCCTCAGATTCCTTTTTAAAACAATGTATTTCTAAGCACATGGATAGCATAGCAGATAGTCAGTAGGTGATTTGTTTAGACAAAGTTTAGACATCAGTGTACATGAATATGGAAAAAAGATCAAATAAAATATAGCATGCACTAGACAGAATGTGCAACTAACAAATTATTTACACAATAGACTCTAAAATGTAGTCACAGACATCAGCAAATTTAGGTCTTCATGCAAGTATACAACTGCATGTGCAAACCCATGAAACTTGCTTGCATTCTGTCTTAGGAGTACAACAGCAGTTAGAAGTTTACCACCATTGACGTCAGATTTCTTCCTCAACTTCAAACACACTTCATACTGGGAAAGATGGATTCTTTTTGTTATCCTTGAATCACTCATATAGAAAAAAAAAAAAATCTGTTCACAGCCTACCAGAACACCAGCCAAAACCAATTCAGTATTAGAAGACAAACCAACACCACAAATACTTTCATAAGTTCTGCTACCTCAAGAAAGTCTTTATAGTTCACTCATGACATCTCTCATTCTTTCTTCAGAATTTCAGCCACTATTCAGTCATCTCATAAATGCCGGATTCACTGAGTCAGATTCAAGTCCCAGGGCAATCCTGCACTACACCTTTCCCACAAAGTTTTAGCAGGAATTTTCTCATGGAGACCAGATGTCTCTCACCATAATATATTTCAAAGAGAAAACACAATTGCTACTGTGATATAAAAATAAATTTTAAAAAAACCCACAAAACAAAACAACAACAAACACCTTTTTGGAATTTTTGTATGCAGTCAATAGAAACTTGATTCTCTTCTTTTTTTAGCATACAGAATAAGCAGTGTGTCAACCTACTCTTTCCCTTTTAACTACTTCAAGACATATGGTGACCATTTGCTAATGGGAATTAATCAACCAATTTATACTTTGTCAACTGCTCTGTTTTTAAATGCTAAGAGGGTTGACTTGTTAAAAGTATTTTGGTTAGGTTGTACGAAAAAAACACAATGAAGTTCTCTGACTGAGAAGGCATTGTTTTTTATTTGAAAGTCTTTATATTTCCCCCCATTTTTTGTATAGTAGCAGCAGTACCTGATTTTACCTGCTGAGTACTTGCTTGAATATTGCAGCATTATCTACTGTGCCTGTCTTAAGTCTCAGATAATAATACTCTGCTATAAAATAAAAAGCATATGTGATGCCTGACTGAATTATTTCCCAGCCCGAATACTTCATGTAACAAAATAGTTTCAAACAAAATCATTTGTTCTTACCACACATTCTGCAATAGGAAACAAACCTGCCTTTATTCTGAATTGAACAGTGTTATGATAAAAGATCTAAAAGTTCATTAAACAAATATGATAACACTAGTTAAAAACCCCAGCCTTGACAGTACCAAAGAATTGGCTCTGTACTCCTTATGTGTATTGACTCCTTCAGAAGGGCTCTGGATCAAAATCAGGACAATGTTTTGCCAGTTTCTAGAGAGCATGACACACCTAAAAGCAATAAACTGATGGCAGAGAGAGGAGTGGAGAAGAGGAACATAAACAATACAGACTAGTTTACTAATGAATTTATAGAATTCTTTACATGATCTATATTGTATTCTACTTCTTGAAGAGCTACTTAAGTTTTTATTTTATCTTCTATTACTAAAATTTCTTAAAACCTTTAGATAACCAGCTATATTATGGCACCTGAAAAGGACCAATTTCTGCCTTCCACCTTTTGAAATTAAACCCTCCAAGAGGAAAACTCTACAATATCTAAAATCTGTGCTAAATTCTGCACATCTAGCAGGCTTATCACTACTACAAATTGTATAAAACACTGTGGATTCAAAGTATATTTTTGTGAAGATGGTTTTTTACAGTACAATGTTGACTTGAGGTAACAACTAAGTTCACTGTTTAATTTTTTAATTGATGGTGAATGCATAGTAGAAGTCCCTTTCCTGAAGAAATCTATGGCTCAAGCAGAGTTTTTCTAAAATTCCCAAATGTCCTGCAAGCAGCAGTAAAAAAAGAACTTTATTGTGTGATCCAGAGACACAGGTCTTCCACAAACAGATCTATTAAAACTTCGTGGGGACCAACCAGAACAAAAGTGAGTCGACAAGTACTCACTGGAAGTACACATAGCTACTATTCAGGAAATGAGCAGGGAATGAAATAGGAGTGGGTGAAAGCATAAGTTTAGAGTCAGAGGCTAGGGAGCAGAAATGTACACTAAGCATCAGTAAGCATTAAGAATGATGGATAGCCCTTCTGAAGTCAGGAGTTATCTGCACAGCAGGCAGTATTCACTGCTGCTGAGGATGTAATTCATTACATTAAGATAGTAAATCTCTATGCAAGATAAAAGGGAAGAAGAAAGGGTTTACTATTGTAAGCCAACCATTCCTTCCAGAATGAACTTTAGTTCTGCTAAGCTTGTATATAGAGCATATTTCATTTTGTTTACTCCTTCACATTAGCATAATGCTGTGGTAGAGCTGACAGCTGAGTTGGAGTTTCTTAATCTGCAACTCCACCTTTAAATATAAGGTTATTCATTCTCTGCAAAAGTTTATTGTGTTTGTTTGTTTGTTTGTTAAATAAACACCTAGTAATTAATTTTGTAAAAGTGATTAAAATCAAAAAACAAGACAAGATGTTAATCATTCTTGACCTGCATTTCAATCAGCCACTTGTTGCTTAAATATATGAACTATCAGAGTCAGTTCTGAAGTTTAGCTTGCACAAAGGGCAGAAAGAAGAAATGGTGGGAGTAGTTGAAGCAGAAGTTTTTAAATAGAAGAAAAAGCCATAATAAAATAGATAGGTTCTTATGATCCCTTATGTTATGCATAAAGTGAAGTCACTAGCAGGCAGTGCAGTTTGGAGCAAGATGGCAAGTTTTAATTATTAAATTGATTTCACTGGGTGTGATGATAGACACAAGTTTTTCTGTGTGGTTTCAGATGCACATGTGTGATCATATGCCACAAAATGGGAAATCTGATTGCTTTGCAGATGTACTACAGGGTGAATTACTGGCAATTTGTTGTAGTTTGCCTAGGAGAGTGGGATGTGGAATATCTTTAGACCTTCACATTCTGGGGCAAATGTGTCTTTTCCTTAAGAAAATGTACTGTATTTAGCCTAAAACTCAATGCACCTAAACATTTCAGAGCATTGAGGCTTGTTTTTAAATATTTTGGGCTTAACTAATTTTTTATTATCAGTAATTAGTACCATTGCAAAAAGTCAGCCAGAATTAGTGTTGTAGTGGGAAAAGATTTATTGCTGAGAAGTCCAAGATCATCCTGGCTTGTATGAGAATTGAGGTGCTGGAGCATGTCCAGAGAAGTGAAATGAAGCTGAGGAAGGGTCTGGAGCACAAGTCTTATGAGCAGTGGCTGAGGGAGATAGGGTTGTTTAGCCTAGAGAAAAGGAGGCTTGAGAGGACCTTATCACTCTCTACAAAAAAGGAGGCTGAAGCAAGGTGGAGGTCAGACTCTTTTCCTGAATAACAAGTGGCAGGACTACAGGAAATAGCCTCAAGTTGCTTCAGGAGAGATTTAAATCAGATATTAACAAGAATTTCCTCATTGAAAAGGCTAATAAGCATCGGAACAGGCTGTCCAGGGAAGTGGTGAAGTCACAAGTCCTGGACGTATTTAAAAGATGTATAGTTGTGCTTAGGGATATGGTTTAGTGGTGGACTTGGCAGTACTAAGTTAAGTGTTGGACTCAATGGTCTTAAAGGTTTTCTCCAGTATAAATGATTCTATGATTCTGTGATCTTTCTGTTCAAATTTTGGAAAAGGTGTTAAGAACAGCCATCAATACCAAAGGAGCCACAATCTGTAGAAGCACTTCAGTAACAAAAAAGAAAGTGGAAGAATTAAAAATATTAGCATCTAAATTTCTGATAATACTAAGTTCAACTGATGAGTTGGCAGAAAAAGCTGCAGAAGACAGTATAATGAAGCAAGACACAGCAACTTAACTTAGAGTATGTGTTAAGTGTAGTTACAAACAGTGTTGTACTTAGGGAACACAAGATGAGATGACTAGCTAGTTCATTAACTAGGCCAATGCGCTGGTTTGCAGAATTATAACCAACTTAACTTTGAGTTTCTGCTAAATAATAGACTATTATTGAACTGTTCATATTATTGAGTTGTTCATATCACCACTGTGTTTTCCTACGTAAAATCTCCACATCCAATTTCCTTAAACTCACAACTACTTAAACTACCTTGTATCCCATGTATTATTGCAAACCTTCCCACAGGATGGTGGTATCACCTCTTGCTCCTCTTTGCAACCATCCAAATACTATCCTGATAACTTTCAAACTATTTGAGTTTTCAGAGTAGTATGAGGAAAGAGGCTTTTTTCAGCTTTGTTTTAAAATACCATTTGCAGGGTTTGAGCTTGCCATCTGGTGCAGAGAATTTCTCCATTCTATATGATTCATTATATCACCAGTCAGTACTGTTGAACAGAGGACTGAAATACCGGTGTATCACTCAGGCAACATTCATTTCTCATTAGGCTCTTCCACAGATGGTAAAGCAGACCACCAGCTTTCCTCTCCTACTCATCTCCCATGAAATGCTATTTGTGTCTGGGTGATGCTCATAATCACCTCTATTACCCAACATGGTTTTTAGCACCATGACCTTAACTGTAGTTAATAATATTACCATATGCTTCCAAAAGACATGATTACTTGGAAATTTGTAAAATGTACATTTTTTGGTTTTCAATGTTAGAAGAAAGAAACTGGAATTAATACAACATGCCTAGTCTTAGGGAGAAATTAAGAGTAGGCTTTATAGTCAGACATATATTTCAGAAATGCAAATTAACAACAGACTCACAAAAGCTGTAAGTTATAGAGCATGACACAGCTATGAATAAAGTTTTCCAGCTCCAGTGTTGACTAAAAGCTAGCATTTCTTTCCATCTGCTTTCCATTCCACTCTGCTTATCAGACTATTTATTTTTAGAAGCATTTCTCTTTCAGTTTAGATCATTTAAGTACTCAAGTCCCTGTCTAAAAGCTTTGCTAATTCTTCACAAGCCACTGTCAGCCATTTACAGGCTTAAAGGTTTTGTTGACTCAAGATCAAGAAATAAGACTAGCAAGAAAAGAAGACTTAAGAAAAGTGTTTCCATAAGAACAGGAAAGGGAGCACCCAAATGTCCACCTTGAAAACTCTGCACATCTTGAAAGAAACTAATGCGTCCAGAAAATGGATACAAGCTTTTAGCCTATTTCTGCTTTTAGAACCTGAAAAAAAAATCAGTTGTCCCTTCCACAAAAAAAAATACTGTACAGCACATTGTAAGACCATCTCTTCTTTTTGTTGTGATAAAATATTGTCAGGTAATTAATAAACAAACAAAATCTATCACAGTAAAAATCAGAGCTGCTTGAAACTCAAGATTAAGGTCCTAAATGACACTTCCAATTTCTCTATGACGTAAAAATCACCAGAGGATTTGCACAGCTGCCTCTCACACCAGTAAATAAAATGATTTAGAGCATAGGTAGCTCTAAGGAAAAAAGATGTATCTGAAGTTTTGTTCCATGTATGATCGGATTATTATTGCATGAAGTGATTTTTTCTTCTAAAACTTTTATGAGTTAGAGTACTCTCCTGGTTTTGACTGGGATAGAGTTAATTTTCTTCATAGTAACTTGCATGAGCTGTGTTTTGAATGTGTGATGAAAACAGTGTTGATAACATGCTGATGTTTTAGTCATTGCACTAGAAATTAGGAGGGGATGCAGCCAGGACAGCTGATCCCAACCACCTAAAGGGATATTCCATATCATATGGTGTCATGTTCCATAAAAGCTGTGGTGGGGATA
>JAOXXN010000395.1:70613233-70624423 GCA_026770055.1 Myrmophylax atrothorax
TCTGTAAATTAGTTCCCATATTACATTCTTCATAGTGAACTTAATGATGTGTGCCATTTTCCCCAAATTGCTGTACAGAAACACAGGATAAAGGTGGAGGGAAGGGGAGAAATAAATAACTAGTTATAACTGAATCTATAGACCTCCTTCATTCCTTCAGGAGTGTTCAGCTGTCTGAAGTTTATCACAGTAGCCACTGATCAAATACAAGCAAGCTCCTTAGGCGATAGTTAAGGATTAAACTGATAATTTAATTCACATCCTTCTTATGGATTCTGATGCCAAAGACTGACACCCTGAGATTAGCTCAGTTGGTTAAAACTTTGTTGTAATAATGCCAAGGTCATGGGTTCAATCCCCTATGTGGGCCATCGTTGGACTCTATGATCCTTGTGGGTCCCTTCCAACTCAGAATAGTCTGTGATTCTGTGACTATTCTTCATCAAGATTCCTCCTAGAGATCTATAATCTTCATAGATCATACTCCCATTTGAGCTCAAATTTCTCTTTGAAATATTTTTTTTTTTCAGCCATGGCATAACCAGAGGGTGTGGCAAGAGGGATCTATTCAGGCTCACTTAAATTATTCAATCCTTCCTTTCTTGATATGAAAACTAGTAAACTTTTCAGAACGGCTAAAAGTGTATTTCAAAGGACAAAACTGTACAAACAAAAGACACATATTTGAACCTAATATACTGATTCCCTTTCTGTGTAACCTGTGCCATTCACAAATAGAGTCCTCATTCCCTCTTTCAGATATTACAACAGGGCAGTGATGTTATTGGAAGTTATGAGGTTAAATTATACACACTGAGAACATAATTGGGCTTTCAAACTATGAGTTGCACTTCCATGAGACACTGAGAATCACTTTTCCTCTAGTTAAATGAACTGGGAAGTGATGTCACTATCAAGAATAAACCATAGACTGTTCTTTTAATATACCAGAAGCAAATGTAAATGAACTTCTCTTTCTACCATGGCCTACTAATGTAAATAACCTTAAAAAAAGTCAAATAAATGTTTCAATAATACTGTGGTTTGATTTTCTTTTTTTAAAAATATCTTATGAAAAGAGTAAAGCACTTAGAAATACTTTATCTTCTGCAAAGTTAATCTTAGTTTGTTTTTATATTGCTGTAGCAAATTTGCAACTAATAATATGTGATTCCACAAAAGACCTCAAAATGTATCCACGAGTAATTTGGTTTAAATTGTGAAACATCACAGTTAGATTCCCAACTGAATCACAGCCATTATGTGTTCCTCCATTTTTTTACGAAACAATAGGGATCTCTTTCTAAGAGTAGAGAGAAAAATCCACCCACTTGCTATTGAAAATTGTCATATATGATTATGGTAGAGCTCAGCTAAAGCCAAGTACAAGTTTACTGTAGGAAGAAGGGGTCAGAAGGCAATAGCAGCCAGACACTGTTGTGGCCACACTGTTTTGGCCACACTATAGTGTGTGCAGTCAGAATCACACAAGGCGACAGAGATCATAACTCTGATTCCTTCTCCTAAAATAAAACCAATAAAATCTCTTAGCCTCAACCCTAGTGTTCCTTAAAACTCTCTGCATTCCGTAAATCACATGTATTTTAACGATAATGGAGAGTCACAGTTCTGCATCTAAATTCACCCAATTTTATATGCATTAAAATGATTATAAAAGTTATTATTTATCATTATTAGAAGAGCTAGTGCTAATTAGGGTTAAGAAAAAAATCATAGCTTAAACTTTTTTTACTTCTCTAATTGGAAAGATAATCCTACTAGTTTTCATGTCTGTACTTCTAATAAATAAAGAAGTATTAATTAATGTATCTGTCCTGCCTCATACTTTTTAAGATAAGAGCAATCTTTTGTAAAATATGGGGATTGGCAGGGAGATGACATGAATATTGCTGTAACCAAGATTTTCCCCTTAATTTTGTAGATTTAAACTACATATATTTGAAATATTAATGAATGCATTTATAAATTATGTCTTGTAAATGATTTAGCAGCTGAAAAATTTAAGAAGAGATGAAGTACAATTGGGGTTAGTGTCTGCTCTAGAAACATCAATGAGAGTCAGATTATTAGTTTCAGTGGATTTTGCATCAGTCCCTAAAGTACTCTAAAGAGTCAGAAAATCAAATTTTGTCCTAATATATTTTATCCTATTACCTTAATACTTTGCATATGATCAGTGTTTGTTTTAAACTCCACAAATGAGATTAAAGTTTCATTTTAAGTAAATAAATGCCATAGAGCTAACCAAACCCTGACTGTGACTTTGCTAGAAGTGTTTCTAGGAAACCCAGAGAGTAGTAACAGCTAAATTCTTTGTCATTACCCAAGCACTGACTGTGATTGAGTGACAAAATGAAGTCAATTTTTTTGCATCAGTAAGTCACCTAACAAATATGAATATGCAGAATATTCAATATCCTGTCTTCCTACATCATGAGATTTATAGAAACACCTGCCTAAGTAATTTTATGCTGATTCACTCAGGAAAACAGACAAAGATTAAAGACTAACAGGCTGTCAAATGTATTTTTCCTTTAGCATTTACTGTCTTCTAGTCCACTGAAAAACAATATCTGAAATCATTAAACATGAATGTATTCTTCTGACTAAAGAATCACCAAGTTTGTTTCTTAGTTTGATATAATTAATTAACTATTCTCAAGTGGAGGATTAGAATGACAGCACTTGACCTCAAGCATACTTCACCCTTTTGTTTTAAATCCTTGAAGTACCTGTACTTAATATTGCTGTTATCTATAGCTTAGCAGATAATGAAAATTTCAGAGAAATTAATTACAGCTTCCCATTCAGAAGTTTGCAAGAAAGAGTTAATTAGTACCTTTTCTCTCAAGATAGGAATTTGTAAGAATGTTTATGAACTTACACATAATTAAATGAATTGTGATATGCTACATAAAATGCCTGTTTTCCTGAAATGGAGGGGGGTTTTTGTTTGTTTGTTTTTAATTAAGACTGAAAGAAGGATATTTTTTAAAATTATTTTGAATTGACGATTGCATTCTCACATATTTTTTAGGTTGAAAAATGTTAAGTTTTTAGTGGAAAAGGCCAGTTTTATAAAATCTGAACACCTAAACAGAGGGTTGCAGCTATATATTACAAGATGTGGAAACTGTCCAGAGAGCCTTGGCTGCAGTACTGAATGACAGCCTCAAGCACAGGTACAAGGGCTTCCATGGGGCACCATGTTAACCACTCATTTGTCACATGTTTCTGCAATGCAAAGTACATTAGAAACCCAATCTCAAATGTGCCTTCTGTATTATCCTGGAACCACAACCAGAAATTAGTCCAGTCATTTTTCAGATGGGGAACTGAGGCATTACAGAAACCCATGCAGACCTTGAAACTGAATATTGCCTAATTCAGTGATAGTCCAACACAGGACTGTCAGATACACTGCATTACAAGTTGTGAGTGCTCTATAATACTATCCTTAAGGACTTTTTTTACATTGAAGAAGAATTTTTCATGTTCCTGTATTGTGTGCTCCATTCCAATGTTAATGTGCTTCATAAAGCTGGACAAGTAATATTTTTGATCTCATTTTCCTTTACCATCAAATACAGGTTAATGATTCTTTCCTGTATTTGTGATGTCCTTTCAGAACTATGTTTTATTTCTTGTAATAATTACTACTTGTTAATTCTAAAGTAATTGAAGAATACCTATCAATTAATGGTTTTCATAAGAATTTTTTAAAGTTATTTTTGCAATCCCTTGTTTGCATAAATGTCACATAATTCACTAACTTTTATTTATGTGCAAGACAATATCACATAGTTTGGCAATTGCTAGCAGAATCTTGCTCAAGAACACTTAAAAGCTCACACTGAAAATTGTATTATATATAATATTAGCCCCAAAATAACTATAATAAAAAGACTGGAATCTTCCTTAGGTTTGAGAGGAGCAGGAATGTTTCAACCAACCTGTGATGCAGATCAAAGTTAACCAAGGGTGCAGTGAGTTACATATTATTGGTAAGAATAGAAAAATACATGCAAGGTGTTCATTAGACAGTTATTTTGGAGGGAGATGTTTCCCAATATTAACTAGTGAAATGATTTAGCTATCCTGTAAAGAGTTATAGAAAGACCATATTTGTTTAGTCTAGTCAAATGAAAGTTGAAAAGACATTATTGAGGAAAACTTTAGAGAATAACACAAGTACTCAATTAGGTAAATCCTGTAATAATATACAGAAGCATACACTGATAATGAAAAAAAAATTCAGTTAATAACATAGGATAAAATTTGTGATACCTTTTTGTGGTCTGTGGCACAGGACATGTTCTACTTTCTGAGGTAATATAGGAGTTTTATTTGTTAAATGTACTATCATTGCAAAAACTCAGGATACTGGCAACATCCCTTGTATTTTTGATCTTCTTTCTACACTGCATTAGTTATGATTTTTTTTTTCTTTCAGTACATTATAGATTCATAGGAAAAGGTAAATTTAGTTGTATTCTGCAAATCCTTCTAAATCTAGACTTTTATTACATGTAGTTACAGAATTTTGGATGATATGGTACTATTCAGTTCTTTCTGTCTGAGGAAAGCTAACTTCCTTGAAAGATTTTTCAGACTTGCTCCAGATTGTAGCTGTCTTTAAGTGTATCACCCTGAAAACAAAATCACAATGCTTTCTCCCATTTCTCATGTGATGCTAATAATAGCAAACAAAAAACCCACAATGTGTGGCAGTAAATTTAATCCTTTTTTGCCTGGTTGGTTGTTTTTTGTTTGTTTGTTTGTGTTTGTTTGTGTTTGTTTGTTTGTTTGTTTTCAAAGAAGGTTACAATAGGAACAAATACAACTACTGTACAATAATTACTATAGATACTCACCTGATTTACTACAGTTACTAGCAATTTTGCTTCTTCTTTCAGCTGGATCACTGTTTTATACTGACAAAGTTAAAATAGCCTTTCCTCACAAAGACAACAAAACCAGCTTCTTCTCCTCTAAGCACATAGTGAGACTGAGCTCAATTCTTACATAAATGTATTTTAAATGTTTAATTATTTCAGAGATGTATAAATAGGGGAAGTCAGTGAAAACAGCATTTGGGGAATGGATGATCATGACTGTAAAATATGAGGTTACCTGATAGAACCCTTGCAGCCTCCCACAGGCTAAGCTGTTTTGCATAGCACTGCAGCTGCCTTCGGAGGCAGGTGATCCATCACCTCCTCAGCAGGAGGTATGGGAAATAAGAAACTATATGAGGAAAAAGGAACAGTAATAATGGTAATAATAACAGCAAAAACCCCAAAATAGTAAGTATTTGCAAGTCAGGGATAATGTGTTCTATTTCAAACTTGCTGAGTTTGCAAGCCTTGCAAGGCTGTATGTTGACACATGCTGAGATTGAAACCATTCAGCAAAGGATAAGGAAAGATATGACTTTCTGCAGGACCTTTAAACAGATCCCAGTGGCAATTTGAATCTATATGCTGATTTAAAATAGACTTAAACAACCCCCACACACCCAAAACAGAACTGAAAACTTAAAAACAGTATTAATGCTACAGAGATGAAGGTGAACAGTTTTTTTAACCCACATATGATGGTTTCTATTCCCAGTTTCTTCAAGAAAGTCTCATCAGTACACATCTCCAGAAGGAACAGACTTACATTTTATTTTATGCTCTGAATTTGGCAGATCATTATTAGCTCTAAAGAATCCACTCTGCTACTTTATTTCATGTTAATTTTTCATAAAGCAGTAGGCCAGCACCCTCATGAGAGTTACATATTTCCATCTGCCTAAGAATATAAGAAAGTGGAATTCAGATAAAAGGAGGAGGAGGAAGAGCGAATTCTGTCTTTCCTGAACAGTTTCAAGGATACCTCCAGGAAATACTTTGCTTGGTGTTTCCCAGTTCATCTGCTTCTGTTCTGTGACTACTTTATGCATAATAAAAGAGCCCTAAAGAAGAACCCTTAAAGTTACTATCTAGAGTTTTATTTCCCTTGCTCGGATGATGAAATTGTTCAGCAGCTCATCCAGAATGCTATGATGTTCTGAAGTCCGCAGGCATTTCCACAATTACCAGCAGTTTTTGTCTTGCGGAATTTCTTCTTCCAGTGAAGTGATACTGAACTCAAATTCACAGATTATTGTTCCAAAGTTTACAGCTTGGGTCAGGGACGCACAACATTGAGAATTGATACTTTTCAGATGTACAGTTTTGTGACAGTTTTCTATTTGAAGAAATTTAATTTCATTATAATTACAAACCAAAGGCAAAAGCAAACTCAAAGGCAGTAACAGTTAGTAATAGTGTCAAGGAAGATTTGCCTTTGGTATTAAAATATGTTTGTGTTGTGTGTCAAAGGGTTGGAAGAAACTTCATAGATCCTCTAGTTCATTCTCCAGACCATTATATACATCAATGATTTAAAGTAACCTGGCTGTGAAAACTTTAGATGGTGAATATTCCAAAATTTCAAGAAAACCTGATACAGATCTTACCCAAAGCTGTTACAGCATATTTGTGCGAGAAGCTCATGGATCATTTGCTGTAATCCAGTATTGTTTTACTGTAATGATATCTTGGTACTATTTTGGTCTTAAATTTAAACAAGAAAAATTAGAAGAAGTCATGAGATACTGTTCCAGTTTCACCCAAATGAAAAAGTTATAGATAGTTTAAACTCCAAATAATAACATTGTTGCATCCTTAAAATGGATTTGGTATAGCTGAGACAGTAATCTTATGCTATGGTGCTATACAAAGACATACTGAAATCAAGAGAAACACTGCAAAGAACAAAATTTTGGAGCAAAACCCAGCAAGCAAAGCATGGAAAAGACTGGATAAATTGCAAAAATTACCCCAAAAATCTCATGTTCTCCCAACATTTTTTGGCAAACCATGATAAATAGTCTCTGACTTCCATGAATTATACCTTTTAGGTTACCACAAACTATTCTATAGTTGTATAGAATTTTTACATCTCCTTGGAGTCAAGAGGTCATTAAGATATTGAAAAGTTAAAAGACACCTTTTTCATTGGACACTTAAAAAAACCCCATGCAGTAACAGCAAGTCACAGTTGGCTGCTTTTGCTGCTTAAGTAATGTGGTGAGATTTCAAACATATTACTTCCAAAATCTTAACATCCACAACTCCTTTGAGTGGCTGAGACACCAAAAGAAGTTACTGAGAAAAAACTGAAAATGAAAGGACTGCATATATAAAGCATGCTAGTGACACACATAGAGGTTAAGCCAGTTCAGAAGAATATTGCTGCCAACCTTAAACACTCCTGTTGAAAGGACAATTAGCAAGATGTAACATTCATCTCCCTTTTTTTTTTAAAATGTATGAATAACACACCTGGCATTTCCCCACATCCTATCTCCAAGAAAATCCCAATGAAAACAAAGGAGAGAAATATAAGAGAATAGATGTTGCAACTGAATATTTTGCTGCACAGAAAGCCTACATACTGGGACCAGCTCATATGGAAGAATCAAGAAGCTATTTGCTTCAGCTCTGAGGCCAGCTCAATTTGAGTCTTAGACCAACATTACTTCAAGAATCAGCTTCATAATTATAACTAGTTTTTTGAAAGAAAGGTCCCAAAATGTAATAAATGTAATAAATTCATAAATGTAATAGATCAGATAAATAACTCATCCAAACAGAAAACAAATAGCTTGGATAAATAGTGAAATTGCCAAATTGTCCAGGATGATTAGGTATTTTGGTTTAAATACACTAAGGAGAAATATTTTAGAGGAACCAGCTGGAAGATAATAGGATATAACAAAAAACATAACAGGATGGCACCAAAGACAGTAACTCTTCCATGATTATGTGTGATTATGCTGAGAAACAAAACAAAATAGCTTATACCAGGTGTCATTCTGCATCAGTTGGGCTGCTTTAGGTGCCTATGCTACCTACTCTTACATGTACCTGAGGTATAGCGGTGGTCCACTGCACACAGTGAAAACCTGCTTGAACAATATACAAGTAATTGTCTTCAAGATAGCTCCAGATATTTTCAAGATATTAGAATAAAATTATGTTGTTAATCAAATTACTCCTGCTGTTAACATATGTTCAGAAATCAAAATGTCCATTACCCAGATCTGTCTCCTCCAAATGCACTAGTTTTCACCAGTTCTGGGGACTGAAACTTTTGTATACATGTAATCAATTCTATTTTTCCTTGATATTCCTTCTAAAGGAAAAGTCCTGTGATTTATTCATTGCAAAGTAAGCCTATTAAAGTGTCAAAGGTTGAGAAATGAGAAGTACTGGTACACTCATCAAAATGTTTTTAGTTAGGACATGTTGTGTTACAGTTTTTTAAAAAAGATTAATTGAAAGGGATTATTTATGACTACTTTTAGATAGCCTGATTGTAATTTGACTTGCTTGGATAAGGTTTTTGGGGGTGGGATGATCAGAAGCTGATTGATAAGCACAGCTATCTTGGTGGTAGCATGCAGTTTCTTTTAAAAATCATTACTGTATTTTTATTTGGTACCACCACTATTGACAGTGATTAGGAAAATAATATATCTCTGATAAAAATAAAATTGATAATACATTATTATGGAGTGCACATGGACATTAATTTTAGCTCAATTTTTTTATGGAATTGTGTCAGTGTTTGCTGATATAACAAAGTGGAAAGTAGCTCTGAACATTCAATGGTAGAACAGTTCTCTGTCAGACAGCTCCCTATCTGCTTTCCTTTATAGAGCAAATGAGAAAACCACTTATATTTACTATGTTTGTATCTCTCTGATAATAATATTTGCCATAAGGTATTTTTAAATTTTCTTCAGAAATTTAATTTGCTAGGGATAAGTATAGAATATGAAGTGCCAGATTAGCCTTAAATTTTCTTGCAGGTAAAGAACTAAGTACTGTGAAAAGTCTGGTGAAATTGACTGATGAAGTTATGCAAAGGACTTGTATACTTCTGGCCTTCCTTTCTAGTACTTGTTCTCCAAAGCTATGTGTGGCTTTGACTTCACAGAAAAATTGAAGAGCGTTTTATTTTTTTTCCATTATATTTTTTTGTAAATCAACAAGATTCTAAGTCAGAAATCTCAGATATTCGATAACCAATATTTTTCAAGTGAAAGTATTTTGGTTGGTTGGTTAGTTGGTTGGTTGGTTGGTTGGTTTTTTAATTAGGAACATTAACAGGGTTTTTTTATTTCTAATTGCTGTACTTTGCCCATCGGTTGAAACTGCCCTTATTTTACTCAACTGCCAGTGTATGTAGTTGATTTCACAAATACATAGAAAGATAGCATAGGCAAGAGAGATTCTGCTTTGTAGACTCAGAATAATAATTTGACTGTAAATAAAGTATAATATCAGAGCTGCTGGCTGCATGAGGGAAATGTGGGACCTTCAGAAACAAGCTTCCATTCATATGTCTAACCCCTAAGAAACAGCAAGTTTCCTTTATTAAACCCGGACTGTCAGATACCTGAAAGGAATTGCATGACACAAATATTATCCTGTCAAAGCATCTAATGGAACCATAATACTCATCTAGTTTTGCTCTTCTCTGAATTCTTAAGGTTTTCAGTAATACCCTTTGGAAATAGAAACTACAAGTCCATTCTTTATGACTGAGAAAAACCTATTTGTTAACTTTAATTTTAACTTTTTCTGTGGAGAAGTTCTGTATCAGTCTTTCAGGAAGCCATGCAGAATCTCAAGTTTCATTAAGATCACAGGTCACTTTTTTTTTTCTCAAACAAATTTCTGCACACAAATAAGAAAAAAAATAAAAGAAACACTGATGTTGGTGTACAGCTTCTTATGCTAAGGATTTTCAGAAAAATTCTTTAAAGTTATCTTGAAAGAGAATACATAGTGATAGTTCAGTGTTAGCCTTTGTTATACCATCTGTGGGTCACGGCAGTCAAAATATGATTTTGTGAATAAAACTGATTGTCCTTCTTACCTCTGAGTTACCTTTGTGGATTCCATCAAATTGTCTGAACAACTAAAAATAGATGCTCTGAAGTAGGTTCACAGAAATTATTTTCTATTTTGTAATCAAAAGAGCAGGTGTGAATCAGCTAAAGTTAACAAAGTAATATCAGAACATAAATGGCTGGAGAAATGAGACCACACTATTTTCCCCAGGACAAAAATAAAATGTAGGTGAAAATATTATCAGCCATAGCTGTAATACTTTCTTTGATCAATAAAAAGTCTGCAAACAGAAATGTTCCAGACCTTTTACTCTGAGGTCACTGTAACATCTTAATTTGCCACTGGACTTAAAGTTTATATTCTCTTAGAGGGATTAAGGGCTGTTATTTGATCATGCTTCATATCGGTGAATAAAGAATACTCCCATTCAGTAATAAATACATTATGTGTATATATAGTCATTCATATGAGTGGTTTTTACTGAAGTTGAGCAAATCTCTAAGAAGTACTGACTTAAAAAACCCCAAAACCAAACTAAAAAAACAAGACAAACTAGAGAGTGGAAACAATATTTTCTAATACAAAAAATTTGATATTATTGTAACACAATCCATCCAAACACAGTTATACAATTACAATAACAACTAAAAATTAATTGCAAAGTGGTACAAAGCAAAAAAACAGATGGCACCAACCATAGATATAAAGTACAAATAATAAAAATCACAAAGCTGGTAAGGACCCTTAGGATGTCAGAATGTTTGGCATTTTAAGTGTATTTCTGGAAGTACTTCATGTGCTTTGTAAATCCAAAAAGCCATTGCACTAGATGAAGATGGTATGTTACAAAATCATATTAAAATAAGAGTATTCTAGTAATATGTTTATTCTAAGTATTTCTGTACCTTAATTGCAATGAAACAGTGACAGTATTCTACCAAAAAATCCCCCAAACAAGAACAAAAATAAAAACAAAACCAACAAACTGAAAAGCAATAGAGGTCCATCCAACCTGGGGTTTGAACACTTCAGAGATGGGATATCCACAACTCCTCTGGACAACCTGTTCAAGTGCCTCACCACCCTCACAATGTATAATTTTTTTCCTGATATCTAACCTAAACCTACTCTCTGCCAGTTTTAAGCCATTGTCCCTTGTCCTGTCACTTGATGCCATTGTAAATGGTCTCTCCCCATCTTTCTTGTAGGCTGAGCA
>JAOXXN010000395.1:70635846-70648464 GCA_026770055.1 Myrmophylax atrothorax
TGGGTGTAGTGGTCCTAAAAGTCCAGCAGGGAAGAGGTAACAGACTGAGGTGATACATAAACTTTGCAACTAAACACACCCTGTTACAAATAAAGCTACAATTTTAAAACTTCAGCAACGAGTCTCTTAGTAGTTCAAGGTGCTTCTCCAGTGCTGTCTTTGAGATCCACAATGAAAACCCATTCTTTCTACTCTTCATAATTTGGTGTGTTTCCTACACTTTAAAACCTTTCCCATGATTTCCCTCCCCTAGGATATGATTTAAATCTCCCTTGGCTCAACTTAAGGCCATTTTCTTTCATCCTCTCCCTTGTTACCTGGGAAAAGAGACTGACACCCACTTCCGTACAACCTGCTTTCAGGTATGCATGATCCTTTTGGAATTTGACAGAGATCTCTATAAAAATAAAATATATAAAATAATAAATTATAATAATAAATATGATAGATTGCAAGATTATTTTGGTCATTGTATGGTTTTAAACTGTACTGATGAAAAAGGCTTAGGTTTTTTTCTCCATTGTTATCGTTATTACTGCTGTTAGTCTGGGTTTGATTTTGGCTGATCAGATCTTTAAAAGAATGAAATGGACTTGATCTCAGGTGTGTTGATCTTGATATATGGGTTAGTATAGTCTAAATTTCTTGCAAGAAATATTTAACCTTCAAAACAACAATAGTAGTTAATTACAATACTTTTCCTTTCAATTTATAACACTTAAACATTATTTAGCCTAAACAGCTACTTTTTCAAATTGCTACATTTGTTAAGATTTATAAACTTTTCCACTCCCCAGTCTGGAATGATATGTAACCACAAATCCTAAATGAAGCTTTTAATACTTAAATTCATTGCTGAGTTTGGCCTAGAAGCAAAATACTAATTTCATTTAAATGAGTAATGCTGTGGATATTGACATCAGCTGGACTTGGATATTAATGACAGTCCTCTACTTAATTTCTTCTGCTAATGTCAAGTAAGGTAGATTATTGCTTTCTTTATTAATTAATAAACGCTTTTCATTGCTTAATGATGCAAAGATTGGCTCATCATAAAAAATATCATGTCAGTGGAAAAGATATCAGTGATGATATCCAGTCAGTAACAAGTCCTGATAATTTTCTGTTGCAGTAATATCTGCAGGTATTGAGACTTAATTAAACTGTTTCTTGATTCAAACTATAAAAAAAATTATTTTTTTTTTTACATGGCAAACTACCAGTTTTGTAGGGAACCTAGACAACACACTATTTTTCTAAAGGGCTCTGATTTACCCTGCATTTAAACAGGATAGTAGCACTGAACTATCATAAGCTCCACATGTCTGCCTGTGATGTTATGATGACATTGTTATCCCTCTGTTCTCTGTGAGGGCATATTGAGAGCAGGTCAAGAGCTAGGGCAGAGGTGGGGATTTTTTGTTTAGGCCAAAAAAAATACCTAATCATATGCTTAACTGTCCTTTCTGACAGTGCTTATAGGGCTTTATAAACGATGTAGTAGATTTGCTTCATCAAGAAAACATTGTTAAAGTCCTAATGGGAGCCACCCCATGAGCTGTCCCCACAGGCTCTTCTATTATTCAAATTCACACAGTAGTAATCTCATTTAGGCTTAAAATAATTAATTCATCCCATGATAATTAGTGCATGATATTACTAGATTTAATAAACCACATTCTCAAATCAAGAGCTGGATTTTTAGACTTTTTTTCCAATACACTTTAAAATAAGCTCCTTAGATAAAAAAGTTCTAATAAAACTTAAATTAAACTCATAGTTATTATTAGGAGAATATGCTTATTTCTTAGCATATACCAGACTGCATGCACAGCTAGCTAGTAATTTACAAATGAGCAATTATCCATCACCAGGGAATGAGAAGGAGACAGGGAAGTTCAAATATTATATATCAGCAATTAATACTTCAGATAATAGGAAAAAAATCTTTAAGAAAAACCACAAAAACTACCACTCTGTAGAGGATATGATTTTAAATACTTCCAAGGAGAAAAATGTCAGTGAAAAAGGAAAAGTCACTTACTGTTTAGGGTGAGTTGGTCTGGGGATTTGTTCAATGCTAAGTGCTGAGAGGAGACCTTCAGACAGAACTACTCCTTTGTTGAATGTTTTTTTATCCCAGAGAGCACTGGCATTAAAATGCAGGTGTATGAGTGAACCATCACACTGGCTAAAAGGATGATGGAGCACTCACTGTAGAAGAGTATGACCAATCTGTACCTGCAGTACTATGCCATTTGTAGCTTTGGTATTCATGTAGCCTGTTTCTCATCTTAAAGTAAAACCGAAAGTTTTCATATAATTACTTGAAAAAATACCATGGAGTTAGTTCATACAGACTCATGAATGTTTTCCCATCCCCAGGACTCAGCTAGAATGGAGACAGAGTATATTCGATATATTGACCTCTCTGCTAAGAGTCTCTGGCCTTTGAAGCAGTAAGTCACCTTTCTTCAGATTAGAGGAGATTTTTTTCCAAATGACTCCCAGCCAAACTGACCCATCCCATGATTCTTTTAGTTGGGTGGGATTAGTTTGGCTTGGGGTTTTTGTTTGTATGTTTGTTTGTTGTGGTTTGGTTTTGTTTGTAATTGAGATTTATTTCAGAAAAAGTAATACAACTAGTTTAAGGGAAATGAACAACAAAATGTTATCTCTGAGAATGTTAAGAAAATAGCTTAGAAATAGGAAAAAAAATCTGTCTGGGTGCAACCAGGGCTGCCTGCTCCGTAAAGGACAGGAAACTGGGAGGCAAGGTGACAGTAGGACCCAGCACCCTCTCCAGTGGGCACTATCTGGCAGGGTCTAACTGTGTTTGACAGAGACAGGTCCTGTACCGGAGTCTATTGACAGACCCAGGTGGGGCAACCCATGCCACAGAGTCAGGTAACACACAGCAGCAGGATGAGGGGTCAGAGACAGGGCTGGGGACACAGCTACACACGTGAGCTTGAGGTGCATCAAAGGTTCCCGGTGTCTGGGCTTGACGTAAGGGTTGACAGCCCTGGGGACACTGAAGCAGTGTCCTGAGTCATGGGCATGACTGGAGGAAGGCCTCAGCAAAAGCTGAGCAGGGTCACTGCCCTCAAGGCCCTGACAAATGAACTTAACAATTTGTAAAAAAAATAATTCTATCCAGCTGTAATAAGTAACAGATTTAAGAATAAAGCTTGGATTCCAGATAAAAAAATAACGCTAACTGGTATACTTAAAGTATGGAGGGAGAAAGTAGAAAACTCTAGCAAGGTAAAAACAAGGCAATAGTTGAATTTGGATTAAGAAAACAGTTTTCTAATAACATTTAAAGTCTTGCTTCTAAAATTTGTCTGTTGTTTTGTATTTTACTGACATTGTTATTCTACCCCATGTCTGCAATTACTTTTATCTTATATTTTAAAACACTGGTGAGATTGTATTCTTGATTTGAATTACAGGATTTTAAAACTTGCATAATATTTGTCAGTATGGCTTGTGGATGTAATTTTTTTATCTCTGAAATTCAGTTAAAATAAACTTATGAGAGGATGAAATCAGTTGGAAATATTCTGAAGAATACTCTTCTACAAGTATACTGAAACTACAGGTTTATTGGGCTCAAAATATCAAATATATTTCCTCACAGCAGACTAATAATGCAGATTCCTGTTACAGAAAGCGAGAAAACATGGAAATGTTTACAACTTACCAATTTGTCAAGTGTTATCCACATACCCCATGTGTTTAGTAATAGTAACCCTTCAGTTTTAAGTGAAGCAGCAGGATAATATTTCACTTTTAACCAAACTTGTTTTATTATCCCTAAAAGTTTTAGTTATAGGTTCTTTAACTGGATTAACTCAGTTGGTTAAAACTTGGTTGTAATAATGCCGAGGTCATGGGTTCAATCCCCTATGTGGGCCATTGACTTAAGAGTTGGACTCAGTGATCCTTATGAGTCCCTTCCAACTCAGAATAGTCTGTGATTCTGTGATATTTCAAGTTAAGTCATAATTTAAAGAATTTGAGTTACTTAAATACAGATGCTCCTTGGATGACTGGAAATATGTAAAAAAAAAAACCCAAAGAACCACAGTAAAAATACAGTTATAAACAGTGATGTAAAAGAGTTAATGATTTGGAATACATAAATACAACAGTTTTATTTCATTTTAATATGAAATATACATTTTACATTGTAAAATATGTTTAAAAGAAAAACTTAAACAATTTGCCATGAAGAATAACGACCATGAAAGCCATTTTTTTTCTTTGTTAATGGCAGGGAGAATAAAATTCTGCAGTATATATTTCAAGTTTACTATTAGATTCTCACACATGGCATGGAAAAAAAGGCCTTATATTTTCTAATAACAATGAAAAATAGATATTAATGATTTTTATCTAAATGTTATTGCAAAATAATACTTCCAAAATTTTCTTTGTATTAATAAGGATATTCAACAGGTACTTGTGTAGATTTTTTGCCTACTTGCATTTTTAATCAAAGTTTCAGCTTTTGTCACAGCTACCTGTTTAGAGAATGTGCATATAGAGAAATAGCAACTTCCCTTGGGGGAATTCAGTCTGAAACTGCCTTAGTACTTTCACAGAAACTACTGAGCTTCAGCCACCAAGTGAGCCCTATTGCCCTATAATGTTTTTTAAAATTGCATAAATGGATACTCTGCATCTACTCTGTCTCAGTCATGGATGAACCTGAACAAATGAGAGCGAAAACTAACACTACCTCCCTGCTGCAATCCCTTCAGGCTTTGTCTGTAAGGCAGAAGGTGAATTTCCCTAACAGTTAGAGGCAGACGCTTTGTAAGGTTCAGTCACTTGTCTGTGATACCATAAACAGGGTTTAAATGCCTGTCCCACTGCAGCAGAACTGACTGGATTGTGAAATTTGGTGTTGTGCACAGATGAGCTATATTAATAATATGGGCAGAGTGGACATAGTTATGTTTATAGTTATAGTCATATATATCTATGTTATAGTTATACATATCTATACACAAAGGTTAAACACTAAATTTGCCTGTCCAGGTATCATCATGGCTAGGCTTCACGAATGAAGATTTGGGAAGGGTTCTACCCACATAGGAGCATCCTTCGAGCCTGCACAGTGGATTTTTTAGGTGAGGCACAGCGTGCGTGAAACTGGCCCCACCCTTTAATTCCTAAGGTTCATCTTCCACGGCCAAGCAAGCTTGGATGTTGACAGTGAAGTCCTCAGGACTAGAAACCTACAGCACCTGGTATTCCCAGGTGGTTTCCCATCCAAGTACTAACCGGGGCTGACCCTGCTTAACTTCTGAGATCTGACGGGATTGGGCATCAGGGTAGCATTTAACTGCCTCTTGCCCAGGTATAAGCATTGAAGATACATCACCATGAAGCTCAGAGAGAGAGATTTTATTCTGCTTTACCTAAGTACTTGCAATAAAATACTCAGTTAATACTCGGTTAATACTCAGCAAAACACACATTTCTTAATCAAAGCAATGCTTTTCATCTTCAGTTCATGTATTTTGCAAATCAAGACCTTAATTAATTCTCTGTCAAACACCTATATTTGAACTCACCTATAAATATGAGCTAAACCAATCTGATTCCTTCTTCATAAAATCATAGAATTGTTTCTTAGAAAAGACCTTTAAGATTGAGTCTGAAACGTGTGACTGAGTAAACCCTTTTCTCATTTAAAAAAAATCCTGTTTTAAATAAGAACATGTTCTTTCTCACGGTGAAAAATAATTTATTTAAAAAATGAAATACTGAAATAATCTATAATAAAGCATTATTTACTTTAATTGCTAGAAAAATTCTTAGAAATTTTTAAGTTTTCTGTTTGGTTGGTTTCTTAAAGGCCAACCCCAGGACACATGTGACCTAATTTAAGTCCTTCTAGTACTATTTTTCAATCTCTTGTAAAATTGAAAAGTTCTGTCTCTCTTCTAAGTCATCTATTCACATAAAGCATGCACTCATCTTCCCATACGCTATCTGTATTTCTGAAAGGAACCTCAAAAAAATCTCTAAATTCACCTAAACAGCTAAATTTAGATAATTGAATCCTTTTTTTTTCTTTTTTCTTTTTTTTCTTTTTTAAATTATTTTGTTGTTGCAGGGGAAGAAGTGTTATTTCAATCAGACCTATTTTGTTGCCACGGGCCTTTGACCTAAGGAAAGGTAATCTAGAAGTCTCCAGTCCTGATTTTCTTTTAAGTGGCAATATATCTGCACAAATCTTATTTCCCACAACTAACAAGTGTCCTGTTACTTCTGTAAGGTTCTATGCAGCTTAGTCCAATGGAAAATAAGATATTGGTGTTAATAATTGTTTTTCCATGCAGCCCTATATATGGGAAATCACAGGAGGATGGTGAAATGCTGTTTAATGCTTTGCACATGTTTTGACTGGAGTAGAGTTAGACTTCATAGTAGATGGCTTGGGGCTGTGTTTTGGATTTGTGCTGGAAACAGGCTCGCTAAAATAGGGATGCTTTTGTTACTGCTAAGCAGTGCTTACACAGAATTAAAGCCTTTTCTGCTTCTCACCCTATGCCACCAGTGAGGAGCCTGGGGGCACACAAGAAGTTGGAAGGGGATGCAGCCGAGGCAGCTGACCCCAGCCATACCATATGATGTCATGCTCAGCGTATAAAGCTGTGACAGAGGTTGGTATGGGAGGCTACTGCTTGGGAACTGGCTATGCATCACTTGGTTGGTGGTGAGTGATTATTTAAGAAAGAATAATTTGTCTTTCCTTGGCTTTTATTTTCCTCTTTGTGTTTACACCCCCCCCCCCCCCCCTTAAATTATTATTTTTGTTGTTGTTGCTATTATTATCATTATTATTACTATTTGTATCTCAACCCATGAGTTTTCTCACTTTTACACTTCTGATTCTCTCCACCATCCCACCAGGGCAGGTGGCTGTGTGATGCTTAGCTGCAAGCGGAGGTTAAACACCAGCACGATGAAAAAATAAAAAATTGATGCATTTACACAATTAAAAACAACCATTTAGTTATAAGAATCTGTAATTCAGTTCTTTGGGTTTGGGTAAACCACTTTTTTCTTCTGAAAATTCTTTGATCAGATATCTGTAGATCAGTTTTATTCCTAAACAGAAACACTGAATTTTGCTCTCTTTCAACATTAGTGAGTGATTGCACATGCAGGGTTTTTTTATCTCTTCTGGCATTCTGATTGATGTGAGGGAAAGGGTTAATCAGAATTACACTTTTCTGGGAATTATAACTTGCAAGGTCTCTATGCTTTGAGCAGTACTTGTTTCTTGCACAGTGCAACATCTTCTTTAGAGATGATAGAGTCTAGATTTAGGGAAAAAATTCATTCAGACATATTTCTGCTAGCCCACTGCTAGGGATAATAAAGACTTGAGTTCTTTCACTTTTAACCAAAGCAGGAAAGGGATATGCATTGTACTAAAGGCAAAAGATACTTCCTGATAATAGAGATCAAGAAAATGTTTCTGGGCACTCTGCCTCTAGCATGGTTTCAAAAGTCACCTTTTCTTACACTGTATTTTAAGTATTCATGCTGTTTTTATTACATTGATTCACTTTCGGCAAAACATAAATTAGGATAGTAAAAGACAGTTATGTTTTCTAAAGGAGATTAAGAGTTAGTGGAGCTTACCCAGTTATCACATCTGATTGCAGAAATCCATTTTTTTTTCAAAGAGTTTATGTAATTGCGATGTGTTCAGAGAGACCCTTGAATTTCAGTATCTTTTCCCATTCTGCTGTTTCTTTCCAACTGGCTATCACTGTTGCTTCTCAAGGCAGGCATCTTTCCACCATCTGGACATGCTTCCAGCCACCTTCTGCAGTTTGGAGGTGCTTTGCTGTCCCATGCCTTCAAAACCCTAAACCTATGTTACTCACTAAACTCTACTTTCCAGTGTGCTTCCCATTGCACTTTATTAGAAAAAAAAAATGGTTCTTAGGGGCTTTCCTCTATCACTTAATGACGACAACACATTTAATCAAGGTGTCACATTACAGTTTACCTCTTCATGAAAGGCTGCTCTCTGATATGTGTCTTTTAAAATACTGTCTGCTCATTGGGCAACCATCAGCAACATCAATGGTCTATCTAATAAACAATCTGTTCATACACTGTATGCAGTTCCTTCAGCACCTCTGAGTTCATACAAGTTTAAGTACACATTATCTAATAATATGCAGTTTAAGGTGTTAAGTCTTCACGTTTAAGAGAGTTCAGATGAGTGACATGGAAAAGACATCTGATGAGAAACTGATGAACATGATAGAAAATGGTGCAAGAAACTGATTAAAGTTATGGATGGTGCCATGAGGGATGGCTGGGTGCCACAGGTGGTTAAAGGAGAGCTACAGGAGAAATGACCCAACTTCACAGATAGTTGGAGGAGAACACTATGAAAAATTTTGGGAGCAGATTCTTGCAAGGCCAGTTCCATACAGGGCTGATATTACCAAAGCAACAATATCATAAATACCAAGTTTCTGTACAATTGCAACAAAACCAGGAATTATGGAAACTAGTGCAAATAGAGCAGGTTTCTTGTCTAAGTGGACTGTGGTGGAGAAAGAGAGGGGAAAGGAGGTCAGTGGGGAAGGAATTTAAATCAGGAAATGAATAAAAAACGAACAAGATATGCAAGTCATGATCTGGTCCTGTCTAGGGCACCTCTCAGTTGCCTTTGGCACAGCCACTGCCCCTGGAGCAGTGTGAAGAAGCATACCTGTTTTTCTGGCCATGTCACAAGTGCGAAACCTGCTGCCATGGTCACAAGGGCCACAGATGATGGAGCAGATGCTTTTTCAGCTAAACAAGTGGAGCACCTGAATTGACAACTGCTCATCAGATTTGTGCTTCAGACCCTTTACTTGTTTCATTGCCCTTCTCTGGACACACTTAGAAGGTTTGTCAAGCAGTATATGCCTTTCCTAAACCTATACTGGCTGGGGCTGGTCCTCTGGTTGTCTTGTATGTGCCATGTGACAGTGCTAAAGATGATCTACTCCCTAATCATCTTGGCTGACAGACCTGTAGCTCCCTGGATCCTACTTTTGGTCTTATAGATGGGGGTCAAATTTGCTAACCTTCAGTCAAATGGGACCTCTCTGGTTACCCAGAACTGCTAGCAAACAATGGAAAGTGGCTTAGTGAGCTCCATTGGTATTCCTGGGTGGATCCCATCCCGCCCCATAGATTTGTGTAACATCAAGGAGTGTAGGAGGTCACTGGCCATTTCCCCTTGGATTATGGGGACTTCAGTCTGCTCATATAATCTTGTCCATTTGGAAGTGTTTTATTTTACTTAGTTTTAGAAATGGTTCTTTTATCTCATTTGTAATTTGCCAATTAATAAACGACATTGAAAGCCCACATTACAAAATGGTTTGATCCAAATTAAAAACCAATTTTGTATTGCATAAATAGATACAAAAATGAGATTTATGCATTTTTGCCTTGTCTCCTGGTGACCTTTCTGCATGTGTTTGTTATAGCTGCAATCTCTGTGTCGTCTTCTTGCTATCCAAATACCTATTTATGCTTGTGAGAAATAGCCACTGATTAGTGAGCATAGAAATTAGTCCAGGAAGACAGAGCATTATTTACTCCATGTTTGCCATCTGGAGGGTCTGAAGAGAACCAAAGAAGCTAACAGTTGGTCAAGAACATATATCAAAACAAAAAAAGATGTCCAAAAGAAGGTGAAAGAGACTGAAGTGGCAGGGCAAAAGCTTCTGATGCAGAACCTGACAAACCTTATGGTTTGTATTTGTTGTTGAAGTTCTGCTCTGTAAGAAAATGTATTGCCATATCTCTGAAAAGTAGTGCTAAACATGATGCACAAGTCAGTCCTATGACAGCCTAATAGACATCACTTCTAGGGAGATTATTTAGTCTAGTAAAACATGTTATATATAGGAATAATGAAATATAGGGACTTACCATATGCTATTGTTTCATTTAATATTTTAAATAATATCCATCTTTCAGTGTTTTCTGACCCTTCACATATTAGTGGTCTTTTGTCAGCCATAGATTTGTCAATCTATGCATATTTACCTCTTCTAATTTTTCCTCCTAAATGGTGCCTTCACCTTCCTAACTGTTTTTAATCCTCTTCTCTGAAATCACTTCAATGTTTTTTCTGGCAATGAGATGCCCTACATGCAGTATTCTGAATATACTCACACTGCAGCCGAACAGAAAAGAAAATTCTCTGTGGCAAGACACCTGTGAGAATTTATCCCCAAATTGTGTTAGCTATTTTTGCTCCATTGTCACATTATGTTCTTAATATTAGCTTGCTGCAGCTGTGACCATGACATTTCTTTATTGCTTCCTAGAATTTTGACGTGTTAATCCTGCAAAGAACCACATGGTACTCAGCATCGAGTACAGAAGTGCTGCACTTCATTACCGTAGTCTGTAGGGTGGGCAAGGGGTCCAGGCAGTGGTTCGTGGAGAGTGGAAATTCGTTTCTTTTTTCCATTCGGGATCTATTCAGGAATAATTGAACATTTTTTTCCTGCTTTCATAGAATCATAGACTCATATAATGCTTGGAGTTGGAAGGGACCTTAACGATCCTCTAGTTTCAATTACCTTACCATAGACAGGAACACCTTTCACTAGACCAGGTTACAAAGAACCCCATCCAGCCTGGTGCTGAACATCTCCAGGGATGGGGCATCCTTAAATCAACACTCAGAAAGAGATTAAACTTTCTATTACAAATCCTAACTGAGCCTTTACTTGATGAGTCCTTCCTTAGTTCTGGAAGATGTTGTGAGACAAAGTATCAAATAACAGTTTCTTAAGAGAATTTCCCCTGCCCTTACCTGCAGATAAGCAAATCCTTCCATATTTTAAGAATGTAAATGAATTTTCAAAATATTGATGTCTTTTCCTGAGACAAAATTAGTCTAGAAATAAATTTTCATAGACTTACCTTTGTCCATGTGAGCTCCTTGCCAGTTTCCATCAGCATTTTTATATTCTACTTTACAATCAGAGTAAGCTGATGAATGAACAATTGCTGTCATTGATCAATGAACTTTGCTGACTGATGCTATAAGAGAACTTCTCTCATTTTGGACATGTTGAATTTATCAGTGAAGAGGATGAATGAATTGCATATTATGAAAACTTCAGCTGATCCCCCCACTTTCATTATTCTCTGCTCCTACAATTCTCTCTCTATCCCACTTCGGTACTGGAAATCGCATAGTTCTGACTGGTGTGGAGTGACCTAGCTTTTCCCCAAATCCCCTAAAACCTGGAAGAAGTTGCTGAAAAAATATGTTTATTATCTCTATCCTTTATAAACCTCTATTTAGTTACATCACTGTTCCCCTAAGATTCAATGAGCATCATTAGCAAAAATATTCTTCTGCTGGGACTCCAAGGCAAATATCCCAGCATTGTTTCACACCATTTTCCAAGTCTGTTTCTGACCATGTGACCTGCAAAACCAGTATAACATTAGTTAAAAGATTCTTCTGTTCTCAATAAAATCGCTGTCTTTTAATTTGCCTTAATAATAAATTAGGTCTGGCCAAGAATGAGGAGACGGTGAATTGTCAGATGCTAAATAACTATCCCAAAGACATTACATGTGTGAATATGAAGCTGACTGGGCATGTTGTTTGCACAAAGTTTAGTTCTGTAGATGTTTAGCTCTTTTGGCTAACATTCACATTCCTTCTGATTTATATACTCAGTGGCAACATCTATCTTCATTTTTCAATTGGAGTCCAAGTGCACCCCAGCCTATTTGGGTGACAAACTGAAAGTACTTTTAAAATTTAATTCGTTGAAAGCCTTTATTCCTTTCCAGACACAAAATAATTAATTTACAGGTTTTTATTCTCCCTTGTATCTAGTTTTGTCACAAATAAAAAATTAATCTAGAGGTATCCCTCCTGCAAAACTGATTTTAATCAAAAAGTGATTTGTAGCTGCATGTAAGCAGTGTCAAGTAGGGAAGGGATTCGGTGTTCCTCCTGTTCCACATATGGAAGCACGACGTGAACATCAGCTTCATGTGCTGATCCCCAGCAGGCAAACATCACTGCACACAGCTGTTATGTGAAATGTTCGCACTTCTAATGTGTTCCCTGGCTGTCTTTATTCTGATTCTATGATGATACCATTCGGTCCTTGCTGGGACACTTTTGGGTGGAAGCTGGACTAAAAAGTTACACAGTCACAAGCATAGCCTCGGCAGCCTTTCCAAGTTGTTTTTTTCGTGGCTTTCTTTTTTTTACTTTTTTAATTCAAGCAAATGCTTTGAAGGTGGAGGCATACCTGAGAAGTGCTCATAGTCTCTCAAATGACTTTTATCCCTTCTAGGCTTCACACCCCATCTCCAGTCCACAAGGAGAAGTTCTTTTAGGTCATGAAATTTCTTTTTCATGACAGATCAAAATGAAACCTATACTTCATAGATGTTGTGGGTTCACCTAAGTGGGCCTAAATTTAGGTTTTAAAAATTGGACTAGGCCTGAAATTGTCAGGTGACTTGAGCTGGGCTGGGCTAGCTGACAGCTGACTTCTTCTAACCAATGATGTTGTATTCCATACC
>JAOXXN010000395.1:70657541-70679374 GCA_026770055.1 Myrmophylax atrothorax
AAAACCTTTTTAAATAACAAAACCTGTGTCAAAATTTTCAGAGCAATTTAAAATGTTTCTGCCATTTTTCAGATGATAGCAAGAGCCCTAATCATTCACGGGGCTTTTTCCCACCTTGAGTTTCTATGACTCCATTGTGTGATGCAAACAAGCCATGAAACATTTCTCAGATGTTTTTTCTCATTTTTGATCTCACAGGTGCCCTCTGAAATGTGAGTAGATCAACAGCATGATATTCCATATTGGAATGAAGCTGCATCATAACGATGTATGTAGATTCAATCCTGCAAGTAATGCAGGCACATGAGCACAGGGCTCAGTATGGACTAAATAACTTTGAGGTAGCCTATAATGTGCTGCAGGATGCAGTGTGTTTGTAATTTTGGATTCCGCATGGTGTTTTGGTACAAAAATCACATGGAAAGACAAATGGACAGGGGACACCAATTCTGCAAAAATATCATAATGTACATATTTTAACACTACCCCCTTGACTCAGCAAATGGAGCTGCACTTACCACTGATCAATTGTCAAGACAGACTTTTTGTCTTCCTCAACTTGTCTGTGAATGAAGACTTCATTTAATGCTTT
The DNA here is from genome assembly GCA_026770055.1 of Myrmophylax atrothorax. Lineage (NCBI taxonomy): Eukaryota > Metazoa > Chordata > Aves > Passeriformes > Thamnophilidae > Myrmophylax > Myrmophylax atrothorax. Next base: position 70,658,134 of record JAOXXN010000395.1, read on the forward strand.
ACTGATTAGAGATGAATGTGTTTACATACAGTAAAGTGCCTAAGCACACTGGACCTTACACTAAGTTCTTAATGGATCTGCAGTAAAAATAGCCCTGACACCACTCAAAAGTAAATATTCAAGCTACTTCAAGCATGGAAAGAGGTGTCATCAAAAGACAGTTCTTTGCACATTAAATATAGAAACACATTGATTCAGTTCAAATATTGAAAGAATTTCAGTTAAAGACTTCAGGTATATTAGTTTTTCACTCAGGACCCACATAGTTCAAATATTCACCCTTTCATCTCAGAAATGTATTAAAACCCACAGTACAGCTTAAATATGACTTGTCTCTATTTTTTCCTGAGTCATCTGTGAGCCTCTATGCAGTTTTAAGAACCTTTTTTCCCCCTCCTCCCATACTCCCCTACATTTGTTGCACGTACAGAGGGCAAATTTGCTGGGATGATCCTTTCTCAGAAAAACACTCAGTATTAAAAGAGGGGGGAAAAAGATCAAATAATAAAAGGTCAAATCACTGAGAGAGCAGTAGCAGCAATGAAAAGAAATTGTAAAAGATACAATCATCTTACCATTCATTTTTGCTTCCTGCTGCCCTCAGTGGTTTCTGAAGTGGACAGCAGTTAAGTGACAGCTTTCCTGTCTTCTAAGTGCCTCTGGCTACAGGCACAGGCATTTTCACAAGTGCTGCACATTTAACCTTATTCACAAAACTTCCTTTGTAGGAAATAAGTCCAAGTGAAAAGCAGCTGAGATTTCCAGACACTTATGAGATCCCCTGTGGCCAACTGCAGGGCAGAACCATGATGGGGAACAAAGACACACACCAGCGTGGATTGTCTTGGTATTGTATACCTAGTAAGCAAGGGGTAGAAGACCCCACTGTCTTTGAACAATATACATGCATCACCTCTGGCAGAGATGATGTGAAAAATGTAAGTGGTCTTGCTTTCTGTCAAGATCTAGAAGTATCTCATCAGTTTAATTAATCACTGGGGAAAATTCTACAACATTGCTCAAATTATAAAGTAATGGGTCTATCAAGCACAATTAGAGCCCAGCTGAAACACTGTTGTTCACTTGAAAACTATTCAAGTAAACAATTGTGGGTCCTGGATGGGGTTCCTTTTCTAATTAATCCACAGAGAACTGAAGTATTAGCTTTTTCTCAACAAGGCATTTCGTAATGCATAAAAGTGTTTTGCTTGTGCTTCAAGGCTTGTTGGTAATGGAAGCTTTTCATATGGATATCCATTCCATCACCACAGCACCCTCTTAGAAATGCTTTGCCCTGTGTGCCAAACTGCTGTGCCATTACATCATTCCCAAAGGTGCCCCACATGACATGATGTAATAGCATCAGGGAGAAAGAAGTACTCAGAGTGACATAATGCTCCATAAAGCACGTCTTTGGTGGCAAGAGAATTTATGGGAAAGGTTACCCAGTTACTTCATTGAAGGGGAGCGGGGCCTGGTGACAGCACATTACATTCAATTTCTGTGATTTTTTTGCTACTAGCAGGTACCTAAAAGAGAAGAATATCTATTTGTTTGGAATTAAAGTGAATTTGTTTGGAAATTCACTTTAATTTATAGATACACAACTACCTTTTATTTAGATGTGCAACCTCAACATTTGAAGGTAAAAAAAGAGCTAACTATTTCTGTTAATGGCATTTAACTCAGTGGTGGGGTGGAAAGCACACTTGAATAGAACCCTGTAAAATATGCAATAGAACAATCATATATATACAACACACCAGATCAGCCTCACTGGAAGAAGAAAGTTTTGGTCCTGTAAGACCTAAAGTCTTGAGGTAAGAGCTCTCCAAGGGTTTTATTTTAAAAATATACAAGGCTCCAAAAATTCATCCGCAGGATTATTAGAAGAACCCTTGGTACTTTTAATACCTTAAGAGACAGTGCAAATGACGAAAGCTGCACACATGTTCTCAGAGAGCACTTTTACTGGCAGACTAAAAAATAATATATTTTGGCAAAAGTTTGATGGGTAACATTTAACCAAAATAAGCATTGACTTAGCACATGCTAACCCATACAACTTAGCAGAATCCTGCCCATCCAGCCCTAAGTTACCCAAAATATTCAGAAAGGAGATAAGGAGAAGAAGAAGTAAAGAAAGAGAAAAAGAGAAGATTATAGCTTCCACATGTCCAGGTTGCAGGGTCCAAACAGCATGGACTGCATATGGTGCTGATTTTATGTGCTTTGGGCCCCTGTGGCCACACCCTTGCCCCCAGCAGGGACTCTTGCCCCAGCAGGGGCTCTGAGGTGTGGGATTGGCCGTGCTCCTAGGCTGCTTTTTTCTGATGGCTGCCCCTGAGGCTGCCCCGAGAAACTCAAAGGGGCTGGGATGTGGGACAGGGCATCACCTCATTTTCCTGAAACTAGACTTGTCCCTTCCACCCCAGCACACACATAATTGAGTTGATCTGAACCAATAATTGGTAAAATAGTCCAGTGTCTTACAGATAATTTTACCAGAGTACAAAAACCATAGAATCATAAAACTGCTTAGATTGGAAAAGACCTCTAAGATCATCCAGTCTAGCCATTGGTGGTTGATGCCCTCTGTTTTCATCCTCATTCTCTCTTTTCAGTTTTCACTGAATATTTCAATCATGTTAATCTGAACATTTACTCTAAAATTAGTAGGTTTTAACTCCTACTTTCCACATTTGCGAGATGATGCAGTAGAGACGTGTCTATTCAAACTCTCAGATGGGGTCAGTTCTAAAAAAATAGAAAAGTAAGTCATGGCATCTTTCAATAAGAACTAGACATTAATGGTGCCACTCTCCTCATTCAAAAACCAACAAAGTGCATGTTTCTCTAATGCTGTATTCTTGTACGGAAGTTAAATATCTGAAACCTGAGACCAGCTGGTGGGAAGAAGTCCATCTATGTCATATTACTCATTAGCTTCTTGTCCAGCTAGTGTCAAATATGCCTACATATGTGTTGCATTCTAAAAGGTCATTATACACCTGAGTAGACCTGAGTTACCAAGTGTAACAAGGAATTTGTATAGATAGGTTGACACAGTAAGGGAAAAGTAAGGGTAGGTTTTACCTAGCTCAAGGTTCATTTAACTTACACCCTTGGACTTTGTAGTCTGCTAAGTGGATATGACAAGGGAATGCGTTGGTGCATGTTCATGACAATTTCTTATAAAAAAAAGGAAAAAAAACCCCAACCCACCTAATGTATCCAGATCCTGACGTGCAATAATGTTCATATGGAAATGTAATGTCCTGAGCAAGATGGCCATCTTTTCTGTCTAGTGGCAATGGGAGTCACCAGTGACAGTATCCTCACAGAGATTTCTTCAAGTGATGAAGAGATCCCAAACTTCTGTCCTGAACAGTTCTTAAAAACCAGTTGGCTTGGACCTATAAAACTACCCCAGCAGAAGCATTTTTCCATTTTTAATGATCTCTGCTGACACATAGTATCTCAGCTACATATGAAATACTATTTTACATGACCACTTCTGAAGAAAGAGTTTTTATTGACTATTTATAAATGTCTGATTTCATCACTTTTGCAGCAGAAATAGCCAAGGCAAATCTTTGATTCACACCATCTAGGAAGTTAAACCAATATGCTTACACATACAAGTAACAGTAGAAACAGAGACAGCTTCCTTGGGGAAAATCTGGAGACTTGCCTGAAATTCCCAACTGCAGGGTCCCTGTACCAATCAAAGACTTCACTGTGAAAGTTTAGTCAGTTATCCAGTTGCAATTGTGTCCACCATTTCCATTCAGGCTATTGTCCCATGTATCCTGACAGCTGACTGTGCCCATCCCCTCTTCCCACTCAATGAGTGAATCTGCTCCACTGTGTTTGAACTGGAACCCCTCTACAACCCCACAGTTAGAACTAATGGATGAACTTGATTTTTGTATTTTGAACTTTTAGAACTGAAGCTCCGTTAATGATTTCACAATCTCAAGGTAAACCAAAGCAAATCAACTCACTGTTTCACTGGCATGTTTCCAAACACTGCTATGAGAGTTACATATGGGTGTCTATTTTTGTTTGACTTGTTATTTTGCACCCATGTTAAAACTTTTCCAGCTTTACCAGCACTAGGAGTGATCTAAGGCTGTCCTGGAATATATGCACTGTCTCATCTGCCAAGGAATAAAATCTTCCAGATAGTTTGGATTTCTTTAAAGGTCACAGACACCCTACAGGCCAATACTTTCTCAAGCCACTGCAGAGCCCTCTTTCACTTTTAAAAAGCACAATTCTGTGTTGGTAAAGATGAAAACACTGAGATCCAGCTCTCTCTCCTTTGGTTGGCACAGTCTGGGAATGAAACTTAAGTGATACTGACTTTACTCAACAGTAAAACCAGCCAAACCTGCACTTTTTGCTTGTCAAGGCTGGACCCCATTCACAGGATGGCCCAACATCTCACATATTCTTCCTTGTACAGACACAGTGCTTTTGGTTTCACAGAATCAAAAAATCATAGAATACATTCTGTTGAAGGAACCTATAAGTCTAGTTCCTGGCCCTGCACAGGTGTAGCAGGCAATCCAAGAATACTACCATGTGCCTAAGAGTGTTATCCTGGTCTTTCAGGCTTGATGCTGTGACCGTTTCCCTGGGGAGCCTGTTCCAGTGCTCAACCATTCTCTGAATGAACAAGTTTCTCAGTTATGAAAAAGTTTCTGAAGCGATAAAATACTTTTCTTCTTTGTGCCTCAAAAATAATAATTTGGGATATAAATGCAGTTATTTTCTAACCAGAATAGAATGATAGAACCATAGAATGCCTTGGTTTGAGAAGAACATTAAAGATCGTCTATTTTCAACCCTGCTTCCATGGAGACGGATGTCACCAACTAGGTCAGGTTGTTTAGGGCCCCATCCAACCTGGCCTTAATATTGCCAGAGTTGGGGCATCCATACCTTCTCTGGACAACTATGCCAGTGCCTCTCTACCCTCTGAGTAAAGAATTTCTTCCTAACATCTAATATAAACCTGTCTTCTTTTAATTTAAAACCATCACCCTTTGTCCTATCACTCAATGCCCTTGTAAAAAGTCACTCTCCCTGTCTTTTATAAGCTCCCTTAAAGGATTGAAAGGCCGCAGTGAGGTGTCTTGAAGCCTTCTCTTCTCCACACTGAATAACCCCAGTTATTGCAAGTTGTCTTCATAGAAGTGGCATTCCAGCGCTATCTTTATGGCTGTCCTCTGAACATGCTCCAACGGGTCTGTACTCTTTTTGTGCTGTGAATTCCAGATACTGATGCAGTACTCAGGGTGGGGTTTCACAAGGGCAGAGTTGAGGGGGAGAAGGTGCAAAATGTCATAGCGCATTTTTTGGTCTATGATAATACATTAGTATTCAGTTTAATAGGGTTTTTATAATCCCAGAAATTCTCAGACTGCATTCAGGCTAATAATTGCATCAAAGCTATGAATTTATTGGCTCCTACTGGGTTCCTTAAATCAATTTGTTGTGCCAGTGATGCCTTAGAGGTGCTTTGATTTTTTAATTTTTATAATTTTAGAAGTAGTTATTGTGAATGCAGATTTTAATCCACCAGTATTCATAGTAAAAGTAACCATAGTAGCTTAGTAGCTTAATGTTTGCACATACCAACCCCATCCCATATCAATCTCTCAAAATTCTGTTAGCTGTTTAACCTTCTTTTCAATGTAGAAATGATGAAAAACACCTTAAAGACTGCACCAGGAGGCAAACATAAGCAGTGTGACCTCAAAGCTCAGAACACTGGAAGGCCTCCAAGGACTCGATGTGATATGAAGAAGAAAAAGATGATGAAGGAACGGCCCTAGACTCCCACAGACTCAATTCCTGACAGAGTGTGCCAGAGGGTGGAATGGGGAGAACCAGTGGCTGGCAGAACAAGGATTGGATAGACATTACTATAAAACCATGGAACCAATGTTTTGGGGCCCATGCATGGATATATATTCCTGGAGACTCGATGCCCATTAAAGTTCCTGCTCTTTTATCTCCTACTAAAATTGGCCTGGAATTTTTTCTCCACAGTCTTTTCAGGCAACACAGTGAAGTACAGTATAATTTCTTGCTGCTTTCCTTCAGTAGTACCTTATATTGCTCTGTATAGCCCAGCTTTCAGCAGCAATCATAGAACCATAGAATCAGTTGGGTTGGAAAAGACCTTTGAGATCATCAAGTCCAACCATTGGTCCAACTCCAGTCCATTTACTAGATCATGGCACTCAGTGCCATGTCCAACCTCACCTTAAAAACCTCCAGGGATGGTGAATCCACCACCTCTCTGGGCAGCCCATTCCAGTGCCTGATTACTCTCTCTGGAAAGAATTTTTTTCTGATATCCAAATTTCCCCTGGCAGAGCTTAAGCCCATGCTCCCTTGTCCTATTGCTGACAGCCTGAGAGAAGAGACCAACTCCCACCTGGCTAGAACTTCCCTTCAGGTAGTTACAGACAGTGATGAGGTCACCTCTGAGCCTCCTCTTCTCCCGGCTAAACAACCCCAGCTCCCTCAGCCTCTCCCCATAGGGCTCATGCTCCAGTCCCTTCAAACAGTCTTCTTTTAAAGAAATGTTGGCTTTTGGATTGGAATGTAGCTCATATGCTGCAAGAAGAGTACTTACTGCACTAATGAATTCCTGTTGTTATAAGGGAAAGGAGCCTTTAATTTTATCATATTTAACAGGCATATGGCATAGTAGGATTTAAGTATTTATTCAGCAGTATCTTAAACTTCATGTAATGTTTAGACATAACAAAGTACAATAATCACAGTAAGATAAAACGTGTAATAACGCCATTGAACACCAGTGATCTCATGGACAGTGATAAGATTGAAGAGCCATCAAGTAAAAGGTCTGCCTACTGTTAGGCTGTCCAAATGAAATTGACAATTATAACAGGGGGAAAAAGAGAATCATTTATCTTCACTAAAGCTACCAAAATGCTTTGTTAAATCCTGGAGGACCAACCACTCCTCAGGACTTAATTTCTATAATTACAGTCAAAATTTTAGCATGGGTATAAGGCTCTTGGGGATTGAATCTGTTCTTTTATATGTTGAACTTAAAAAGACATAACCTACATGACATAACTTACATGTTCTTTCTGTTTTCCTCTTTGGCTTTTCCGACCATTACGATCCATACCTTCCCGCATGGCATTGCAGATGTGGGCAGAAGTTTAAGAAAACTTCTAGTGCAGAATATCTGAGCTAAGATGGGAAAGAGCAGATGTTCATAAGAGATTATTGGTTTTAACGTTTCACTGAAATATTACTTTGAAGGAGATACCAGAACCAGGTGCTAGATAGCTTTTTTTCTGATATTCTGTTATCCTTAGAATAGAAACACTTTTTTCAATACTGAATCCAGAACTTTTTCAAGAAAATATATTTCCTCTCACTGCATTCCCAATCAAAAGAAAAGTCACAAGACTCCCATCTTAGCTGCCCCTCTAAATTTTCTCATGCTTGGGCCTTAATTCAACTGAGGGTCTACTGGGTCATACAAAGCAAGTATTCCCAAAATTGAATGTCCTATTTGTGACCCCACTCCTTGGAGCTTGTGCAGTGTTGTAGTTTGGAATTATTATGTTAATTCTCTCCCCATGCCATTAGTTAACAAAAGAAGTAGTTAACTGCTACCGTCTTCTTCTTGATCGCTTGGGTGGGGGCAGGCTCTCTCTTTTTTGGGGGACATTTCCATTTTTTTTAGCTCAGCTGAATGCAGGAACAGTGGGTGTGTGCTGCTGAGGAGGGAAGCCGTTTCTCCTGCTCCTCATTGCTGCTGCTGCTGCTTCTTGGTGAGCTGGTTTCTTTCTCCTTGCCACGGCTGTTCTCCTAGTTTCTGCATTTGGGGTCCCGGTCTCTGCTCCAGTTCCGCCGTCGCCTGCAGTGTCGTGGCCTGCCTGCCCTGGCTGCAGCAGAGAACCGAGAGAGAGAAGTTACAGCTGCTTTCTGGGATATGCTGCAGTTCTCCGTTTTCCATCTTTCCTTCTTCGTTTGGGACCAGGGACACAGAGGAGAGAGAGAATTCATCTGAGTGCTCACTGCTCATCTGTCTCACTTGAGAGGGACTGGGAGCTCACCCTGCAGCCAACCCAGCTGTGACACAGACATTGCCCATAAATATAACTTTTCTTCAGGAGGAAACCTGCTGGTTTAGGGGTTGTTGTGTTTGGGTTTTAATTGTGTAGGGCAGGCAGTTTGGTCTGGTCTGTTTACAGTTATATCTATACCTACACACATATATATATAGCAGTTAAGAACAGTTATCCTTCTGATATCCATTTTCCTGATTAAAGTTCCTTTCATTAAATTTAATAAAGAGTGACATGATTATTGTAGAGGAATCCCCTCCCCCATTTGTGGGTAAACATTTTGGTGGTTCTTCCCCTCAAAACTAAGACATGGAGTTATGCAACACAGTGCAATGAGGTTTCTGTGAAAAGTATCAGGTTCAGTCCTGCCTTCACAAAGCGGGCACCGAAACTGCTTCCTCTTGTGGTTTCTGCATAGGCACCATTGGTGTTTTCTGCAACAAATTTCACCAGAGAGTGCATGTTTAAGGCGTATGCTGTAAGTGTAATTTAAGTAATTTCCTTACATTTAGCTTTCTAAAAGCCTGGATCTTCAACTACATAAAGAACCTCAAGTGAGATTTTACAACTCCTTGTTCAGCAGACTAGAATAAATACCGTGGTTTCTCACATATAATTTATACATTAATACATACTGGATTAATTTTTTTCTTCTATATTTCATTTGTAATCCAATTCAACCCCAAAGTCTTCTGGTGTGCTTCTCTAGATCTCATCTTGCATTCAGACAATGAAATAATTTTTCTCTAGTTCAGTACTTTTGTACCTTTCATCATGAAAGAAATTAAGAAATGTGCTATAAATTCCCATAGAATCCTCCACCATACGCACAGCACTTCCTACACTGATGTTTCCAGCACAGTCTGTGTGTTTTTCACTACTGAGATATTAATGAACCAATTGAAACCAGGCTGAGAGGCTCCAGGCACCACCATCTATTCCCAGGATCTTCAGTTTTCATAAGGAACAAGATACCATTATTTGAGTTTTTTCAGTCAGCTGGGATTTCTTATACATCAGTGTTTCTCAGACTTACAGATAAAATCCCCTTTTATGGCTCTCTGTTGCTTGGAGATCTTTCACATAGAATCTGGGAATGGGAAAAAGCTGACTCACCTCAGTCTTTGGCATGGGCTTAGATCTCCTAGAGCTGAGGAGCAAAATAAGGCAGGAAGATTTGGCTGTTGGCACCTTAATAAACTAAATTGCTGCCAATAACTGTCAGCATAACATAATTTGTGTTTTTTCAATTTTAGTTTGGCTTATGTTGTACTTTTTCATAATAACTTAATTTTATTTTTAATAATTGATTAGCACTTGCAATAATGTTTACAACCATTTGTAATTATCTTGGAGATTGTGAGGGAGAATATCAATGATATAAGCAGTGGAAAAGTTATTGCAAGAAGTGGATCTAAGATGATGACACAGAGCTGGAAAATACTACGCTGAGGAATACAGACAGAACAATGATATGGCTGTTTAAGGATGTTTTCCAGTTTATGACACAGATAAAATAAAACTATTATGGCATTCCAGTTAGGGACGCCATATTTTTCCCTTAGTCATCCCCGCACCAGTTTCTTCCTCCCATAACCCCTTAGGGCCATTTGCCCTCCGTTTTGTCTATTGTGGTCCCTTATTGGCTGTTGCATCTGGTTTCTTATTGGTTGCTAAATACGCATTGCTACTGGTTGTTAACCCTATGTTCTGATTGGTGCATTTCTCAATCCCTTTCTTGTCCAATGGGGATTGGGGAACCACCCCCTTTTCTGGAAGTTTCTCCCCCCTACTCTGTATAAATGAGTGCTCTGCCCCAATAAATTGTTCCTGTTTCACCCTTGCTCCTGGCTGTGCTGCTGTTCGTCCTATCGTTGCGGCGTGTCTAGGGGCAACAGGAAGCAGGAGCTGATCTTGTTTTTCTACAACCATAGGAAACTTCCCACAACAACCTTCATCCCTGTTTGTGTATGATGCCACTTTAACAGGAAAATGGCAAAAGCCTTTTTAACTCAAATACATTGAATCCAGTAGACAAACTGTCCTGACAAAGGAAGGATTTGGGGGATTTTTTTTCCTATCCTCTCTTTTTATTCTCTACTATTTTAGGCACTGATTGCTTAAGAATATAGTAGAGAGTATTTTCTGGGATGTTATATTTATTCTGACTAGTCTATAAATCTTTACTTTTTTCCTTTTTGTGGGTGTGCAATCACCCTAAAGTCAAATAAGATCCAAGTTTAAATATATAGCTCTGGAAATTTAAGGAAGAAATTACCTACATGTTTCTAGTAGACTAGGCTGTTGTTGTGATTTGAAAGTGCCTACCACTTCTATGAAATGAATCTTGTAGAGATGAAAAAACAATCGCTGTGTCTAGACATGACCCGTGTGCAGGTTCGCGGCGGCGGCAGCTCCGAGGCTGTGCCGGTGCTGCCCCGCCCGGACACAGCCGGTCCCAGCGGCTCCAGCGGCCCCAGCGCAGGGCACGGCTGAGCCTCTCAGCCACGGGCGGGCGGGTGAGAGCCCCGGGGAAAGCCTGGGCAAGGCAGGGCAAAGTGCTGCCCGGCAGCCAAGGCTGAGCGAGGGCAACCAGGGGAGAAAGAGCCCTGCGAGCCCCGAGGACAGAGTGGGAGGAGAGACTCCGGCAGGGATGGTCCTGCGACCGCGGGACAGAACCCAGTGGGGGCGGGTGTTTCCCTGCAATCCATGGGAAGATCCCACTCTCGAGCAGGGAAAAAATGAGAGGAGTGAAGCGTAGGAGAGCAGAGGTGCTGTGCACTCATTGCTACGCCCGCTCCGCACCCCGCCCCATTATCCATCCGTGCTCCTGTTCACTCGAGATGGAGGTAGGGGAGCTGGGAATGGAGTGCAGTTGAGCCAGGAAAAAAAGCGAGGGGGGAAGGGGAGAAACAATTTTTTTTTATTAACTAAAACAAAGGTTTTAGTTGTCAGTAAAATCAACTTTGTGACAGTTAATTAAATTGACTGTAACGTTTGTTGGAGACAGATCTCTGCATGTTTAGCTCCACACACGAGCATTTCATCCTCTTTTCTCTCCTGTTGCATCTGGGCAGCTGCTTGGCAGCTAGCCAAGGTCAACCTACCACAAGATAACACATGCACTTCACAGTAAGTATATATTAACTAACACGTGTCCTTTAGAACAAATTCCTGATCCACTGGGAATTAAATGTCAAACCCTCATTAACTTTTATCCACCCAGATTTTATTCCAAAGAGTTACAATACAGCTGCATTAAAATTTCACAGGGAAAAAAAAATAAAAAAGCCCTTGATCAGATAATTTTTGAAAGCTGAGGATATGGTTTCTGTGAATGAATAAGCCATTTGCATTAATGAATTGTTTTAACTATTTAAAAGCATAAAAGTATTCCAGACAACTGTGTAATCTTGCAAAAACTTAATTTCTGAATTAAAGAAAACTAGCAATACTGTATTGACTGTTTGAATTTTAAGACCTATTCATATGTCTTATCTTGCTCCACCCCCTTCTGAACTGGTTCACCTGTAGTGAAAGAAAAGAGAGTAATTTGTAGTTAATCTTTCATTATACTCAGTTATATTCTGAGGAAACATTTCTCTAGTGATGGCATAGAAATCAGTGACATTAAATTGAGCAGTTTGTGTTGACTTTATATCATCCTTACTAGGTATCTGAAAAAAATACACACACCTTCTTGAAGGAGGAAGAGATGATGAAGTTTTTAAGAGTCAATTTCATCATAACATTGATTATGCTAATAAGCAACTCACATCTGTCACATATGAGGTTTAAGAAGAAAAAAAAAGTATAGCAATCAAACACCTATCATCAGTACAATCCAAAGAACTTCTAATTTTCTTATACCCTTTCATGAGTTTTCTGGTCATCAAAGCATCTTTTAAGCTAGATAAGGACTTGAATTTTTAGCTTTGAAAACCAAGAAGAAGACAATGAAACAATTTAGGAAACAAATTTTAGCAAGGAAGTAAGGAGTGCTTTTGCTTTTTTTTTTAAGATGACCTCAACTTAATTTGTAGTATTAATTTCCTATTATCTAAGCTCTTATTTTTCTGGAGTTGTAATTTTATTCCCTTAAGACAAAGAAAATAAATACAGCATCATTTCATATTTCCAGCTGTATTGCTTTTGACCACCTAGGCCTCAACAGGGAAAAAGCATCTTATGTTGGAGGATGAGTTCCAACACTTCATGACACACTGAATGTGGATGGAATTTCTTAGTGTTGTTATTCCTTGCTAGTAGATTTCTTTTCTGCATATATCTCTTTCCTGTTAAAGCGCAAATTTTGCTAGATTTCCATATCCAGATTTCAGTCTTGTAAATATTTACACCTATATGTTTTCTACCATGAATGCCCATATTTTGATAGAAATCAAAGGAACCGACTGAGTCATTAAGTTGTGTAGATGTGGAATATAGAGGGCATACTCACCACTTTAATTAACATTATTGAATACTTTAATCACCATTTGATTAATTTTAAAAATACTGTTGACTTGAATAAGTTATCCGCATTATAAACAAAGTTAATGAACTATAACAGCATAAGCACAGATATATGAGGGACATAGCCTACATTCTTATGAGATAAACTATATTAGCATTTAATAACATTTTTACACTCATAATTAATCATGGTGGAAAATGGGACAGCTACCTACTAAATTACCTAGATATTTCAAATCATGTAACTGGATAATTAGACTCCTAAATCTAGTCATGTATACCTTTAATTAATTGTTGTTTATTATTAAGTGTGGATTAGCTCTTACTGCACACTTTCTTCCACACATTAGGAGTTGGTTTATGGTCATTATTTATTCTGCATCTGAATTGGGTTATTCTGCCTGTTTATATATAGAAAACATCTCATACCGTTGAACTGAAATAATTTAAAAGCATTGTTAGCATTCTTTGTTTCAGCTGTGCTTCAAAAACCTTCAGTCTTTCAACTCTGGTGCAAACATATTATTTCGCAATGTATTAACCATTTTATGCTGATGTCAGTCATATTACCTTGCTAATTGCTTCATAGTTTTTAGGATTTGACATCACAATGAAATAGACAAAATAGATGAGTTTATTAACAGAAATTCATGAGAATTTAATAGCAGAAATTCCACTGGGTTTTTTTTCTGATAGAAAGCTATAGTGGTTTCTAATTTAATATCTTCCCTCCCACCACCACCCCCTGCAAAAAAAGTAAATCTTCATTAATGTCAATCTCTCAATCTTTTACACTGTTTCTTTAAAACCTCTTTGACAGTTTTCTCCTTTTGTTTTAATATAGAGCATAAATTATAGAGAATTTAAAGCTAGAATAGCTGTCTTTCATGTGAATAAAGTGTAAGGAGTAACTGAGGCTTTTCCCAAGTGAAGATTAGTTAATCTTTTGAGAATCATTTAAAAGGAAGAATTTCTATTGCTTGGAGTAATATTGTTCACCAGTTGGTATCTAAATGCCATGGTGACAGACTCTTTAGAATTCCCCAAATCAGGTATGTATACCCACTCCAATGTTTTATGTGGACCTTTTATAAGTCTAATGAGGTGGAATGCAATGAACTCATACCTACCTGGCAATGAATGAAAAAAAAATCAGTAAAGGCAATATAATATCTACACAGAAAAGAAATGAAGAAAGAGCAGAAAGAGCAGAAGCAGTAAGAAAGAGACTGACACAGTGAGCTTCAGTGGTTATTTTTAATGCCAGAGAAAATGAAGAAATTAAGTGGGAGGTCTTAAGAGACTGAGATAAAATGCAGAGCAGAGAAAGGGGAAGAAGATAAGAAGAGAAATGGCAGTTTGGAGGTCAAGTGCCAGAGAAACTATTGTGCTTCCATAATAAGGGAACAGCAGAGAGTTCAACAGTTAAGATGAAAGCAACAACCAGATGATGATTCTATTTTTGAGATTTAAAAAGTTGACTTTTTCAGATCTGTACAGAAACTGAACACACTTGGAACTTCTCACAAAGGCATATTTTGAATATATTTTCTTCTGGAATGCAATATTTAGAAAATATTCACAAAAAATTTGATTTTTTTTTCCTCATTTTCAGTTTTTATAAAAGTACATATTCACAATGAAAAATGTTCAAATTTTTTTTACCAATTTTATCTCTGATAATGGTAGAACCTCACTTATCAAAGTCTAAAAGGAACAGAAATAATTGCAGAATAAAAATTTGAATACCTACTCTACATAATATACATACAGGATTGAGTAGAAAGGTACTCAGATTAGTTCTGAACATGGTAACATGCGTCCAAACAGAGTGCAGTAAAAACAAAACCAAACAAAATACCAAAACCCCCAAAATGAAACTGAACAAACAAAAAACCCCACAAAAATAAAACCAAACCAACCAAAAAACCTCAACGAAACCAAAAAATCCAACTCAACTGAATCAAAAACAGCTTAACAAGTTCAATTTTTTTTTTTTTTTTTTTTGAGACTCAATTTTATGAGTCTGGGTTGTTTAATGCATTTGCTCACAATCACTGTTTTTACTGCAAGTCAGCAAGGGTGTATGTCTGGCTGCTTGCATTTCTGTGGATGCTGTACATGAGTTCTGATGGAAGCCTTTGAAGGGAAAGGAAACTCTGCCTTTCCTTACAAGTAAACTAGACCTATTAAGAGGGAAATACTTCTCTAATTTGAGGTGGAACAAGTAGAAAAAGAGAAAACTAGAAAGCTTCTGCGGAAAAAGCAGACATAGCTTCAGGCTTCAAAAGCAACAGAAATAAGTACTTTCCCAGGGTGCCTGAGCATAGCTGAGGATAAAGAATTTGCTGGAACCAGTAAGGTTCACTAAGCTGCTGAATGAATAAAAGCAGTCATTCTGAAAAGATGAAATGTGAGAGAAAGGTTGCTCACTGTATTTCTACTTATATCTTGTCTCATTCTGAGAATTCTTTTACCAATTTTGAAAAGTTTCTGTTTGCAGTTTGTGTTCTAATGAAAAAGCCAGTCTTTGCAAATCGAAAGTCTCTTGGGGTTTTAAGATTCTTAAATGAGTACAGGACAAAACAGGTTTTGTCCACTCATCAGAGTGGTGATCAGCTCAGGAGTCATCCCTGCCATAAAACAAACACTAGCATCACTTGACTTTAAATACACAAGACTTATTTTGCTCACATGCAGACAGTGTTTCACCTTGCAAAAATGTTTTTAAAACCCCAAATATTTACATGTTTATTTTCATTTAGTTTTTGCCACTTGAGAGGAGGAGATAGAGGAGTTGGGAATAAAGGAGTTGAGGCTGAGAACAAGGAAGAATGGAGGGGAGGTGTTTTAAATTGTATTTGTTTCTCACTATCCAAACCTGTTTTGATTGGCAGGGAATTAAAATCTTGGTTCCCCAAATCATAAATTTTTTGCCTGTGATGATTATTGCTAAGTGATCTCTCTGTCTTTATCTTGACTCGCTATCCTTCTGTTCTTATTTTCTGCGCCTGCCCTGTTTAGGGCTGGGACCTGGATGGGTATATGACACCTGATGAAGTTCAAGCCACTGCACAGCTTTGCAGTGATATTAAGCTAAATGTAAAATTTGAATTTTTTTTTTTTTCCTTAAAAATGTCTGCAATCACATAATGGGATAGAATTAGGGAAGATCTC
Source organism: Myrmophylax atrothorax (assembly GCA_026770055.1). Classification (NCBI taxonomy): domain Eukaryota; kingdom Metazoa; phylum Chordata; class Aves; order Passeriformes; family Thamnophilidae; genus Myrmophylax; species Myrmophylax atrothorax. The sequence goes on from JAOXXN010000395.1 coordinate 70,673,916, forward strand.
AGAGCCTAGGTAGGAAAATATAGTGGCCTTTAATGTTGGAAGAGATAAATTATTCAACTCTGAAGCAAAAGATGTGGGGGAAAGAGAGAGATCTGAATACCTTTCTATAAAGCTGCTAAGCAACAACAAGTGGTCTGAAACAGAATATTCAAGGCCATGTTATGCTTTAGTCAAAAGTTCTTGAGGGCCTTGTTCTTTACAATAGTTGATGTCATATTTGTACAGAAAGGAATTGTAAATAAAGGAAAGAAGGAGGATTAAGGTTCTGACAAAACATTTTTGCAAAACAGGCTACAGAAGCATAAGCTGTTTCCGAGACAAAGGTTTCTGAGAAAAAAAAAATCTTTGAAATTTGTCACCAAAACAAACTAAATGTTTTCATTACAATGTTTACTTCTTTTTGTTAGAGAAAAACCTTTCTGTAAAATGTCTCTCTCATTTTTTTCTTTTGCTTGTTTATTTGTTTGCTTTTTCTATCTTCTGCTGCCATTGCTGTTGTACCTGAAGAAAAGTGGGGTGAAAAGCCATGTTTACTGGTTTATGGAAGACAAATGGTAAGCAGAAAAGAGTCACAGAAAAACTGAAGTTTCCATAGCACAACCTTGACAGAGTGAAACAAGGTTATTTTAGATGTCAGTATTTATTTAAAGTTATAGTCATGTGACCAATTTTTTTTTTATTGGAGTAATACAACATGAAACAAGGCAATTCAGCAAACTACTTTGTAATAAGTATATAAATAGCTAATGGTGTATTTGATATAGGTAATACACAGCTTCTCTCAAACCCCCCAAACCAGTGCTATAACAGATTTTTATTATTATTCAAATAGTTATTTTTGCTGAGTTTATGACTGTCCCTTTATTCTACTTATGTATTCTACTTAAGGAGTCGGGGTTTTTTCAGAAGAAAAATTCATTATTTATGTATTGAAATTATCTCAAATCTTTTCCAACATAAATGATTCTATGATCCTATTAGATTTCCATCACACATGAAATTTCAAGACTGTAGATAGATGTTACACACTGTGACTTTGTACAGTGCTCTACAACACCCTCATACCAGTGGAGGATTATCGTCCATTTGCAAACATTGCAGTTGAATCAAAGACTAAGTGATCTGCTCAAGAGAAGTTCAACAGCCAAGAGTTAGCCATATGGCAGACTGTAAATAGTGTCCTTGAGTTATTTGACCCTCTGGTGGGAAAAGTCTTTCTTTTCATAATCTGTTACCAAAACATGAATTGCACCTTTTACAGGTCCATGAGATGAATTCTCTTCAGTCTCAGAGTGAAAATCGCAATCGCAGTGAGAATATTTTGCCTTTGGTGCTTCTTATATTTACTGAATCAGAGAACATGCTGAGCTGGAAGGGACCCACATGGATCATCTAGTCCAATCCTGAGCCCTTCACAGGACTTCTTTCAAGAGTCACACCATGTGCCTGAGAGTATTGTCCAAATGCTTCTTGAACTCTGTCAGGCTTGGTCCTGTGACCACTTCTCTGGGGAGCCTGTTCCAGTGCCCAACCACCCTCAGGGTGAAGAACATTTTTCTAATATCCATCCACTTGAAACAACTTCAGGCCATTCCCTCGGGTCATCACTGGTCACCACAGAGAACAGATCAGTGCCTGTCCCTCCTCTTCCCCTCATGAGGAAGTTGTAACTGCAATTTGGTCTCTCCTCAGTCTCCTCTCCTCCAGGCTGAACACACTAAGTGACCTCAGCTACTCCTCATATAGCTTCCCCTCAAGGCCCTTCATTATCTTCACTGCCCTCCTTTGGACATGGTCTAATAGCTTAATACCTTTCCTATATTGTGGTGCCCAAAACTCCACATAATATTCAAGATGAGGCTGCCCCAGGGCAGAGCAGAGCAGGACAATCCCCTCCCTCCGCTGGCTGGTGATGCTTTGCCTGATGCCACCCAGGACACAGTTGTCCCTCCTACCTGCCAGAGCACTGCTAACTCATATTCTACTTGCCATCAGCCAGGACGCCCATGTCTCTTTCCATGGCACTGCTTTCCAGCAGCTCATTCCCAAGTCTGAATGTACATCCATATTTATCTGAGAAGTGGAGCAATAGGAGCTAATCTTCAAATAGATACTTTAATGTAGGAAGTACAACAGAGACAACAAGATATTCTAATTTCAGAGCACCCTGCAAATCTTCCAATTCAAACAATCTCTTTAGAATAAGAAAATGTAGTTTTAAAATCATCTCCAATTGGGGGCTATAGTTTCATATATGTTTACTTGGCATAGCCACCAAAAAAAGAAATCCATTCTTTTAGTTGTTTATAGTTATACCTGTACTACATAGGCACAACCAAAATATTTCTTACTTTTTTTTTACCTTCTTTCTCTCCACACAAACCCCCCATCAGATCTGTTTTAGTGGGAATCTATTTTGGGATTTTATTATTGTCATTATTAAAATTTGTAAAGTAATTTAACTTCAAGTCATAAAGCCTTTTCCTTAAAAATGGAAATGTTCCTTCAATAGGTATATTAGCAGCCCAGTTATGAATATGTTTATGTACATGTACAGGAATGCAGTTGTGCTCTTGAGAGCACAACACACCCACCCACCCACACACCCACCCACACATATATATCTATATCTCTATCATCTATATATACATATAGATATATACATATGTATAACATCTGTTTTATTGACTGAATTTCTTGCTTACATCTTTTCCAAAATCGGTATGCTTTTCCATTTCATTTTTTTCTGTTTGAGAGCTTAAACAATGAATGAAAAGTGAAATAATTTCATGCTCCTTTCAGATGAATCACTGCTCAGGAATCGTAATAATTAGGATGATAAAAAGCACTCTAAGCCTCCATAGCTGTAATTCATATAGCATATAGAAGCATCACATCTATTTATTAATTTAAAACTAAAACTACAAAAAAAAAAAGGCAGCACATTTTTAATGGCAAAGGATAAAAAGCCTAAAGAGCAGAACAAAACAGAAAAGCTGGCTGAATGGATTTCTGGGCATCTTAAGTACTTTCTGTTCATAATGCAAGGTTTGGATCATTCAAACATTCCACTTGGAGGAAAAGAATGGGCTCTATTAAACTTGCTAGTGAGAGACAACTCTTTAAATATTTTACCCAGCTATTTTCTAAATTGTGGTCACTTATCTGCAGTCTAGACACTCTCTGGTTTTTAAAATATTTTGATGTTTCAAATGAACATATTTCTGAGTATATTTTCAAAATAGTGGGCAATTGATATTTTCAAGTCTTTTCTGAGTTATCCAAACATAAAGGTATCCTTAATATTCCTCATTGTTACTATCATGCCAATTCCATATTGTTTTCCTTATATGCATCTTCTATTTTACTTTTAGTTTGTGATAATTCTGTTTCATTTTGTTTTGTGTTTTTCTCTAGCAGTGTCTAATCGAGAACACTGAAAACACTAATCTCATTCTCGTGAAGGAATGGATTGACAATAGCAAGTCTTAAAGTAGATGAAATATATCCACCCTCTTAGCAGGCAGGTAAAGACTCAAAGAGCAGTTAGTAAAAAAGAGGAAAGATTGTGTTAAAAAAAGGAAAAAAAGAGAAAAAGAGAAGACAAAAAGTGATCTTCAGTCTATTATTTTCTCAGGTAAATCTCAATTTTAGAAAAACTATCAATATTAGTCAAAATAATAACTATGCTGTCTATAAGTAAGAAGATAATATTCTTTCAGAAAGTACTCCAAACTATGTTGAACTGTACTTAGAATTTTAAAAAAAGAACAAAACCAAAACCAAAAGAAAAACAAAAACAAAAAAACCCAACAACATAAAACTTAGGGCCTGGTTTTATAAGTCCTCTTTTACATAGGTAGGTATCAGTGAATGATTCATGAGAATAAGCCTTGGTGGAAGTGTTAAACAGAGAACTTTGTAAAGCAGACCCATTTTTCTGGTGACAGACAACCCTGTTTAAATTAAAATCTGTGCTTATGTTTGCATCCATATGGATACTCTGCTTTCTGTGCCAATTTTTCTAATTCTAAAAACAGTTTACCACAAACGTGGGTTTTAAATAACAAACTACTTTCAAATACTCTGAAAGAAGAAACTTGAACTTAAGAAGTCTCTAGTTTGCATAAGTTGTAGTAGCTATCTGCTAATTTGGAGAGATAATATGGTTCTAATAATAACTGTTTATTGTTTCTCCCCATAATGTATTTAATGTAAGAGTTGATTTTATGGTTGATATGGCTGACTGAATATGAGCCTGAGAAGGAAATGTGAAACCTGCTCAAGTCTGTACCTTTATGAAACAAGGTTCAGAAAGTTCTTAAAGCCTTAGTCTCTTATGTTTACATAAGTTTGTACATACAATAAGGCTGAATGTTAAAAAAGTGCAAGAAGAACTGGCATATCTATCCGTCTAACTATAGAATCTGAACTAAGCTGTAGCTAATGCATTTTCTGAAAATCATCACATAAACCCAAGGCATTTACAGAGTTCTTCACCGTTAAGCATATGTGATTTATAATAGATTACTGTTTCAAAGCAACTATAGCCATCATACTGTGTGGGTAATCAAATAGTTCCCACTCAACTTTCTTCTTCTGAATTTTATATAAATTTTTAATTAATGCCTTACATTACTTGAGCTTTTATGCAATTACATGATAAATTATTCAATTTTTGATGTTATGTTTTAGACAGATGTTAAATCAAAGAAGTTAATGATTGAACACATTTTAATAGATTTGCCACTGTAGCTTTTACTCACTTTAAAAATAGTTTCTGATTGAATTTTGGTGCTCATGAAAGTGAAAGGCTAAGGACCATTTTTTCAAGAGGCTCTTTACTGAGTCTCTGACTAATTGCAGAGTTCTGAAGACGCTACAAATTATATTCCATAAACAAAAACACAGATGAAAAGGAATTAAGTGGCATTAAGTATGACCCAGCCCAGCCTAAAAGACTTAAGAAATAAGAAAATATAAGATACTTCTTAACCACTTTAAAAATAGCATTTCTTCTGCCTTTAAAAGATAAAAAATCCAACTCAAACCAAACCAAACAAACCAAAACCACTAAAATTACTCACCAATAAAGTGTAAAGAAAATCTTTAACCAGTGATTTTCTGTGAGAATTATGCCATTCAAGGACACTTGAAACTCAGTATCATTCAGTGTTTTCTCTGCAGAACTTCTCTTTGGGCAGTGGTATGATAGGGAGAGAAATGGATGGGATGCAGGAGAAATATTTCATAGAATCATAGAAATGTTTGAGTTGGAAGGGATCTTAAAGAGCATCTAGATCCAACCCTCCTGCCCTGGGATAGGAACCTTCCACTAGACCAGGTTGATTAAAGTCCCATCCAACCTGGCCTTGAACACTTATGTTGGAGATGGGGTTTACATGGACATGGAGGAGTGGAGAAAGAAAAGAGAACAAGCAACTGACTTCAATGTGTGG
>JAOXXN010000395.1:70693852-70712021 GCA_026770055.1 Myrmophylax atrothorax
CTCACAGAGTGAGATCACCCATTGTGTAATTCCCCGCCCTGAGGGAGGTACTGGGTGGTCCCACCTAGACCTGAGGGGGTATAAACTTGGGGGTTTGGGGACTTGGAGAACCACTTGTTGGATCCAGAGGAGGACCAGAACCTCGACAGGAGGAGACTCACTATTGACCAGACTGTGACTATCATCTACACCAACAGGTTTCTTGCTTCCTTTTACTTTGGACTTGGGGGAACCACATGGGGTTTAACACAGGGGCTACAAACCCCTTAGTGTTTTGTACCCCAGGGTGCTGGGTCATACTTCTGGGGTTTATGGGTTAAACCCAATTTCTCTTTGTGCTATTCCATTTATTGTAATATTGTTATTAAATTGTAACTCTGATTTATAATCTCTTTTGTGTTCGGTTCATTTCTCCTGCCAGTTTACCTTTAAACCAGCACAATTGTAAATGGGTGCTTTGCCTTATTCTTGTACTGTTGAACAATCTTGATGATATGGACACCTTTTACTTTGTTGAAAAATAATGATAAGGGGGAGAGCTTTAGGGAAAAGTAGAAAATAAATATAAAGTTGAAAGGAAAATGAAAGGGCAAAAAGGGAGCTTGACAAGACCACCTAGAGGTGATATTCATACTGCCTAGTGTTGCTCGTGTACAACACGGTCTAGTGTCCTGCAAACTTAGGACTATTTTGCAGTGCTCTGGTTCCTAAAGGATCACAATAGTCACCCTGAAAACAAGCACTATTTGTCATAAAAGGAGTATCTCTATGACAAGAAAATCCCCAGATCTTTAACATCTACATCTCAATGCTTAGCCAAAAAAAAAAACCTTGAATTTTCTAAGCTTGTTGCAAGTTAAGCAAATGGCCCAAGGGAAGTTGTGATTACAAAATGCATTGGCTGTGCAATGCTTTCTGCAATGACTATGCCAAAGAAGCAATCTGCCAAAGCATACTTTAATTCTTCATAGTTGCGAGTGACAGACAGTAGTCCAGTTAGCAGAAAAATAAATAAATAAATAAATAAATAAAAAGAGACCATCTGCACTGAGAACCACAGTCCTGTCCAGGGATGCCTGAATTAACTCTGTACCAGAAAATGTATGTCACTAGGGATCTTTATTTGCACTGAAAAGCTGAAATAGTTGTCCAATAGCCCGCCACATCTAGAGGGGGAAAAAAGAAAAAGAAAATGTATTGTTGATGCATGCCTTGGATATTAGTGGTTGCCTTTTAAGTATGAAAATATATATTTCATTTTATTCTTCAGAAGTTGAATCTGAAAGTCAAAATACAATGATGGAAGCTATTAGCATGCTGACAGTACTAAACAGTATATTAATCTACCTCATAAAAATTGTCTAAAAGTAGGAACAGAATATACTACTGAAAGTATAGGAATATCCTACGGTGCTCAGCTGTGTTTCCCAAACTGAAATTTAATCATCGCTCAAGCACTTTTTTGCCCATGGAGAACTCACCAGGTATGCCACTGGTTTACTATGTGTCAGCAGTTTTATTAAGTATTATTCACCCTAATGCTATCATGGAGATGCTGTGACAGAAATGCCATGCTGATATTTTCTGTAATATTTTGATGTTTTCTGACAGAATCCAAAATCATTTAAAGACAGACATCATACGGAAATAAACCTAGGAGCCTGGCATATAAACAAACTTGAGTATTCTTGAAGGCACTAGTGTAAGTGAAACATTTGATATTGTCATTCATGAATTTGGTCTAAAAGTAGTGTTTAGGCTAGATGCAATAGAACATATCATGTTTCACTTTAACACACCCACAAATCTATTTTATATAATATCCTTGTACCTCAGATATGAAATTTTAAAATATGAAAATAAGATTGGTTAGAACAGACAATAATTACTATTATATTTACTCAGATTTTGATTAAAAACAGAACTCACGCACTGTGATTATTTCTGTAGTACTGTATTCCTTAAGATTTCAAAGTAGAACAGATTGATCTTGCTGTAACACAAATCTTGTGTTCCTTATGAGTGGAAACCTTCAGCTACAAAATCTCTGTTGAAAAATAAATAATGTAGAACAGGTAGGTGACATTTTACAAGGTCACTTTTCCAGCCCTTTACTATAATTTAAAAGGTAATTCCTTCACTCTTGCTTATTCATTGCTGTTTGGCTATTTCAAATGTTCTCGTACTTGGAATTAAATCTCACTTGCTCTTTATTTGGAAAGAAAAAATGAAGGAAAAATAGTATCCACATACTAGAATTGTCAAAACTGTTTCTTGTGCTACACACTCTCAGATAAGTCAGAAGTAAATCCATAGTAGTCTATAGAGTGGTATTTGTATGAGCAATGTGTTGTCCATCAAATGAAAACTGGAAAAAGATCAAGATTTAGCAAAATTTATTCAAAAAATGGGACATAAAATGCTCTTGATTCTATACTAAAGATTCTCTTTTAGGCAAGAATTATGTCTTGTCAAGAAAATCTGCATCTTACTATTTGAAAGTGCTTCTAGTGAGCTGAAAACAAAAGAGTACATCCTAGCTGAAGAAGGAATCAGATTTGTTTTCACAATGGACAATCAGCAATTACATTTCAGTCAGTTAAATAAAAGTAACATATAAAATAGGGTGGTTTTTTACATCTGCTTCAACTCAATATTCAAACTTGCATGGTCCCAAGTCACAACAGCTAAAGAAAAGGACAACGACCTTGCTATATATTTTTGTTTCCTGTGGAATACACTCCTTGTATAAGCAGAACAGCAGTCACTCGTTCTTTCTCATTAATTTCATTCTGAAGACTCAGTTGTATCTTGACAACCTCAAATACCTGGTTTGCTGATACTAAATGCACAGAAGAAGCACTAAGCATAGTTGATTTGTGTGTATTTGCAAACATAAGTACAATAAGGCCTTTTTTTAGGACCATTAATTAGAAATTACACTGGGAAGTGCATTTAATGATCATTAATACATGAAGCATATTGAATATGCTTGTATCATAGGGATTTTGCTATTACCTCTATTCCCCATCTTTCATATAATGAGAAAGACATCATTATTCTGTTGAATTTGAATGGCCATGGCTTGATATGCAGTCACCTTGAATGTCATTGCTAATAAATGCTTTCAGTTGTATTGGCAGAAACAGTTCCTAAATAACAGCAACATTCATGGACAGGTTTCAGTGGAGTCTACTTGTTTAAATTTTGGACTGTAGACAGTGTATTGAAATCTTCGAAAGAAAATCCATTTCTCACACTATTTCACTATGATATCTTTCTGCTCTGCATTTTCTTACCTGTTTTGAACAGCAGGTTCATTGTACTTGTTTCTGGAACTTTTAAATAAACCTACTGAATGAAGCTAGTGCTTGAAAAAGGTATTAGACAACTCTATTTAATCACACAGTCTTCATAACACATACATGATAAATGCAAGTAGAAGTGTGGCTTTGTCTCAGCTGCAGGAACTAGTCTAGAAAGATATCCCCAACCAGAAAAGAGAAAAGCTCACAAAAATGCTTGTCATAATTTCCCAAACTGTGCCAACAGAAAACAGGTCTTTCTGAAAGTTTGCAGCAAATGAGTGGTTTAGGTTACTGATAGAATCACCAGCAAAGGTAACAGCAAAAGAAGGTTTAATATGAATTTGAAACAATGCAACAAAGTTAGATGTCAAGGTTCACTCCATTTCTTACTATGCAGATACACACACAAAAATAAAATTGGCTAACAATTAATCTAAAATGATTCACACGGAGACCAGGAATACAAACCTTAAGGGTGCAAAAGTATTAGGGATGCAAAGAGGTAGGGGAGACTCTCCTGTAGAGCCACAAGGTTCAGAGTGGACCCCCTTGCCAAACTCAGCCCCAAACATGATCAAAAGGTTAGGGTTAGGGCTAAAGGAATAAGCAGCACTTATTCATAATAATACCTAATCAACACAAGAATAGTAGTACTTAATTGAATAATCTAACACTTTAAAAAAATTCGATAGGATTTTCTATAATAACAACAACAATAAATTTAACTATGAATCTATCTTCATTATAAATCTAAAATGGTAATATTCATGCTGACATACAGATACAAAGAAGTATGTACAGAGGTATATACCTGTAAAAAACTCCCCTTGAGTTCAGTGAAATACTTCAATCAGAATGCCTTTTAATCTTCTCAACAGGCAAGGATTGAACCTTGAGAAGTTGGAGTATTGGTCCAGGCTCTGTCATTAGCCTTCAGTTATGGTCCTCCAAGTACCACAAAACTGGGAGATGATGAACTCTGAGAGGTGTTCCCTTCAGAACAGTCCTCTGTGGCCCAGGAGAGTTCAAGGGTTCTCATTTAGAACCACTGTTCATAAGGTTGCAATATGTTTAATCAACAGTAAATTCCCACCCTGGCCATAATTCAGGTAAGTACTTACTGGAATTTTCCTTGAAAAATCAAATAACAACAATTTTATTATGCAACATAAAGAAGTCTACTGACTACATTTTGCCTTATGAGGTCGATTATAACAATCTTTCCTCCTATGGTCTAAAAAATATGATAAAGTTGGTTTGACGATGAAGTGCTTGGATGACAAGCATGTGTCACACTTACCTAATTCAACAAGATCCGGAACTTGCAAATGACTGTCTTTGAAAGTACTCTATCAAAATGGCATGGGAAAGTTAAGGAATATGTTAAAAAGAATTTTCTTTTCTCACTACTGTGTTTCCATGGAAAAAGTACAAAATTCCCAATATTTGTTCAAAATACAAAATGCCAAAAAAAAGAGCAACCGCCTCCCAAAAAATTAACAAGGCAATCTTTTGACCATCGTTCCCCCTTATTTTAAGAGATTTGGTTTTTATACTTCTCAAACACATCCATTGCAATTAAATTTATTATACATTTAAATTCAAACAGGAAAAACCTACCCACTTCAGAATTTTACATAGTAAGTACAGAGGTTTTCTGACATGAGCTTAAACTCTAAAAGAATAGCTTTGATTCTTCATTTAACATGTTCACTTCTAAACATAAACAACAGGGAAAAAACTAAACAAAGCAAAAAAAAATAGAAAAGAGAAGGTGGTAAAAAAAGGAAACTCAGATGTGTTATGTGTTACTGTGGAGGATGTGTGAGATTCCATCAGTGCTAAAGGAGAACAGCATTTGTACCTGTCACTGAAATGTCAATATCAACACTCCTGAGGGTAACTGACTTCCATTTTACTGTTCCAACATTCTCAATTTTTGTCTCTTTGTGCTAACCAGAAAAATGTAAAGTAAAATGCAAACAGATAAGGCTCTGATTATGCATGGAAATAAACCAGGTAAAAAAATGGCAGCACTATTTTTTACTAGCAATTAATCAGGGAAAAGTTTTCTACAGTCAAAAAAGTAAAGAGTGAAAAAAAAAGCTGACAATATCTTGTGTAGTAGTAGGACGGGAACCTCCAATTCCTCAACAACCAAACAGCTTTTGTTGTGATGAAAGTTATCTCTTCTTACAGGTATACTGGCATTGACAAGACAAGGGAGAGGGGAGTTTGTGCTTTAAATTTATACCTATTCCCTAGTGTGCAAAAGAGCCTGTACAGTCCACTAAAGTAATTTAGAATAATTCTTCCTACTATGAAGTAAACCTGGACTGCCACTAGTAAATGTCAGTGATAGTTGCTACTCCTGTCAAGAAACACATCACAGACTTCTGAAGGGAAATGTAGTTTGTTGTGGGTTTTTTAATAGCAAGTCACTAGAAGATAAAATTAGAGTCCTTTTTAAAGGTAATTTATAGTAACAAGAAATCAGTAATTCAAACTGTAGAAAAAGGAACCTGGTAGTGATCCAGATCCAGGTGAACAGACAGATACAAATGAGTTTATAGTTAATTGGAATAAAGAGAGAAATAATGTAGAACTAAAAGAGTAAGAGGAAATAATTTATATTTTTTCTTTCAGAGAAATCCCAGTCAAAGTCAAACCCACAGCTATAACATGTATAATATGTAGCTTGTTGCTTGTGGTGCATCATTTATTTAAAATTCAGGATTAAATGGTGAGGAAATCACAGGATTTATCTGATGTGATTCTCTCCAGCAGGGATTTTAAAGTTACTGACAGCAAAATAAAAGGGAACAGTCTAATTGAAGACTTAATATGATTAAATTTTAAAAGATATTAGATTAAATAAATCGTCTATTTTAATACACAAGGAAAGAGCCAGTCTAGAATGTGCAAAGATTCTTACCTTCATTATTTTTACTTTCTCCAGTATCAAACCTATTTTTCATAGATTTACTTTTCAGGCCCATCTGGCAAGACATGAGCATAAAATGACAGAATATGTATTATAAGGATAATTTCCACTTGGATAGATAGATGGAATAATTACTTAACAAAGTTAAGCTACTGTCGTCCTTTAACTTCTCTTTGAACTTGAGACTTTACTGTGGGTATTTAAAATTTAAGGAGCTTTTGACTTCTGCAGAAAACTTATTCAGAGTTCCACATTGGCAGCACAGTCCATAGGTACTGCTAGGAAGTGGATCTTACAGTTTCTCCTCATCCATCTGTCTCCTGTTCCTAAGCCACCATGGACTGGTTTACTGGGTTGAAGGGAAGATGAAGTATTTTGCACTTCCTTCAGTGATTGTGGAAGACCCATAAACTGAGGCTATCAAAGATTCCTTGTAGAGACTCCAGGTTGAAACCAATGACTGGCATCTACATGATGCCTCATGGAGCCAAGGATACCAGCCACAGACTAGGGAAGGCACACAACAGTTGGTAACATAGTTTGATATTGCTCTACCCAGCATAAAATAGAAAATTCCAAAATGTTTAAGAAAGGGTAAGGAAAAAACCAAAAAGGCAAAAAGCTGCTAATATCACAAGTCTCAAACAGAATAATTTTAAGAATATAGGAAAATACTTTAACAACTCAGATTCTTCATTTCTCAGGAACATTTAATGAGTATAAATTAATTTAAAATGCATCTTTTAAAAAGTAATGTGCCAATAATAGTAATTTTGTTCACAAATCTATGATTGCACAGAAGCAGGAAGTAAAAAGAATTGCTTCCCAAAGAAAAAAGCACCAGTACCATGTCTAATATTTCCCTCAGCGATTTCTGGATTGCTCACTATTTCTTGTTTAATAAAAGCAGGAGCATAAAGACTAATGAGCCATTGACACTTGAATAATAGAGCCTGGTGGGACAAAATCAATGGTAGCTTAATCCTTATTGGTTCCTACTACACTTGCTGCCTAAAGCAATCTGAGACCAGTCTTGGAGCACCCACAGAGCCTTGCTGCTTTTGAACTGAACAGAGTAACATTGTTTATCTCAGTTGAGGTTTCCAGAATTCAAATTTCCATATAGTAGCCAGAGTTGTTACTTTTTCTATACTTTATTGTTCAAAAGAAAAAAAAAGTCAACAATTAATTTATGATTTCAATTAGTCCCCAAGTAATTTGATTCAAAATAATGCACATGTAAGTCTGCAGATCTGCACTCAGAAATTCAGAACAAATATATATAACTCACATAAGGAAGAGGTGTGTTGTTTTTCCTATTCAGAAATATGATGTTTTTGAAAGTGAAGTCTTCCAATATTTAATACATAATGTGTGTTAAATGTGTGTCTCATTTTTTTCTTTTTTTTTTCTTTGTCTGTCCCTTAATATTAGCCATGTTTTAACCAGGTGCACTTGAATTTTTACTATTTGCTCCACCTACTAAGTATAGGCCAGGGTAGTGGCAGGCGTCTAAAAATCACAGCAAATGGATGAAGAAATGCTACTGAGATTTTAGCAATGGAATTAAAAGTCCTGAATTTATTCATCTTACATGATCTTTGATCAAAAAATGTTCTAAAATGTTCACAGTTTGATATTATCTTAAATTTACCTTGAAAGGAGAAACCATATAAAAATCTATATCTTTCCATTTTTTTCCAATGCTGAGTAAGACATAAGGAGATCATGACTACATGCTTTCTGATCACTTCCAAGGCTCTCTTTGGTGAATGCATACATTATTTTTTGGCATGAACAATTACTTAGTATAAATAATTTTTAAAAAAAATTGTCATCATTGGGATACGTTCCATTTTCATTTTATGAGGGCTCTAAGGTCTCTTGTCCTAGTTAGATTAACACAGGTATTCACATAGTAAAGCCATCAGTTGTGCCATACAAAAGTACTTTGCAAACCTCCCTTAATCACTTTTGTAAATGTCACACCTTTCTGCAGAGTATCTTGTTACCTAAAGCAAATGTTGCATTTTGATCAGTCATGCTTTACTCATTGTAAATTACAATGAGCTTATGGCTGTTAGACTGTTAAAATATTTTTATCCCAATTCTTTCTGAGTGTTGTTGAGAAAGGTAAGAACACACCTTTTGTTCATAAAGTAACTGGGAGGCTGGTGATTGCTTACAGAAGTATTTCAATATAATTATCTTGTTTTGAACCTCTGTCCATTAAAAACCTGTAAAATAACCATTAAGGCACACTAGCATTTGCGAAGTAATCTCTCTTCCTTACCCCTGGCATTTCAGTTCAAGAAGGGCACATCATCTTTTCAGTTTCAGTTCACACAGCACTATCTGGAAGATATTTATTCATTTGGAGTGTCTGCTATATCAAGAAGTCATCTTTTGCTTAACAAATCACAATTATTAATATGCCAGGACAATTTCTCTGTCTTGATTATATTTATAATGCTTTCAGTTGGTTCTTTATTTAGCTGCTTCTTTACTTATCAAAGGTAGCAGAGAATCAATTTCTTACTGTTTAGTGAAATTTCATACTGGCTAGTGAAACACAGCCAGGAGACTGTGTTCTGAATCATATCATTCAGATTCAACTAGTATAGAACCTACAGAAAAGAAAATTCACAGCCTCTGTCCTGGACTGTGGCCGTAGGTATAGCAGGCATCTGTCTCTCCTCAGGCGCTGATGGAAAGGGGAAAGGAATGGTCATAGGAAGAGGATTTTGAATGAACCTTTGTATATTTTGTTACTGAGACAGTGAGATATGCCACTGTTCATTTAAGTGTCACTGCTCATTGAAGTTTCACTGCTCATTTTGTTAATTTGTGCTTTCCTCCAATTTAATCAAAGTTCCATTTAAAGGCAGAGCAGATCTTGAAATTGTCTGTTCTGATTCATACAAGATACATTTTCTTCTAATCATCTAGTAACTATATTTTCCTGTATAGTCTCTCAGAGCACTATAAGTCATGCTATTTCAGCAGATTCAAAATTTGTAGTCTTGTAGTTCCTATATGCACATAGGGTCAAAATAATACAGTACTGCTTGAAATTCTTAATCAATAATTTGTTTGTGATGCTTATCAGCATCACTGAAATTACAGTTAAAATGAGAACCATTGGACTAGTGAGTTCAGTTTCACAGAAGCAACAAAAATGATCAATATTATCAGAGATTCTGTTACCTACCATTACCTCTAGAAAATATGATGTGAAATACAATTTGGAAGATGAAAAAATAAAAGCAAACATAAATAGAGTAAGGGGTAATTTGGTAGTCTCTGCAGATGCAAAAACTGAGAACATTTTTTCAGTGTCAATTGCAAAGACTGTTTCAAAATGTTTCATTTTCATGTTTATATTTTGCTATTTAAAAATGAAAAGTCAGTCAATGTCCTGAAAATATTTAAGCAAGAACTTTTCAACTTTTTAAGATATTTTTGTAGTAAGTTTTTCAAAAGAAAAATTTCACCAAACGCAACTCATGTATTATTTTTGTTTCATTGAGCCTGAACATTTTAATTTCTGGGCTTACTAAATTTTTTCATATCACATTTTACTAAAAAAACCCAAAAAACCCCCAAACATATTTAATGATGTTAGCTATACTTCGTTCTAATACCCTGAAAAGTGAACGCTTAGAGTTGAAATATGATGTAAAATTGTGAAAAATAACATATAACAAATTATGCTGCATTAGTCTATGTTCTGCTACCAATGCAAAAAGAACTGATTACCATTTTCATACCAAATATATATATTGAAAGATACATTTCTATTTAGTCTACAAAACTTTTCTGTGTGAAATGTATGTCAATGCTTGCCTTTCTATCTATTTATATGCATTTTATTTTCATATTTATCACACTTTACACACATTTGTCATACTCTAACATTTTACCTTTGTACAATGTGTTTTAATTTCATATATTTAGATGACTGATATTAAGGTTTTTCTGAAGTAACTTCAGTTCCTTAACTCATCCATGTAACATTTGTTGCATGTTACTTACTGGAAGTTTGATGAGACAACATTTTTACCATTGTTCCAGTAATAGAGTTTGCAAATTTTCATATATATCTGGTTTCACATGCTTTTCAACAATAATCTGAAATGCAAGCCTTCCATTACATAGATATGAAAGTTATTAGAGATAAGTTTCTTTACTTACACTATTTGCTTTTTTTGTCAGGTTATGTTATTTTTTTTCCTCACTGCCTCATGGCTTATACAGGTATCACATTTTATTGGAATGGCTTTCAAGTTATTGGTTTGAAAGACTTGGGATTTGCTCATAAATGTCTGTCCTTTCTGGAGTTTCTTTCACTTCCTTCTTTATTGCAGTTCTGGCTGTGTTTTCAAACCAGGTGTTCTTAGACTCCTCTTCAATTTTATTTTTTTTTTAAGGCAAATCTCCTTACTCTTGTCTTTTTATTTATTCCTATTTTTCATTTTCTCTGGAAATTCACTTAAATGACAAAGTGCCACAGACCTGAAAGGAAACCAAACTAGTACTCGTTATTTTAAGAAGGTCTGTAGTGATATCCAGGGGAAACACAAAAGCTCCCCACAGAGGTTTTACTCATCTCCTTTAATAATTGGTTTCAGTTCAGGTGTAATTTTTATGTGTCTTGAAGAACCTTTTTAAATCAATTACACAGCTCTTGAACAGTTCCTTTTATTCACTTCAGTATAAAATTCAGTGAAATGCTTGAGAATGCTCTAAGTGTTAGCAATATTTTATAACAGGTAATGGTTTTATATCACAGGTTTGGATCTTCTATTTAAAGATAAGTGAAATCTGAGTAGCAAAAGATGATGAAAAGGATGATAAAAAGGTTATTTTATTCTCTGTAACAGCAATATTCTACCCATGGCACACATAACTGAATTTATAGTACAAGGGCAATAATGGCTTTGATTCATAGATTATTAGTGGGGAGTTTGTAGCACCTTTTGTACCACATGAGTTACTCAATGCAATCACTAAAAGTCAATACATTTTCTTTTGTGAATATATATTTTTTGGAACTACAATTAAGACCAGAATTCCCTTATTGTTTGAAGCTATGATTGATGGCAGGACAGCTAAAAGAAATATAGGTTCCTTGGTACACCGACAGAATATGGTTCTTTAATACCTCAAGAAAACATCAAGACAGCAAGCCACAGACTTGTTCCCAAGGAGTTTATTTATTAATTTAGGGAACTAAAAAAGATAACTCAGCAAAGGTTCAAATAGGGCACTACACAAGCTAGACAAATTGTTCCACCACAGTACCAACCCAGCATGTATTAATCCACAACACTTAAGTCAAGATCCAATCAATCCACAACACTTACGTCAAGATCCAGTCGCTTAAGCTCTAAGCCACCCAAAGTATCAAGAAAGGAGCAAAGAAAGAGAAGCAAAGGGAGCAAGAAGTAAAAAGGAGAAAGAGGGAGAGACAGATTATACAGCTAATACTGGAACCTTATGGGAGACCAGCTCTCACACAGGGCTGTGACATGTGCCAAGCACATGTTTTTGGTTTTATCTGCTCTGGTCTCTATGTAGAACCCCACAGGCAAAATCATGAACGTGGTTCAATTTCCAAGTTTAAGATACATGCCATACAAGTATGTAACACTCCAGTCCCAAGAGCTTCAAGCTCACAAATTCAGCCAGGAGTTTAACTTTAAAATATATATACAGTGTTCTTTAACTTGAATGTTGTGGATGGCCAGTTCTCACACGTCCAGATGACATGGCTATGATGTGTGGCACCCCTATGCCTCTGCTCTGGTCTTTATGGCCAAACTCCCCAGGTGGGGCGTGTAACCCACTGGCCACTCTGGTGTCTAAGGCCAGGGTGAGAGGCTGTGTTCTTACTGTCCCTGCCAATCCAAGCTGTGTCAGGGGCTCCAGGAGCTCCAGGGCGTTCTAGTTTTCCCAGGCTCTTTGTGACTGGTAGCTACTCCAGGGCTTCCCTGTGTGGGCTCCAGAGGCTGCTGTGAGGGATGTGATGCCACCCACCTCCACAAGGTTTGACCCATCCCTTTTCCCTCCACACACACACCCCCCACAAGGTTGTTCTTGCCCAATAATTACTGATCTGCTTACTAACAATGACTTAAAGTAAGCCAAAAGTTAACCAATTCTTTGGACAGAGACAACAAAGAGAAGGGATGAACAGTAAAACTATTGCAAAAGTTTGGTTAGTGAGAAGCATCTGAGGGTCCTTCAGATGCTTATCTAAATTTTTTTCAGGGAACTCCATCCTCTTATCAAAGACTTCCTGGTAGCTTCACCTGACGGGAACCTGACCTTGTTGCATACTGATGGAACATGGAACATAAACACATATGGTAACTATTACTGCCTAAGGATACAATTGGTCCCTGACAAGCAGCAGAGACACCTTGCTTGCCAACAGCACTGTGAGAAAGCAAATAAGTTACAGCATAGGCAGGGATCACTTGCACTGAGATAAGGTACAAATAAGTATGGCTTTTTGTATGATAAATAAATGCAGGTAAATTTATATTTACACTAATATCAACAGTGTTCCCCATGAAACAGTCTAATACAAAAATAAGTCTCCAAAAAGCCCCAAAAACTAACAAATCAAGCATGAATTGAGAATTATGTTAAGATTCATATCTTATACATGAAAAAAGAGTACACAAACCAAAAATGTATGCTGCTTTGACTGCTTTAAAGTCTGAGAGTCCCAGCAATAGAAAGTGTGACATAAAATCTCACACCATGGGGTTTTTTTCCAAAATTTTGAACTAAAGCATATGCTAACTGTATATTTAATATTTTGATTCAGTCACATAAAATGAACATATCATTTGATATACTAGTGGAACATGATTTATTTTTTTCTTCATGCAGTTCTGACAGCAGAACCAGAGCAGTTTTTTATTTATGTTTTAAAATCAATTCTTGAAATTAAAACCAGTTAAATTTCCATTTTTCAGAAAAAAATCCTGAAACTTGAGGTTTTGCATTAGAAGGGAAAATAATTTCAAAAACTGAAGCAAAGTAGTAATACGTGCTTTAATTTTATTTTCCTGGTTTTTGCTCTGTTTTTTTAAAATTTATTTAATAGCAGTTTCACAGTTTTTGGTTGGATGGGTGTGATGTAATTTCATGACAAAAAGTCGTGAGATTAGACACTAGTAATTGTGATATCTAACAACTGTATATTAAGTTAACAACAAAAAGGATCAAAGAGATCAAATGAAATAACTGTATTAAGACACATTCACTACAAACTCCTTCCCACCTTCTCTTCCTTCCTATCCTTTACATCTGGGTGAAAAGATCGTGATTATAGCTCTGCATAGACACCAATGTAAATAAGAATGGGCATGTAAAAATGCATACACACAAATGTGCATATGTACACACACACACATTGCTCAGTTGGTAAGAGCACCGTGCTAATAATGCCAGCATTGCAGGTGTGATCCCTGTATGGGCCATTCACTTAAGAATTGGACTCAGTGATCCTTCTAAGTCCCTGCCAACTCAGAAAATTCTGTGTATGGCTCTGTGTGTGTGATTTTCCCACATTTCATGGTTCTTAGATTAAATTACAGAATGTGAATTGAGCACTATTGTTACAGTAAATTGAGTCTTGGTTTACAGGCATCCTGAAACATTAGTTAAAAGTATGAATTATTCCATTAATCTCAATGAGGTACTAATATCCAGAAGGATTGGTCTCTGAATAAACTGTAGCTACCTTTGGATGGTTTCCTCTAGATAGATGGTACAATAAAAAAGAAATCAACAAAAAACAAAACAAAACAAAAACCCCAAACCAACAAAAAACCTCTACCATATTTGAATTATATATATCTTTAAAAAAAATTAAGAGTTTGTATTAAAGACATTTTGTAACAGTAGAGTATGGATTTTTTGCTGTAGCACTAGAAGTTTGTATGCATACAAGTGACATTTCCTTTACATTAATTTTCAACTGTCCTTAACAGAACTATTTTTCTCTTTACCTAATTTCTGACAAAGAAACTAATCTGTATTGAATTAAGATATTTTGGTCTTAATCTGGACAAAATTGTATGTTGAAGATTGGCATATGGTGGAACACATACACACACAAGAAAAAAAAAGCTGAGTTTTCAAGTACACTTGTGTCAAAGACTGGTAAATTTTAGTTAGTCAGACGCTGAGAAGAGAATCAGATGTATCCAAAGAAATTCATAAATCTTACAGAGTGTTTCATTGCAGGGATTATTTTTTTCCTCAAAGTGATCAAATTGTGCTAAAAAATAACTATGTGTCTTATTTAGCCTTCATATTATTTGCTTACTCTTTTTTTCATGCAATTGCATGATCCTCATGACAACACACAGCTTCACAGGAAAAACCGGGTTCAGTTTCTCTACAAAAATATGATTTATTAGTATTATATGTAAGAGGGGAAAAAATGACAACTTAAAACAGATTTGAGGATAAAATTATCTTCCTTAATTTTCAGACGAGGAATTTTTAAATTTTGTAATACTCCTGGACAACACTTCAGAACATACAACACTTGATAATTCTTATAATTACTGTAACAATCTGAACTAATATTCTAATTCAACTTTCCTTAATACTTTGCAAGGGTAAAAAATATTGATACTGCTAATCAGATCACTTGTCTTGAAAGGGTTTTTTGAAAGTTGGCTACATGCATTTGAGATATTTAAATGAAATGGTTGTAACACAGGTAATCAACTTCATTGTATCAGAGCCATATTCATCCACAATGAAACTGTGCAGCTCTTACTATATTGTTCAGAGACGTGTGGAAAAGCACCCTCTAAACTAGAAACCATATTGCCAAAGAACAAGACGTGTGAAGAGAATGATGGGTACTGAGAAATATTCATAAATGAAGACAACAGAATAAATATTTTTTCCTAAAAGCAGCCATTGTGGTATCACATTACATTTCTGAAAAAGCATAGCTATAGAAGAGATCAACATCCCATCCACTGACGAATTTTGATGATGGCAAATCAGTTAAGAACCTGGCAGACATTTGTTCTGGCACCTCTGATACTTTCCAGTTTATTGACAATTTTACTTTTAAATTAAGGTGCCAATATCAAGGTATTTCTAGGGGGTTTCATTTAAAGATCTCTGTCATGGGATTTAAATTAGAAAAATATACGTAGAAGTGAGTTCTATCTGATCATTCTTGTAAATTCTGCAATACAATTTCTCTCTTGTTGCTACAGTACCTAGGTCACATTCCTCATATGTTCTCAATCATAATAAAGAAAATTTAAATAATTCCAAAGGGTGAGGCAAAAATACAAAGGTTTGTGAAACCTAAGTTTGGTCCAAGAGGGACAAATACATAATTTTAACAAAAAGATAAAGAGATATATCAGCAATATCAGCAACACTACCAGGGCACAATGTCACACTGGGAAAGGAGACGCTAATTGGGATAATTTTTAAAAGACTTGTCCTACATATCTAGATCAGTGCCTGAAAATACTATTTTCCCTAGGCCACATTACCTTACCTAAGACAAACTTCACAACAAATATTCATAAAATACATTTTTTTCATCCAAAATTAACTGAAAATAAATAGTGCAAGTTAAAAGTCAGGAAATAAAACACCCTTCTATACAAGTATTAATTTGCAAAAACTATTAACATATTTTATGCCAATAGTGAATGAACAAGATCGTTATGGAGAGAGCTCCTTATTAGAACTCTCACCTTTAAATCCAAATGAAGACCTTGCCTGATTGTACATGAGTTACAGTAGATTGTAATTCTTCCCTTGCCAATTAAACTGATTTTCTAATTTCATTTGATATGCAAAGGTTTTCATCATCCTCTATGGTACCCTGGTTTAATACTGATCTCCTAGCACAGAAAAAGAACCAATAGAAGAAATGAGGAGGGAAATGACTGTAAAATAGAATGAGAATGCTGTCTTTTCAAGCAACTTAACTGAAATAATTATATAAAGACAGTCTCTTAATATCATAATGTCACAATGGAAAAATATTTTAGGCTGCTTTAAATCTCTGAATGTAATAAGACCAAGACTGATATAGCTTTATTGAATATTAAACCAACAACAACACCCTCCTCAACACAGTATTTCTGAAAGGTATTTTTTCTGTTCTTTCTCATCAAAAATACACAGCACTCAGTGTTCTTTACCTGAAAGACACTGGGGACAATGTCTTCTTTTATCAGATGTCCCACTGAGCCTTGATTATTATTTGTTACAACATCCCAATATGCTACTCACATACAATTGTCTTATAAACTGTACCACTTTATTAGTGTCCTGAAAATTGTTGCCTGCCAAGGGGAAAAATAGGAATAAAAGGATATTGGAACTGGAAAGTGACACTGCAATTTGAAAGCAATACTGCAGCCTATTTAAATTACCATTATATTTATCACACTAATGAGAAAAGAAAGTCAAAACAAGACAAGATTCAAAGCGGACTTTTGGAGCAAGCTTATGATTCCCAGGTGGGCTACTGCCAGTTTTTGAGCTAACTAGTTTGGGCATGCCTCTGTATGGTGTATTCAAAACAAAGATGTGAAAACAGATATGTCGTCAATGCAAAAAGTTAAGAAATTGTCATCTTTTGCAACTGTTATTGAACATACACATTTAAACAAAGATCAATGAAAACACTACTCTTACAAAATACTTTTGTGAGCTGACTTACCACAACATAATGCCTCAGGATCTTTCTGATACAGAAAAGAATTTCTGTACTCGAAGTAAGACACTGGAAGACTCTTTAGAGTGGAATAAGACCAAATTTGCAAAGTGCAGAACCTGATGCTGATGACCTGACGTCCACATTACATGTGTTTAACAGAGTTTCAGTATCTGTCCAGTAGTAAAGATACTCTTATGGACTGAAGCCAATGAGCAGGTGTTAAGCATTAAGTACTTCTAGTTTTAGTTTAACCTTGAAGCAAACAAAATCACAAGCTCAAAGACTTTTTGGTGAAACTAACTGAAACACAGCATGTGGGAATGAGTAGGAAATTTATTTCAGAAAATAATTTCTGATGTGGACTACAGTACATCCAAGAATTTCTCTGAATTTATAGAAAAAACCAAATTACTTACAAAAGCAAAAATAAAAGGAGATGTGATAAGAAAAAATCAAGAATTCATGTACAGGAATTGTCTCTTTTACAAAAAAAAAACATAAGGAGGTGTCATTGATAAGGAAATTTGGTATTACAGGTTAAATCTTTATGCAGATGAGGGTTTCTCTGGAAGAACCTGGACATAGAGCATTGGACTCTAACAGAAGAACATAAATCTTAAAAGGTATTACTTCTTTTACTCAGCTGAGTATGTGTTTGGTTTCTATGAAGACATCTTCAGTAAGCCTAAGGCAGAGAGAGCCATTTCTATTGTGACTTGAAACTTTTATGAATTTCTCTTGTAGCATTATCCTCAATTTGATCATTTGCATATCTAAAATGATTGCAGCTTGGATTTAAATTAAAAAGATACTTCTAAAGAGGATAATTATGCACACATATTGCTGCTGTAGTATATTATCATCATCAATGAAAGTGTTCATTTACATCAGCAGCATGAAAGTCAAACAGGCACTCATAGGAACAGTATAATGACTAAAAAGAAAGCCACCTCAGCTGTTAATAGGAGTAAAGCTTTGTCACAAAAATATCTTTACTAAATTTAATATGATTTAATTTTATTCATCTAAGAGTTATCTGGAATAAAATTTTCAGTAGTTACAATGGATAATATCTAAAATAATACCTTGTGAATTCTGTCAAGCTTTTTTTTCCAGAATGCATTTGCTGTGGTTTTGTTTTTTTTTTTTTTTTTTTTTTTTATTAAGAACCTCAGTTATCATTTA
>JAOXXN010000395.1:70715194-70735470 GCA_026770055.1 Myrmophylax atrothorax
AGTGACAGAGCTAATGTTATCAGCAACCTAAAGGCAAAGCTGAGTTACCTATCATCCTTCCAATTGTAGAGTTCCTCCAATTTCTCTCTCTCTCTTTTTGTTTTTTTTTTTAATTTTAAATCTTCTAGTCTCTGCAGTTTACCTGCCTTATTGGTACTTTATCCCTAATGTCATCATATTCTTTTTTACTACATATATTTATTATATAACTGTTATTTTGTATTGTCTATATACCTCCTTCTAGTAATATCACTAACTTTTTCATTAACTTTTCCTGCAGTTCTTGTCCTTTCAGTAGTTTTAGCTCCTCACAGGAAGGAAGAAGAGAAAATTGGGAGTAAAGTTGAGCAAGAGAAGGCGGCTCAGTGGGGAGAAGGTGGTTTTAGTTTTTTTTTATTTATCATTACCTTACACTGATTTGATTGGCAATAAATTAAAAGAATTTCCCAAATTCAAGTCTGTTTTGCCTGTGATGGTAATCAGTAAGTGATCTCTCCCCATCGTTATCTCGATCCAGAAACCTTTTATGTTTTTTCTCCCCTGTCCAGCTGAGGAGGGGAGTGATAAAGTAGCTTTGTTGGGTACCTGACATCCAGCCAAGGCAAACCCACCATGCCAGGTCCAGTACACACACTAAAAATAAAAAAAATAATTATCAAACTGTTTTATTATAAAAGTGAAAAGATTTCCCTGTGCTGGTTTGATGTGTTTTAACATAAAGTCTCTAAGTAACATAATTCACTTAAAACACTACTTTACATTTATAAATAGAGATTTCTCAAAATCCATGCCACCTATTCAGAAATATTATATTGATGATTTCCAGGTAAGACATAACTAATAGTGTCAATTCCTCAATAGAGAGCCATGCTACTAGCACTGTTTTCAGAAAACTACTACTTTGATCAGACTATATTTGAGCTTACAGTACAATGATGTTTACTAGAACAGGCTGTATGTGCAGCCTCTTTGTTGAGTTAAGGTATGCACAGATTGTAGGTGACAAGCAAAAACTATACACATTCAGGGCATTAAATAGAATTTAAACTTTAACTTTGCAAAGTCAA
Organism: Myrmophylax atrothorax; assembly: GCA_026770055.1. Classification (NCBI taxonomy): domain Eukaryota; kingdom Metazoa; phylum Chordata; class Aves; order Passeriformes; family Thamnophilidae; genus Myrmophylax; species Myrmophylax atrothorax. The sequence continues at coordinate 70,716,262 of JAOXXN010000395.1, forward strand.
TGTTCAGAGCTGTCAGACAGTTAAAATATTTTATAATAGAATTTTTGAAAATTACTTAAAAATTACTTCATTTTTTTCTATATTCTTCAAAGATATACAATTAAGTATTCAACACTTTAAGTAAAATAGAACTCTGTAGTAAACTCGAAGATCATGGAAGCCAGCTGTATTGTTTGCAAGAATGGAATAGGACTCTTCAGATGGAGTTCCTTGCTAAACCATAATTAATTATTTGCAGCCATGTTTTTCTCCTTTAAATCCATAGAAAAGGAACCAAATACTGACTCAACTGTAGCACATGAAAATTTTAATGCAAAATTGCTTTGATAATGGTCTACAACTTTAGCACAAACCTTTATTCTGTCTACAAGATGCCTGAATGTGGAATCCCAATTGTCAGAGCTAATCTGGACTGGTTAAAATTAATTTATACATGATAAGATCCTGTCTGGCACAAGGCTGAACATGGGAGGAATGTATAGAAGCTCTCAGGGATGTCAGTTCAAACTGCAGGAAGCTAATAATTTCAGCATAAAATTCTTTCCAGGAATAAATGAACAAAGGAGGTAAAAAGCTGGCTTTTAATGACTACTACTGAATTCATTAGGACAGGATTCTACAACACCCATTGTACTGAAAAATTCTTATTTATTATGGATAGGGGAAAAAACCACCAAACAAATAAACAGCAGATGACATCATCAAACAGTCTAAAAGGGTTTTTTCTAATTGCTTCATAAAATCAAGTCCAGATGATATTAATATATTCAAATTCTGAGTTAGCCTTTACACTTTTGGATAAAAATCCAAAGAAGTTGTTCATTATTTCTTTTTCGACCAGAACATGGGTAGACATTTTCAGATGCTGCCTAATAGAGAAACTCTGTGGGAAAGTTGTGTTATCTAAATTTTTAATTACCACAGAGAAATATTTAATAGCTCTGGTTCAACGTTTAAAACAGGAAAGCACTCTCAGTCATTACGATCATTCACTTTTGTAATAACAGCTAGATATACCAAGTAACCATCCTTTTTAGAGTGTTTCTGTCTTAGGCATCATGTTTGTGCAGTCATTTTTCAAGTTAAAATACTATTTCTATACCTTTTAGAAAATTGTCAAGGACTGAAGAAATGTAAAAACTCAGTTGACAGTGATTTCAAGAGAACAATGACAATTTTCAAGAACAGAGAATGACATTAAAGTCTGTAATGTCACTACTATTTGTCAATTAGCATGCCAAATGCTAGGGTCTGATCTATTCCTCTCTGTGAATAGACTTCAGCTTTCCTAGGTTAACAGTTTTGACACTTACAAGAGTATTCATCTTTCATGCAACAATTATTTAAGAAAAAAAATCTAAATGTAAAGTTTCCTAACAATATGGAACTCAAATGCAACAGTTTTACATCTGTTTCGTTAAAGTAGCTGCATCAAAGCCATTATATTTATCAGGCCTCCATTTTTTTCACCCTGGAGCTTCTCCATGCCATAGATTTCCAGGTTCTAGTGCCTGCAACAACTGCAATATCTTGTTATTTTTAAAAGGTTCCTAATTGTAAGAGTTATATAGTTGTTTGAATATGAGATGCTATTGTTTGTTAAATATCCTGATAACTTGCAATGACTGTCCTCACAGAGAGCTGTTTCCTGAGAAACATATTTTTCAATTATCTGAAGGGTAAGAACAATAAATACATTTTATATATGTCGTGTATTTGCAAAGTATGACTTCTAAAGCCTTGAGGATAGACATATTTCAAACATACTAAACTATTATTACACATTTGCTTGAACAGGTATTGTTTGAGTAGTGAATACCTTTTACTGCATTTCTTAAAAAATACTCAACTTACATCACTTTAGCAACAATGATTCTGTTTTAACGATCATAAAGCTGCCTATGTGTAATGATGCTCTGTGTACTACAGAATAAAGGCAATAATACAAATCAACCTAATTGTTTATTGAGCATTCTGGAGATATAAAGTTTTATTTTAGGATATATGGAATCTTGATCTTTTAATTGCTCCCTGATGGGTTTAGTAACACACTAGATCTCCACGTTGCAATGCTTGGTTATGAAGGATCTTCCCATGTAATGTCTGACCTGCTTCTATTTGCGCTCCACAGTACTTAACACTAATATATGAAGCACCAAAACAAGATATGTTGAGGAACATGATGTAAACTTGAGGGGGAAAAATAAGCATGACAGAGAGAGGCAGAGAAGTCATGTCAAAAGACAGAAAAAGGATGTATTTCAGGGAATACTATGACATTTGACAGAATGGAGTGTGTATTCACTGGCTCTGTAAAGTTGAGAGACATCTGGGAAGAAAGAGAATAATATTTAAAAGATATTTACAGCTACATCTTCAAGAAATTATTTAGATTCATTTGCAGGAGCAGGAAGCAGGAAAGGAATCTGGGCAACTGTATTCGAAGAGAACTGAGAGAATCTACCAAGTACTGTGACAATACCACTCTGAACTGGAGAGCACTTTTATGGAATTTAATACAAGTCAATTAGTTCTGAAGTTTGCACAAAAGCCAGAAAAAAACACAAGAAAGATGTAGGATTGTTACTATCAGAAAGGCCCCACTTACCTCAGTTTGTATGAATGGCTTTTGTAAGTTTCAATAGGTTTGGATGGAGAAATATTTACCAGGAAACAAACAGTTGTAAAGAGGAAAAGTACATGTGGAGTAGGGAATGTGTACAAGCTCTGGCAACTAGGAGTCCTGTTGGATATGCAAGAATCAATAAAGTCAGAACAACATGAGTTTGCTGGTTCTGTAGAAGTGCACTAAAGCACACTTAGCATGAAGAAAAGGTCATGTAACTCAGGCGACATCCAAGAGAGTGCAATAGCTGCTTTGTGCAGAGGAAGGCTACAGCATTACATAAACATCTGATGAAACAGACATCACTCTGAGAAACTGCTCAAACTCCTGCCTAAATGCCAAGTGACATTAGTATGTCTCCCTGCTTCTGAGGAAACAGCTGAACTTGGTCACCAACTGCAGCTCCAAATACGTAACTATGAAAGGAGACAAGTGAGGAAGGGACTAAGTGACTATACTGTGTATAGAAAGGCTTCAGAGATTGTGATCTGCATTTCCCCTGACTTAATCCCCCATTACAGAAAAAAACCCAAATTTATAGCACTCCCAACACAAAGCAAAATAAAAGAACATATTTATATATTTTAGACCAAGTATATAATGTATTTGCAGCAAAAGCACAGTTCAGTAAAAAGTGGAAAAGGAAGATTTCACAGATTTCAATTAGCATAAATTCACTATAAACATATTTAGCCTTTCAAATACACTGCCATCTGTTGGGAGGGACCTGGACTTTGTGCAATGGACAAAAAATGGATAGATGAAGATGCCAAGGTCGAGGAGCCTGGTCCTGGGAAGGTTAACATTTTCCACCAAATTTACAAGAACTATAGTTGTGGTTCTTTTTACATAGATGTTTCCCCAGTTTGATACTGCAATGTCATCAGGTCTACCCATTGTATTTTCCCTATAATAGTCGTATCCAAGTTCTTCCCACAAGCCCCTAGTATTTTCCCGCCAACTCTTCCCTGATTGGTCCCAGTTTGGTGCATTGCAGTAGTTTCCAATATATGGTTATGTTCAGATCCCTGTTCCCCATTGGTCCTTTCCTTGTTCCTCCGCTCTAATTGCACATGGACCAATGGGATGCTTCGCCCCTCCCATTCTCCTCCCTTTCTCCTCCCATGTTCCAGAACCATCCCTCCTTCCCTTTATAAGCAGGGCACCCTAATAAACCTTGCTTCTCTCATGGACACCTGGCCTTGAGTGTGGTCCTTCCTCGTGGAGCTGCACTGGGCTGGGTGCCAGAGGAGCCATTCCGGGCTTCGAGAGGCGGCCTAAAAGAGCTGATATTGCTTCAAGCCTGCGGCCACCATGCCTCTCAGAGCAGAAGACCCACGTTCCTATTTTAGGAGCTTCACTATCCACCAACAGCCATCAATTCCATGCTTCTCATGTCATTAAGTTGAAGAACATTAGTACATCTTTGGAACTCAACTTGTCAGGGAGGCAGTGTTGGCCAGCTGACAAGCATATTCAGCTGGCTTGGCTCCCAAATCTAACTCCAGGCTTCAAAGTGTTTGTGAAAAGTAATTCTCTTAGGCTTTACATATTTCAATTTTGCAGAAAAGGAATGAAACAAACAATTTCGATCTCCTTTGTAAAAAGATTTGATGAAAATAATTAGAAGCATTTAATATTAGCATTTCTTTTCAGAGCTACAAAGAAAATCAGAACCAACAATTCATCTTCTTGCCTGAGATTCTGCATCTAGACAGTATAAGGAAATTATTCCCTTCTGATTTAAGTCATATGGAAAGGATCATTTTCTTTATGAACAGAAGTTTCATAATGATAGAGAATAGTTAGACAAGCATCATATTCTGGACTCTGCTAAAGTAATATTTTTATTATGCTTTTTCCAAATAAGCGTATTTAAATTTCAAGTCATCTATTTAGGTACTATAAAATTTAGCTTTTCTGCTTGTTTTTTCTTTGTATTTTCAATAATGTACATGAGAAATATTTGAGGAAGCCAAAATAATAAGAAGCATTAACTATAAATATGTGAAAAGTCCGAGTGGACAGGGGAAAGGCTGTTTCTTGACAGCATATTTAAATAAGCTAAATTACATTTCATTGTTCCTGTATCTGATTTTATATATATATATATATATATATATATATCAAGATGATTTTATTGGCATATCTCTTCTTATTTGCATTTTGCCAGAGAACATTTGCATGTTGTGATAGAAAATTCTTTCCTATGATATTTCTTTCCCTTTTTGGTGGAGGCTAGCCTCTTGTCCCAGGAAACCAGCAACAGGACAAGAGGACATAGCCTCAGGCTACGCCAGGGAGGTTCAGGTTGAACATCAGAAGGAATTTCTTAATGGAAAGGGTTTTTAAATATTGAAATGGACTGCCTAGGGAGGTAGTGTAAGTGTTCAAGAAAAGACTGGATGTGGCACTTAGTGACATGGTCTAATTGACAAGATGTTTAGTTAAGGGTTGGACTCAATGATCTTAGAGGTATTTTCCAACATAAATGATTCTGTGATTCTAGGAATATCATATCATTTTTTTGTGTTGTATGTCAGGTTTTTCCCTTTCATGTTTATACTATGTCCGTATAATTTCTCAGAGATCTTTTCTTTTTCTGGGCCTCCATTAACATTTTCTTTCTTTAGACAAATGTACTGAAATTAACATATTAATAATTATTCTGTAATCTAAATTATTATTACTGCTTGGTTGGAACACCCAAAAGTCTTCAAATCCTGGAAATTGGCCCTTGTCTGAAGAAGTCATTGAGAAAAGCTCAGAATTTTGTGTGGCTCATATTCTCCAAGACTAAAAAGCAGCTAAACCTGTGTCTGAAGAACAAAAGTACAGAAAGGGTAATTTTGTTATTCAACTTCTGCCAGAATCCTTTGTGTAGGCCTCTCATTAGCAGACTTCCCCTAGACACAGAAATCTCTGTGGCAAAGCAAAAATTTAAATTAATCTCTAAAAAATATCTCATGATTTTATGATCACTCCTCCTAATCTCAAAGTGGCCAAGATTCTAGATTTAATATATTCTGAATATCCAGGACTGTCTGAGACTTACTATGCATGCCTGCATTTAATTGACACTTGGGAGCTACTGAAGACTAATGTAATATTTTCTTGCCAGAATAATTTTCTTATACATGACATGTAAAGTTCAGTTAGTTATTCTTTGGAATTTATAAAATTTAACAGGCTCTACAAGGAATTAGAGGCATCAGGTGATGACGACTTTGCTTATACATGCTAAAAGACAGATATAGGGGAAATGTCCTATTATATAACCTGAGAATTCACACTGTTGAAAAAATGCTGTACTATTATCTCCACTTTAGATAGGCAAATGTCAAGCAAAAATAGTTTAGGAAACTTATTTGTAAAAGAACCTGGTTTTCCAGCTGTAGGAAATGCTTTAGTCCAGAAGAAACCTCTAGATACAGAAGCAAAATTATTCAGTGGTACCAAGATGTAAAATACTTAACTGTCCTACTTACAGTTTATCACTGCATGGGTGTAACCAAAACTGTGTATTCTACACCCTCTGTTCCCTTTCTGATGAACTGTTAATAATGGATCATTTGCAGCAGCTGCCCAGGGCACACCTGACACCTCAGGCTGCAAGCTGGGTGCTAGAGAACCCTGTGAGGCAGGACAATGTTTCTGTCTTCACATCAGTGACTCAGCTGTGATAACTCAACTCTGGGGAGGCATTAGCACCTTCAAACCCAGCCTGAGGAGTCATGTCAGCTAATGAGCTGTCAAAGATTCCAAAAATACCCCATAACTTACAGAGTAAATCACCCATTGTGAAACAAATTCCTGGCCCTGGGGAAATACTGGGCATTCCCACCTGAACATGAGCATATATGATCTTGGGGTTTTGGGACTTTGAGTACCACTCATCAGACCCAGAGGAGGACCAGAACCTTGGCAGGACTGCAACTGCCACTCTCAACCAAACTGCGATCCTCATCTGCACCAAGAGGTTTTCCTTTCCTTTTCCTTTGTACTCAGGGGCTAATAAACATAATTCTGTTCATGTCCCAGGGTACTGGGTCATTCATCTGGTTTTTTTGTGGGCTAAAGCCAAATTTTCTCTGTATCACTGTATATATTGTAATCATTTCAGTAAATTTTAACTCTGACTTCTAATCTCTCTTGAGTCACATTCATTTCTCCTACCGGTTTATCTTTAAACCAGCACATCAAGTTAGACACCTGATTCAAGCACATAATTCTTTAATATATAGTAAAAAGAAAGAGGCAGTAAAGTATCAGTCATTTTCAAGTGGCTAAATGACATTCGGGGGCAGAGACAGGATACTGTGTCTGAGAACACTACTTTATTTCTGTTACCTAATACAGAGAAGATGCCCGATTCCTTATTTTTGCTTTTAGGGTGGGATTAGCTCCACATTCAGACAGATGAATCCCATTGTCTTTATTCACTTTAATCAATACAGGCAAGAGTGCCAAGAGTTGCCCATTAATCTTAAAGTAGCCACCTATGTTGGTCCACCTGAGTACCTTTCTATATCCTGTTGGCTGTATTGACTAGATGTCCACTGACTATACTGGGTATTAGACACCAAGTTAAGAAGCTGACACCTACATGTAAGGCAGCTAAACTTCAGAATTAATCTGGAGTTGAGTCCTATCTTTAACACTTGAGTATTTTTGAAAACTTAAGTAAAAGTAACTTGCTTAAGTGAGTACAGGAACACAAGAAATGGGATTAGAAAGGGCTATTGGACTATCACATTTACTAAAGATATTTGGGCAAGACTGATAGGTGAACACTTGTTTTTCTCACACTCTGTTTTCTCAAGCAGAATGTAATAAACATTTCACAGCACTTCACCAAAAATTTTAAAGATAAGGATACACATTGTAGCATATCAAAGCTGAGAATAGGATCCAGATCTCAAATTCAAAAACAGTTGCTTAATAAGAGTAGCCCTTCTTCCTCCCTTGGAGAAACTAGAACATATTTCATAGCTTAGTGTACAACTAATGAAAAATCTGAAAAATTCAGACACAAGATAATTTGTTTGAAATAGCTTATGAGGTCTAACATTGCCAGACTATGTGCTAAAAAAATCAGTCTGCTGTGCATAACAGTTTTGTGCTTGTGCTAGAACGAAGGCAGCTGAAGTGACTTACTCCTTGTATTTGAAGAAAGATCACAAATAGAACGACTTTATCAAATTGGCTTATCAAGTTAGCAGTACAGTTCTGAATATTGAAAAACAAACAAGCAAACAAACAAACAAACAAAGAAAATACCAAAAACCCCCAAACCTCTGCTGACTCATTTTGCCATATTCTACTTACCTGCAGGTAAGAGCTGGTCACTGTCCTGTCGTTTTAAAATATTATATTGCCTTTCCCTCGATCACTGGTAGACTGTTATTTCTATAAGATTTTTGTGCCAATCTTCTTTTACTGTACTGGACTGCATAATTTTTCCACTTTCCTTCCTTCAGTCTCAAGGAAGCTCTTGAAAGATGGTTGGAAAAATATGCCAAAGACTTAACAGCTTATAGAAACATGCACTAAGGAAGAGCAAAGAACTTCTTTGCAGCTGACTTGAAAGTGGAATCTTTACGACAAATTGTGTTCAATGCTAACAGTACCTTTTTACTCTCTTTAAAGTACACAAAATTAATGGAATGGAAAGCATTATAGAAAAATGGAGCTGAGAGCAATTAGCTTATGTCTAAGAATACACTTTAATTGCTGTTAATGTTGCCATATTATAAACCTTAGTAAGGTTCCGTGTGGTTTTAAATCCGTCATTAGAAGGTGGCTTATTTAACCTACATCTTATGGAAATATTTTCACTATTCTTTATATGGTTATCCTGTGCAGTATCACAAAATTTTGTGAAGAAGTTTCCAGTCTCCCCCACCATGAGATTCTTCTCTCTCTCTCAAAATAAAGGAAATTACTAAATTTTCAGATTTTGAATGTTCAGATACACTGGTCAGAAGCCCTATTACCTGCAAGACATGTAACAAGTTACTGTCTGAAATTGTCCTTTACCATAAAGTCTAGCAAAAGCAGGTAGTAAATAAGATATTGTCAAGAACAGACTAACCTTTGCTTGAAAAGCTGGAAAAAGTAAGTTCCCTCATTTTACTATAATCTTTCTTCACCTACATAAGAGATAATGGTTTTCTAGCTATAGTGCTATATGGTTGATGCTTTTAACTGAAAGTTACTTCTCATTGCAAAGTCTAATTTTCTCTTAGTTGCATTTTCTCTCAGATTTATCTTGCCTATGGATATTTTTCTAGAAACCCTTTCTTCTATGCTACTTTTTAACTCTGTGACAGGTTTGTCCCTCAGCTCAAATAATTATTTATTTCTCATTTTCTTAATTTAAAGTCAAGGTAAACAGTCTAATAAGCTGCACCTAACTTATCTGTAATGTAGCATAATTTGTGGTCAGTAAAACTGGTTTGAGTAATGATACCAAAATCATAAACCTGATAGATTTTTTTTTTTTTTAGTTCTGGTAAAAATTTAATCTGGAATCACAAGTGGGGAAAAAACACATTGGCTAATAACCATTGAACATGCAGAGTTTTGGGGTTTTTGGTATGTGTGCTCTTTTAAAGCAGTATCTTGGCATTTGCTCTCTCTTGCTAATTTCCATACTCTTTTGAACACTCCTACTAGTTTTTAAATCCTGTCATCCTGCTCTGTCTTGTTGCCTGCTATTTCCCTTCTTTACCCTGTAACTGGCAATAACTTGTAGTTTCAAACATACTTCACAAATGCATTTTTGTTTCATTGAGATAAGGAGGTAAGGTGCAAGGAGTGGTGAAAATGCTATAGGAAAGACAATGTCAATATTGTTTGTCAGTATACTGTCTATGTTTTGTGCTTGATCACTTTTCCTTTTGATTCAAGAATCTGCAGATATTTTTTAATGCCTGTATCTTCACAGACTTACAACCTAGAAAGAACTAGTGAAGGAAATTGAGATGCAGTGTTGGATTAATTTCAAAACTGCTCTTTCCCTTAAGGAAACCTGGTTTGTATATTATAGCAAACAAGGTCTGCTTTGAAATTCAGGTCCAGAGGGAAGTTAGTCAGCTGTGCAAGATCTGTTGGCTTTACTTGATTTTTGAGTGGAAGGAGGATATTTTAGTGCTGGGGGGGGGTTGTGGATTTCTTTGTGTGTTTTTGCTGTTGTTGATGGTTACTGTTGGGTTCTTTGTTTTTGGGTTTTTTTTTTTATATTAAAGCAGATGAGGCAAGTATCTTTCCTATATTGTTGATGTCATCCTTGAAAAAGAAGATAAATCTTTAAAATAATATAGATTAAATCTATCCAAAAAGTTCTCCCTGTCTTTGAAATATCACTCAGATTAGAATTTAAAAAGGGGAAAAAAATCCCAACAACTACTGATACTTTTCTTTTTTCTTTTAGAGAGATGCTTCCCCTTTACATTGAATCTGATTATCTCAGCAAACTTCTATAGTCACAGTTTCCAAGAGGTAGCTTTGAAACTACACTTGATTTCACTGAAGAATTTTTAAAAATCCCAGTAACATGGCTAATATGATGGTAAACCAACATGTTAGCTATTGTCATAAAGTTAAATCATACAAAGAAAAAAGTTATGCAAATGTTTAGTGTCCCTCTAAATCACTACCCTTTTCTTCCTCCTCTGGTCACCACAACTAAATGGTAGGAGGAAACATTATAACTCTGTAACACCTCTGCACTAGGGATGAAGGACTGGGCCCTCATATGCAAACCATACTATTAAAGATAGCATGGAGGTACTAACTAGTCCCTCTGCTGCTATTCTAATACATTTTTATCTAGATTAATATTAGCTCAGGTTTGTCTACCAGTATTTTGATTATAATTCATATGATGTATCGAAGTACCTTGTCCGTATATCAGAATATTAATGTGGAGTTTGTATATAGGGATATACCTATAAAAGGATAAGCACAACCATTTATTTTTTTCTAAAATCTGCAGGAAAACAAGAAAACCCCTACCCTCTAGACACACACAGACACACAGAGTCATACTAGTGACCATTTTTCTGTTTCTGTTTCTTGAACTAAATGTTATTTGTCTAAATGGATTGAACACTTGAAAAAAAAAGCTGAGTATGTTTATTTGTGGAGAGTAAAAACTGGAAGAAATACTGCATTTTAGGATTTCTCATCTATTATTTTCTTTACTTGCTGTATTTATTCAGTTCTAGAACTGACTTTAGGTCTGTGTAAAGTGCATAGTAATCTAGATATGATGAGCATAGAATCTACTTATTTTCCTTTGTCAGTGCCAGAACAAGTACAGCATGGCAAGAAATAGCAAAGCAATTTCAAATCCCCAAACATGACTATTTATTTATTTTATTTTTAAGATTATTGTAATATATAAATGGAAAATACAAGTTTCAGCACATCTTAGATTTCAATATAATCTTTAAAGATGGAGGACATAAGCCACAATCTTAGTGATATAATGGGTTCCTTGGATACTTTTTTTTTTGTGAATGTTTGCAGGTTTTCCTGTGTCTAAATGCTTTTTCATTGATTCAGAAGACATAAATATTATCTATATGAATCTATACATTAGACTACTTCCAGGACTGAGAAAAAATTTTACAGATAAAAATTATGTTTTCAGATTACTTATAAGCATATGATGAAAGAATCTCACCAAAGGATTTCGACTTTCTTTTGAGCACTGTTTCTGGACTTTATTTGACATTATAGAATTACAGAAAGACTGAATAATTTAATCTGGAAGGGACTTCAGGAGGTCTCTTGCCCAACCTCTTGCTCATATCAAGGCCAGCCTCAGGATCGCCAGGCTGCTCAGGACTTAATCCATATGCTCATATACTTATAACTTCCCCTTTCCTGAACAAAGGCTATGAGTATGCAGGCCCTTAATTCTTTCAGCCCATAACCCACATTTCAATTAAAACAATTTAAAATTAAAATTATTATTTCACTGAGATAGAGGGTCACTTTTACAGTTCCTAATCTTGCATGACCTAAGCGCAGTAACCTTGATTTACAATGCCATAAGCTGATATTTAAGCAGGCAGTGTTCATTCATTAAACACTCATTTTAAATTCCTCTGTAATAAGCAATTAGCTTGCCAAAGTCTTATACAATGTCATATATTTAGGCCATTGACATACAAAATTTCCTTGCAGCACAGAAAAGAATTCTGTATGACACTAAGCGCACAAGTTTCTCATAAGATTGGCCTTTGCAGTAATATAAAAAGCTTAACCCCTGTGAGCCTTGCTAAGGATCAAATAATGTTCCCTTTGTACGGGGCTTTTATTAATGTCTTATGACTGTGTAGTGAGCAGTAATGAACTGCAAGTACTGGAGCAGAACATCAAGAAAAACACAGAGATTTTTCTGGTTCTATGTCTTTGAGTGCTTTACCACAGCTTCTGGGTCAGAGTTCTGGCTTGCAATTGGAAAAAAAAATGATGTATTTCATAGGGAATTTTGGCAACTGAGATTTTCATGCATGTGTGTGAGCACAATCCTGTCTTACTCACACATTATCAGCATATAGGTTGAATTTGTCTTGGCACAAAATGGCATGAACAATGCAATTCAACTGGCAATAGCAATCCTTGAAACTGTAACATGAAATGAGCTCAGCTGAGGCCAGAGAGGAGCAATTTTCAAGCTGATCCTTAAAATAGCCTGACCTCAAGTCAAATAAGAGTGATGATTATGTTTACTGCAAACCATACAGAAATTCACAGCCTTCCAGGAATATACTATGTGCTACTGTGCTGAGTCTTGAACAATTTTTACTACAGAGACAGAAAAAGAGAAACAGATTTCAGGAAGGAACTAAGTGCTAGTCCCTATTTTGCTATCTCCCAAGACAAAACAGTGGCTTTCAGCCTGGGTGTGTAATTCATACCAGCACAGGGACTCACATCACCAGGGAGTGGTGCATTTACCACTCCCATTTTCTTTTTTTTTTTTAACAGAAACAGTGACACATGGGAATCACCAAAGGAGACATGTAATTGGACAGTCTGTGAAAGACTTTCATGTAAATTCCTCTGGTTAGAAGAAATGAGGACTTTTATGAAGCAAAATAAAAAATAGCTTGTCAGTTTTTAAACCAGACATACATACCCTACAGAGACTGCCACAAACCCCTCCAATCTAGAGTACATAGAGTTGTCATGAGAAGCAAGTTTTCTTTGGCAGAACCGAATCACTAGACTGGAATCTTTTTTTTTTCCTTTAAGATGAAAACAAATCTGGTATTTTGTGACCTTTTTGATTTTTCACTTTAAAGCTCAGACTAACACAGCATTTCCATATTTTCTTTCTAATCCTGTAGTCATGATAGGAGGTAATTCATTATAATTCCAAAACCTTCCTCATTCCAAGTGCCTCCCAGCTCACCGCAGAGGAAACTGGTTTATGATAGAAAAAATGATAGTTCTTCCTGGGAGTAAAAAATTAAATAATTACACTGAAAATTCATAGGCATTACTCTCATGAAAAAAAAAAAGAGAGAAAAAATAATTTAAAGAAAAGACTATAGGATTAATAGAAACCATGGCTTCCTAGCTTTTGATATACTAGCCAGTAGAAAAGTGACAGCTTCTCTCTCTTCTTATATATCACAAATCAGATATACAAGATTTTTCTCTTTTCCTACTTCTGTCCTGTATACACAACCCCCTGAAGAAATTCCTCTCTATCTAAGTGTGAAAGGTGATATTTTCAAGTACTGGATAAGCCACTCACACAAAAGAGCTCTACAGAACAATCTACAAGAAGAAATAAAGCAGTCAGGGTCAGAGTTTATATACTCCTTTTTTTGTGCCTTATCACTGTAATGAGTGTGCAACAGTTCTAGTTCAGTTAACCTTGTCTTATTTTAGCTAGAGTTGATTTGATCCAAAAATACAGTGACTTTTCTTCATAGGCAAGATAAGGCCCTGTGACCTAGCTGTGAGAAAGCAAAGAGCAGAAGCCTGGCAGGACTACAGTATTTCTGAAAGCACAAAGAAATAGCAGTGTATGCCTGGGGACATTTGTGTACCAGTTCAGTGTGTGTGAGCCACTCATGACCTTGGGCTCCAATTCAAGACAGTTGGTACATGGAGATGTACCTCCTCCCAAGTGCTCTTCTACAGCCATTCTCCCTCTCGCTGTGGCTGGGCTGCCATAGCAATTGTCTAATCCCTCCTGCTGTAGGGTCAGTTATCATACCCTGAAGATACTCCTGCTATATCCTTACCTTTTCCTCATCCTGGTCTCATATATGCCACCTCCTTCACACAACCTGACACTCACCTCTATTTTCCTCACTGGTGTCCTTTTTCACACAAAGTCCTGAAGAAGTAAAACATAATCCTCACACACAAACTCCTTTTTTTTTTTTTTAATTTTTCATAGTCTGAAACCATAAAAAGATGAAAGTCTGTGCTTTTATTAAACCTGTACAGATCTATGATGTACAGGTTCCTTTTGGCCTTTCCATCATTCAGCTAAGCTGGTTTTAAAAAATTGATATTCATAAATACATGGTAAGCAAATTTGTAGTATGTTATTTCATTATATCTTATCTTATCAATGTCTTCTTCTATGTCATCCAAGTAGATCAGTATTCTTGGCTATTAACCAGAGGGTTTCCTAAAGAGATAGGCAAGGAACCAAATAACATTAGTTTTTCATCTGTTAATAGCCACACAACTACCCTATAAAAGTGATTAGTAAAAAATCACACACACATAAACTAAGAGAACACAGTTGTCAGAGCTTCAAAGTGACTGTAAAAGTGGAAAATTACCTTTTGCTGCTACTGTGCTCTTCATGGAGTTTCTAAATTTGGAACTAAGGTTGAATTAGAATTTGAAGAGCGTGTAAGATATAATAAGTACTTGTGCATAACTTCATATGTTGGGGTTTCTGTGATCAAAGTATCTCCTTGCTTTATAGCTCACTACACTCAGGAATGGATGCTGGTGAAATTCCACATTATACAGACTTTCAATTGAAAAGTGTGTTAATTTATGAGTAAATTTCACTGTACTTCCAACTTATTTTTCAGAAGCAGAGGATAAAACCCCGTAATTATTTCTGGGCTTGTATGACACATGCTTTAAACTGAAAAGTATAGAAATAGAAATGACTCAAAATATACAGGCAAACTTAAAGCAAACTGTTTTATCCCTTGAAAAAAGTTGACAATGACTGTGTAGTACTAGAAAGAGAAAATTATCACAGTGACACTTCTGAAGCATGCAGTAAGCCTTTTGCTGTGATAAGAAAGTGACTGGGATAGGTGAACTGTCTATTTAAGAGGAAAAAAAAGGTTATACAGGTAATGTACAGAACTACAATCTAAATAACAATAAAATTTACTATCCAGCAGTAGATAAGAAATGGCTTACTCATATCATCCTCTCTGAAAAACAAATAAAAGCTCAGGTTGCAACACAATGCTGATAAATAAAAGCTATTACTATAACAAATGGACCTCAGTTTTTATTCTGAAATCATGAACTTTGGATCAATGTAAATGCACAATGGACACTTAGAGGAAACTATGAAGGCTCAGAAATATCAGTAGACTTTCAGGAACTTTTCATATATTTTAAACCATACAAATGTCAAATACTCCAGGCTAAAAGCAAACCCTCCACAAGCACACAGATAGGAAGATTATTAATGTCTCTTTAATATGTTGTAAATTTGCTGAGCTTAACAAAATGACCTTTAGACTTATAAATTTCCAATCATAAGATTCTGGTAGATAATAACACTACTGAATAAAGTAACTGAATAACCCACCCCTTCATTAACGTTTTGACTTTGTAAAATGCAATTTACATTGTAAACATATTATTATGACATACATTGAAAAAGAACCCAAACAAATCCTGATAAGAGACTCAATCGATTTCCAGCCTCTGTTTATGTGCGTTAATTTGTGTTACAGTTTTGTTTTATGAAAGATTCTCAGTTATAAGGAAGATTCTACTTTTGTCCACCACCTTTATTTTTGGAATGGAACTGTGTTTAACTATGATATGACTCTTTGATAGCCTGCATGTTTCTTCATAAACTTAATAAATCACACAGGTCAGAATAATGTATGTCCCAAATATGATAGGCACTGAATCAGTCACTGTGCTATCTTAAAGAAAATATGAAGCAATCAATTTCTGAACTACGTAAGAATACATAATCAAGATGATCTTGAAAGGTAAATGACTTTGCATATTAAAAAAAAACCCAAACAAACAAAACCCCCACCACCAACTGGCTTAGCTATTTTGGGGTAAGACAAGAAGGCTTCTGTTGCCTCGTAACTTTCTTTAGAGGGGTCATTTTTACCTCATACCAAACAATCAGTGAAAGATTGAATTGTGGCCCAAAATAAAGTGATATTCCTTTCTTCCATTGTGTACTATCTATTAAATGGTTATTGAATTTAAAATGGCACAGTATTCTCATTTTATATACCATTTGTTTGCTTTCAGGCACTCAGAGTATTTAGTTACCCATGAATAAATATCAAGAGAAGTAAAATAATGCTGCTGCATTTTCAAAGCCATGCATTGTCTTTTACAAGTTGTCCGTTCCATATCCCACTGGAAAGACCCTTCTCATCCCTGAGAGCCTGGAGAGACATGTATGAACTGTGCATAGTATTTGATCTTACCTGATGATTTTGACTCTCTTTCAGAAGTTAATTGTGCTAGTTTACCAAGCTCTGGTGAAACTTGGCTCCAGACTCTAAAGTGCCTATATTCCATAGGCTGATACCTACCTTGTCTGTGTATTTTGAGAGTATTCAAAAACTTCTGTAAATCCTCCTAGGTCCTAGTTTTTTTATTATTATTTTTAATAAAGATAGTCACAGATAAATATCATTAAGACAATTTTTATTAAGAAATATATCAAGATTCCATGTGATCTAATCATAACAAAGAGATTAATTTCATAAGAGCTTCATTTTACAAGCAAACAAAATTGCTCTTGGAATCCTATACTGTCTCACAAAGCTGTTTGCAAGTGTCTGCCAACGGTACAGAAGATGTGTAATATTTATTTTCTCTATTGGATAGATTTTTTAAAAAAATCTTTATTTCAAGAAAATTAAGGAAACCTTCAAATTTGAAACTCAATTCAATCATTTTAATAATCACTCTGGAATCTCTCTCAAAAAAAAAAAATGTAACCTTTTACGACCAGTATTCTTTGCTAAAGAATTAACATTGTATATACTGAACTTATTGTGAAAAACTGCTTTTTAAAATTCAAGAGAATTGTCACCTATAATTTTCCTGCATATCAAAACCCAGGCATTCTTTCAAATTATGTTTTCTGTGCAATTGACAGGAAGTTTTAGATAATGCAGATCTGAAACATGTAACAATAATAAAGTCAGTGAATAATAGTTCAGTGGCAGATTTATTTCGGGATTCAGTGACACTACCACCTTATCCATCTTATTTATATATGATATTTCCTAGTTCTTACAAAACCCTTTGATGTAGAAAGCCTCATTTTTTCTTATTCTCAGTGCTTTACAAGTAAAGGAAATGAACTGATATATATGCCACCTGGATAATCAAACTACTAAATTTAGCAATCCTCTTCTATTAAACCACCTTGAGTTTGGTTTTAAAATTCATGGTTTATTTGATGAAAATTGTCAGCATCCTATTCATATCAGATTTGATGGGGTACTAATTTGCTATTCAGATTCATAGTGGTACCTTTAATATAACATTCAACAAGACCACAAGCTAATAAATATTACATAAATAAATTATTCTGATTTGCAGCACATCTCCTTAAAGCAAACAGATGAGTGCTAAGGGAAAGGAACTCAAAAGCAATTTCATCACAGTAAATATGTAAAAATTTACCTGCTTTATCTGCTCAATATC
The DNA here is from genome assembly GCA_026770055.1 of Myrmophylax atrothorax. Lineage (NCBI taxonomy): Eukaryota > Metazoa > Chordata > Aves > Passeriformes > Thamnophilidae > Myrmophylax > Myrmophylax atrothorax. The sequence continues at coordinate 70,733,828 of JAOXXN010000395.1, forward strand.
TCAAGCTTTCAGACATTTTAAGTTTACAATTAGCAATTTAAGATTTTTTTTGTGCTTATTTTGTACTTAATTTGGTGTTACAGCTATAAAGAAATTGATTCTTTTTAAACAATTTACATGTTTTTATTTTTGCTTCCTCAGCTGAATGCTAGTTAAAATTTGAGGTAAAAAATAAACTATAAGTGAAAATTTGAATAGTTAAGTCTTTAACTACCTTAATTAAGGAGCAAATCCAAAATGCTGTTTGTTTCTGAATTTTATAAACTGCAAAAGTGTCTGGGAAAATGTGCATGTCAGAAATTAGCAAGGATGATTTAAATAAAAAGCACAAATGAGCATTTCGAATTGCAAAATTTTGCCAGTGGTCTTTCTAGTGATCAACAAGGCAATTTTAAATTTTGACATTAAATCCACTCACTTTCCTCCTCATTGGCTCTGGGTACAGGATGCACTTTTGACATGCACAAGTATACCACAAAATACATATAGCACAGGTATATAAAGCAGTTATAAAAACACTATATAATGGTTAACACACACAAATATATCAAGGAATATCAATATACTACACTAAGCAACAGTATGCCCTTCTAAGTATCCCCATTGTAAGACATGCAAGCAGTCTGCAATGAGGTGAAGAAAGTGCAACCTCCCTGCAACAACTCTTTGGCATTACCCAGTCACCACCTTCCAACTGTCATAAACCAGAAATTATCTTACTCAAGATATAACTACTATGTGATCATGACAAAAGAACCCATCTGTCCTACTCCCCTGCAGATCAGGAGATAAATCTTGTTCTTATGTCTAGAGCTCCAAGTAATATATGACTTAAGAAAAGTCATCATCTTTGTGATATCATTAAGGGGAATTCTCTGTCCCCTCCTTTGATCCCTGTTGTAAATATAAACTGATGATATCATTCTGACCTTTAACTGCTCTATTAAATGCAAGTAGATGTTATCAGCTGTGTTTAGCAGATGTTGCTTAATGTTTGTGGAAAGCTGTGTATTTTATGTCCTGCTTGTCAATTGTTTAAGAACACCTGGCATGTGATCTACAGATCACATCTTATTTGGCAGTCTTGTGTTCTGCGTGTCCTAAGCTGAACTTTGCTCAAACTGATTAGGGGGCACCTCCCCAGACAACCACCAGAAACCACTAGAGACCCCTGAAGAGGCCCCCAGAGGTGCAGTGAGAATTGCATAAGGATGCACAAGCTGAGTGACTTAGATAGATGGTAACTATATATTAGATAGGTGTAAATTTTAGTGTGTAAGTTATTTTACTTTTTCCTACCTGACATGTTTGATTTGTGGAAAACTTCCACTTTGCACCCTGTGCAGAATAAATAGTGTCTCCTTTCTAAACCTGACTCTTTGTCCATGTTAAGAGTTACCAAAATTCAGCAACATTAGGATAAGGCTATAGTGCAAACTGCCATTAATTGTCCAGCAGGGCCCACTCTCCCCCATTCTGCCACAGGTCAAAGACTTTCTCCACCTCTATGAAAATTTTCTTTGAATGAAAAGAAAAATGGGACAAAATTTATTGGGCTGGAATTATTTTATTAGTGTAAGAATTTGCAATATTTAATCACTGTAATATGTAGAAAGGTAATACGATTTCAACTTATTATCTCT
>JAOXXN010000395.1:70780801-70800220 GCA_026770055.1 Myrmophylax atrothorax
GTGTTAATGGGAAGCAGCTATATTTTTCCTGTTGCTTTTCTTTTGGGTTACTGAGTGTGTTTACATGTGGTGTTGAACTCTTGTGTTTCTGTTTAGTAATCCTCTGTTAGTTAAGTTTGTCATGGGAATGGTATAACACTGGAGTGGCCTGTAGAATGTGTGTTGTGCGGTGTCTTTTGGGGTATTTTGTACAATCCTGCAGCTAAATGTTATCACCGACTATGTAACCCATATAGTCATTGTCACGTGCCTGTATTAATAAATGTTATTTCGGGAGCTATCGTGAAGAACGTTTTTTTCCTTTTTTTGCTATTAAGTGTTGCCTCAATAGCAGAGGTTGTAAGTCCTTCCAACTTGTGTGCTGGCCTTGTGGTTAGGCAGTGTTGGTTTCATAGGGCTCTAATTTTTCTGGAGGCCCTTATAGCAAATAATTTGTCCCTGGCTTAAGTGTGGCTTCATATCAGAGGTCAGAAACCTTTCCAACCTGTGTGCTGTCTGTAGTCGACAGGCAGTATTGGGAACATAAGGATCTGATTGTCTGGAAGCGCTTATAGCTAATAATTTCTTATTAATGCAGTTAAGACTAGAAATCTGCATTCCTGTCTTCCTCCTCCCTTTCATGTGACAGTGTAGTTTTAGATTGGATATTAGGAATAAATTCTTTCCTGTGTGGCTGGTGAGGGACTAGAACAGAATGCCCGGAGAAGTGGTAGATGCTCTGTCCCTGAAAGTGTTCAAAAACAGGCTGGATGGAGTTGTGAGTAACCTTGTCTAATGGAAGGTGTTCCTACCCATGGCAGAGGGGCTTGAACTAGATAAATTTTAAGGTCCCTTCCGACTCAAATTACTGTGCAATGCTATGGTACGATTCTATGCTCAGGAAAGTGTCCTTTTTCCTACATACCAAAAGGAAGCTCTGAGCTTTTTTTTCTTTAAATTTCTGTTAGTGAATTGGCTTTCTACCAGTAAATCACAAGAATTAACATAGGTAAAAAGTCTGGGTTTGCTCTATGATCAAACTTGAGACTGATGAGCAAATAAAGAATTACCCATTCATACTGTCATGATGTGTTGTCACAAAAGGAAGCAAAATGGTATCTGAAATAGTGTTTTTCAATGTTAATACAAGTCATCACAGAAATAAGAGATAAATAGTGAAGGTCTGTATTTTTATTATTTTGAAATACAGATTCAGCTCTCTCAGCAGCTCCAGCCAATCAGACTTGAGACAATATAGTTTCTTATACAAAAATAAACCAACGAAACAAACAAACAGAAAACCCCCAAAACAATCAAAGCAACCCCAATATTAATCTGGATACAAAAACTTTGGTAGCACCTTAACCGTTTTAAAATTAAAGGGTTACATTTTTCAGGGTAAAAAAGTTGAGTCTGTGAGGATAAGTTAAATTTAGATGACTAGCTGACCGTTCTGAATCTTAATCAAGTATTCAAAAGTGCTCCTATAAAATGAACACACTGTATATGTATTATTACCATAAAACAATTCGTGATGAGCTCCTTTAAACTTGGGCTCAAACAAAAAACAGGGACTATTTACACTGCCCTAAAAAATCTAATTAAATATTAAATAATCTACGTAGGATATTAAGGGGTAGTTAAGGAAAACAAACATAAAAGTACAATTACTATAATCATTATCTTTCTCATCTCTGTAGTACAAGACAATATTAGAAAACTCTGTAAATATTGTATAGTTCTCAATGACAATGTGGTTCTTAGCTAATATGCTAAGAATATGCTTTATTATATTGTTTCCACCTGTCTAGTAATTATTTTGGCCATTAAACCAACACTGAGACTGGCATAACAAAATTATTAGACTTCCAGAATACAGTCTCCTTCCACAATAAAAGTTGTTTGACCCTACTATTTATCTCAGTAATCTTGCATGTAAATATTTAAAACATTCTTTTGCTTTAGTTTTCTTTTCTCTTTCTTACATACAGCCAAACCTCATTACAATTGAGGTACTGTATATGCTTTTAGCTTTTAGATTGGCGCACACACTGGGGGGAAAAAAAGTCAGTTATTAAAAACAAGATACATAAACCAAGGTCTAAACTTTAACAGACTCAAGTGAATATTTTTTCTAGGGATGTATGTCAAGTCAACACACTTCCTCATTTATTGAATCAAATGATACTTTTACTTTCACCTTAAATGGAAGAAAACGGTCTCCCTTAGACAGCAGTAAAGTTACTTCTTTGTGTTTGCACCTTATTAATGAGGAAATATTACATCTACTATTTTGAAAAGCTACTCTGGACTGAATAGGACTCTGCTACACTAATCTATAGACTGAACAAAAAGGCTGAAGCACATAAATATATTTTCCAATTCTAGATTAAAAAAGACATCTGAATGGTTTTGTGCTTATTGTAGGCATAATTGATATAAATAAACTTTAAAGTAATACATAATAAGTATTATGACTCAAATAGGTGTCCGTTCATTTAAAATAAAACAAAAAATAGAAAACAAATACATGCCCAATAGAATTCATGCTGCTACTTCCAAGAAATGGACAGGACATGAAATAATATATCACTGGCTATCTACAAGCAACATTTAATTTAAAACCACTAGGTGTCAGCATATAAATTAAAGAGATTGATCTGCCAGAAAAAGCACTTGACAATAAACAAATATGCAAGATAGTAAATGGTTAATGATGTTCTTACAAAGCCATGGAACTACAGCCATGCCACCCTTAGGCCTGATCCCATCAGATCTTGGAATCTAAGCAGGGTCAGGCCCGGATAGTACTTGGATGGGAGACCTGCTGGAAATACTGGGGCCTGTAGGTTCTAGCCCTGAGGGCTTCACTGTCACTGTTCAAGCTCGCTTGGCCATGGCAGATGAACCTTTGGAGTTAAAGGGTGGGGCCAGTTTCGCGCATGCTGTACTTCACCTAAAAAATCCACTGCACAGGCTCAAAGGACACACACACATGGTTAGAGCCCTTCCCAAAATCTTCATTTGCGAAGCCTAGACATGATACTGATGACAAAGCCATGGAAGAAAGCTGTAAACTTGTCAGACTCACTGATAAATAATGGAATGATTGAGGAATATTTTTGCACATGATGAGTCTTGAATGGAACCTTTGGTTTTTAATAGGATGCTCTGGATATTTTAACTTTTGCAGACTTTTAGTGGTTTGACTTCAAATTACATCCTCTCCCAATCAAAACCTTCTGATATGAGAAGGTGATCATGCTGTCTTGAGACACTGTTGAACACAGATTCTTCATACTGGCATATTCACTGAGCCACTTAGTCCTTATACTGGAATTCCTTGATAGAAATTGAATTATTCTCTAGTATTTTTCTGTTGTCACTAAGACCCTAATGGGGCCCTGTGGCCATGATCACATGAGCACAGAAATGAGGGACAGATTTAAGTCATTTATCCTACTAATGATCTGTTAGTAAAGTAGAGCTAATTGCTCAAAAGAGCAGGATGCTTAAGGCAGGTAATACTGCTTTAACAAGCACCCTGAAGTGCCAATGTACTTCAGTCACTGTGGACTGGTACTTTTGAGCTTTTTCTTTATGTGAAAGGAGGAGTTCATGTGCTGACAGGGAAGTATGTGACCAAAACTGGTTAGTACTCCTGGCTCATCCCTAACTTTTCATCTATTGACAGACCCCTGGCATGTCACTTCATGTAATTCACTTAAGGTTTTTTGTTGTGTTATTGTTTTAATAAGTAGTAACATTTCCTTGAATTTACATAATGCTGTTTATTGGATATACCATAAGAATCTAATGAAAACCATAAATACACCTCAGAGAATTCAGAAAGAATCTGCAGGGCTGTAATAGCTATTAAAGGATGATTAATGAAGTATCCAAATGACTCACTAGTTTGAGAGTGAGATAGATTTAAATGGCACACTTGTACAGAGCCATAAAGATTGTACAGTGATGTTAAAAGTGTTGGGTGTGTATTTAACTCCTGTTTTCTGCATAACTATCCAGACTGTTTGACTAATCATAGTGAAGACATTCTAAATATAAGCAGGGTGGCTCACACTGAAACTTAGCTTAAATGTCTCCATTTTTGTCAAAGTAGAGAAAATGCTTTTAGGTACAGAACAGTATACTGATTGATGCAAAAATAAATTAAATAGATTCAGAATAAGACATTGGTAACTTATTTTATCATCTGACACATATGGCAAAGATGTAAACTAGACTGTCTCTCAAAGCTGAAGTGGTAAAAAAAAGACTTCCAGAGAGGTATAGAAAGAGAGCATGATAGCACATGCAGCTCTGACAGGCAAAGAAAAAAACCAGAAAATTGAAATCAGACAGAAAGCGCCACACCTTTTTTTTTTACCTGTTCATGTTGACCACAATACCCATCACTGTTGTGCCCCTTCAGTGATCTGCTTTATACATTTATAGAAAATTCAGCAGTATAAGAGAGGTATTTAACCTTCTGACCTCAGGAATCAGGTTGTCCTACTGTCCTCTGGCCCTAGAAATATTTCAGAACTGTTGCCTTACAAAATAAAGCCATGTAGCACTGATATTACAGATCTGCAGGACATTTTTAAAGAGAATTCTAGTTTTCAGGCAATAAATTAGCTTTTTTTTTCTAAAAATGTCTTCATTACTCCCCACTTCTAAACACAAGGATACAGGCAACTTTTTTTCTTTTTTTCCATTCCCTAAGGAGAAGCACCTAGAAATAGAATCACTGTCATAAATAAAGCTCTTGCACATTTTTCTACTTGTAAAATATAATGCTATGCAGTTGTCCTTATGTAAATGTATTTACAGAAGTCTGAGTATCTGTTCTGAAAAAAGTTTGTTGAGAGATCTTCTCTTCCAGAGACTTCTGAATCCTGATGACAGCTGTTGGCATAGTGTATAGAAGTATCAGAAAGGGGTAGTTTTTCTGTCTTGCAGATTTTATCATAGAACCAAAACGGATGAGAGGATTTAAAAGATTCTCCAGTTCTTTCAAGGTAACAGTAGAGATCTCATTTAACATCTATCTTCAGAATGACAGCACCTGAAGCACTAAGAGGCTTTTAGAGTAATATTCTACAAGTGAGAAGTGAGAGTAGCCTTCTGCCATACTCAGAAGCTGCCTCAAAACCCTGCCTCCACTCTGGCCACCAGCCTCACTGTCCTGACCTGCTACCCTGATCTCCTGACTTGCTTGACATCCACTGTGTCAGTGCCTCACCTGGAAATGCAGCTTCCCTCGGCCCCAGCCCTGCCACACTGAGCTTGCTGGGGCACATTGGGACTGTGCCAGCTGGGAGAGGGAGTACAGGAAAAGAGAAGGGAAGAGAGATGAAGAAAAGGGGCCAGAGTGGAGCAGGGAGGGAAGGGGTGGGTAGGAAAGAGAGCAAGATGGGACGACACAGACCTACAAGGCTGCAGCCCACTGCCAACCCAAGTTGACCTCTGACAACAGATAAGTAATAGATCTAAAAGACTGATGAAGTTAGTCATATTTTGCAGGCTACATGCAAACCCAAAAGGTGTCATGGCTGATGTGTCATTCACTGAGTGTCTTGTTCCTGTCATGAAAACACAGGTTTGGGTGTCTGCCTTTTCTTTACAGTTTACCTGTATGCAAGGAAGATAAAATCATTTAAATAAACCTGGTTAACTAGCACATTAAAAATGTAGGGCAACATGCACCCTCCAGAAGCCTAGTGGATCTGGAGGTAATCGCTTAGAATGTTCCAGATGCTTCTGTTCTGTCCCACGTGTTCAGCATCTCCCTGCCTTTCTGTCCTATCTCATCAATGCTCAGCTCCTGAACTGGGAGTGCAACTAGTGTGACTAAAGAAGGTGTTTTCTCCTAAGGGGAGAAAATTGCTGCTGTCTACTCCATCCCATCTGAAAATCTCAAGCAAGAGAAGGAGATACGTGATAGCAGCTTGAAGGAAATGCAATCTGAGCATGGCAGTGATGTTATGAGCGCATTATTTAAATGATCAGATGGGCCTGGCGGGGATATTTTTAACACCAATTATTTTGCTCCTTAACTCTTCAAGCTCTGTAGTGGATCTGTTTCTTAAAGCACAAGTAGCTTCACAGCTATAGATTTATTTATCTTAGTTCGGGGTTCATTTTATTTTTTTATTCTATATCTTCAGCTGCAGTACATACATACATGCAAATAGGCATACATACCAACATGTATCTTGTATTGGTAATTACATTTCCTTAGCATGGTGAGTCACTCCTTTACCAAAGGCTACCCTTCAACATTATTTCAGGGTTACTATTGATTCACAGAGCTATTACCTCTTTACACAGGAAAAATAGATGTCTGAAGTGTATTAGTCTAACTGTTCAATAGGTACCCTTTTGCTTTCGAGTAGTGAGAACTCTGTTCTTTCTGGATTGGTTTGGACTGAGAAATTCCCAGACTGTCAGCCCCTCCAATTGTACCGTGAGAGCAGTGACAAAAGGTGCACTTTGCATGAAAATCCCTAGCATCCAAGTATTTGTGAGCAGTAGCCAGGTGTCCTGTGGGAGGAATTTGACTGAATTCTCCCACCAATAATCAGATGTAGTACTGACCTTTAGGTGCAGTGCAAGCCATAACCCTTACCTTATTTATTGCTCCAGAGGGATAGAGAAGAGATCTGTTTGCTGTAGGCAATTGTTCTTTTCTTTCTGACAGATATAAATGTCAAAGGATGTCTGGGTTGCTTTGGGTATCATTTAATGTAACCATTATTTTGGTGACTACAAAACCTACTAGAGCATCCATAAACATGCAGCAGCCCTCCAGAGAATAAAAGGAGTGGGGAACCAATTGTATAAAAATGTCTTCATGCTGACAATTTTAGTCAGTGGGTCCTTGTGATTAAAAAGGAAAAAAAAAAATGCTTGATGCTGTTGCCAAAGGAGCCCTGACTCTATCTTCTGACAAGTTCAGAAGCTACCTGAAGGGAACTTTAAAACTGGTTGACTTTTATCCACCAACGCACTAACCCAGGAGAACGCTAGATGTGCACCCAAGCTGTGAGAACTGACTTTTTCATTCAGGAGATCTCTTCAGCAGACATGTGAGGTTAGTAAACCTGCCTCTTGCTGGGTTGCCATGTGGTGGTTATAGCTCTTCCTCTAGCATACATTACGAAATTGGTGCCCTTTTGTGTTGTGAAGCCTTACAACAACACAAGCCCTTTGGATCAAATGCATGATGATTGTAATTTTCTCTTAGCAGGGATGCAAGCAAACTGCTTGTCACAAGCAGCTGTTCTAGAATGCATAATTACACCTGTCTGCCATCACCAACATTGCCTGTCTAAGGCATGATGGACAATTTTAAGCTTGAATATTATTATTACCACTATTATTATTATTATACAAAACTGAATTGTGAAATATGTTTGAAGTGCCTTTCTTGAGCCTTGTCATGATGTTGCTGAGACAGGTTACACTCACCACTTCAAGCTTTTTTTTACTCAAATCATTTCTGCTGTCATTTAAGAAGCCTATTTAGATTTCTATCCTGAAAACTTATCTCTAAGTATAACACTGTTAAAGTAATATGATTCTCTTCCATGTCACTTGGTTTGGATCTGTGTCCCTCCTTCTCTCTCCTGCTTCACATGAATTTTAAAATTCCCAATACAGTGTTTATATTTTACATTTACAATTTTTACATTATAAAAAATGTGAGTACCTCATAAATATAGTGATCAGTTATATATAAAGCTACTATAAGAGTAAGATGGTAGTTTTCTAAAGCAAACTCAAAACAATAGGAATTTAGTAGCAATGAAATAAATGAAAAAGTCTTTATCTGTAATGTCATGTCAGGAAAATATAGTTACCACCAATTTTTAAAGCTCTGTTTCAAATGTGACATAACAAGATGAGCAAGCAGTGCATAATGAACAAAATAAAGGGAGATAAGGTGATCCTTTCCTTCTTCATGCTGACCAGAAAGGAGAAATACTTTAAATTTCACAGGTAGGGAATTAGTTAATGATTCTTAACATTGCAAGTTTATACACTACAGCAAAGGTATCTGATAAAATGTGCTTCTCTAAACCTCAAGATTCATAGCAAGATACACAATGTTTATGTCTTTTTTTTTTTAAGAAACAATGACTCAGGCAATTAAGTATGTGTGATCATGGTTGTTTTCTTCTAATAGTATTTTCAAGGAAATAAAGAAAACCCCCTCATAATTGTCAAAAAATCTCTATTAACATAGTGACCATAGAGAATAACTTGTAATAATATAGCATAGAAGAGAAATACTGTGGTACTGACTTCATAATTAGAGATGATTGAAGAGATTAATGCATTTCCCCCAAGAACAGAAGTTTAAATTTAAAAACAAATACCCTGTCACATTTGTAACATTTTTATGTTTGCTTTCCATGAAATATCAAGCAATATATATTGTTTCTAGATCCTGTCCTCTGTTGCAGTAATTTTTCCTCAGGAATTTTCATCTCCATTTGTACAGAATCCGATACAATATAATCCTCAAACCCATATGGAATTTCTTAGATTTAATGTGTTATAAATGTTTATTTGTAAGAAAACTCTTTTAAAGAAAGCACAGAACAAATGATGGTTCATTCCTGATTATTTTCCATGACGTATTCAGAAGGCAATCTAAAAGGGGTAATATTTCCTAATTAAAACTAAGAAAAGAGATTTGTGCTTTCACTCCAGGCAATTAAATGTAACATTTGCAGGCATATAATTCCAAGGGAAACAAAACCCAGGAAGTGCCTGTTTGAGTGTCTATTAATTAAAAAATCCAACACTTCACTGGTTGTACTAGCTGGCCTTTTACACATTCTCTGTAGGTTAATAATTGAATTAAAGTGTGCACAATACTATACCAAAGAAAGGCTGCTTAAAGACAGCCAATCCCTGTTCATAGCAATCATCTCATTATTTTTATTTTCATTAATAAAGATATATAATTCAAAGAAGTATATGATTTCAGACTAAAAAAATCATATAACAGGTCAGTCCAGTACCCATCATGTGCTCACAGTGACAGAAGAATTTGGTAGCCTGCTCTTTGTGATGTGCTTATTTTTTTTCTTTTTTTCTTTGTGATTGCTAGCCTGAAAAATGAACAAAAGCCATAAATCATTATCAATATAGAGAAAGCATTTACTTTGGAAAAATTCTCCTGTAACAGAAAATGGAAAATTGTTGAGGAAAATACTGTCATTTTCTCCTCAACCTGCAGTTATCTTTAGATAGAAAGTAAGTTCAACGAAACCTGTGAAACTACAGAGGACAGAGCCAACAGTCCATTAGTGTAGCTAGATCAATATAAAGGAAAGAAACATGGTCTTCATTTGCTCCAGCACTTTTGAAGATGACCTACTGAAGATTTATCAGTTTTATATAGGAGGATTTGCTGACCTCCTCCTCTGAAAAACTGTACAAAGAGAAATGTAGTAAGAAGTCTGGGGAAGGAAAGAAGTTTGAAGACGAGGACATTTTTGCTTCTTGTTTCTGTCAGTAAAAGAAAATTTATTCAAGGGCTGATTTGTAAAGCTAAGCATGTTTTCTAGAAGTTTACTTGCTGCTTAAACTTAATAGCTAGCATTTTATGTTTATTTTACACTAGTGCTGTAGAATCAACCACAGTGCCTTTGGCACAAAAAAGAAACAAACCAAACCCAGTCTTGTTCATTGTATGAAATGAGAAAGGACTAAGTATGGAATTAATGTGGAATGTACAAATGGGAAGTATGGAGAGAAAAATGGCAGGCAGAAAAGAGAGATAAGATGATAAAGTCTTGATGGAAAGAGGTGGGTGCAGTGAAAACAGGTGAAAGCAATGAAATGGCTGGAGGCAGCTAGGGAAAAAGAGCAAGCAAAAACCAAGAAGTTGTTTTGCTGATCAGTATGTTTTTAATTTACTGAAATGTCAATGATTCAATGAACTCTACACCTCTCTTAGGGAATTGAAACCTATTTCATATTTTCTCTCAGCATATATTTGTCATAAGACATATCATCCAAATAAGTAAAGAGAATGACACTTAGGGTGAACTCTAAGTAATTTTCTGTGAGCATCATCTTTGTATTCTAACTTATATTTGGAGACAAAATCTCCTGACCAATGGCTAGCTATAGGGAAAGAACACAAACGATAAGCAGTTCTGGCACTCTTAGACATTTGATATTACTTCTATGTGTGACCAAACCCTTGTTTAAACCTGGCAGAGTCTTCATCTTCCCTTCTCACTCTCTTTTTTTTTTTTTTCCCTCTTGGTTAAAAAGCATCAAGTTCAAACAGAGCCAGAGACAAGGTAATAGGTCAAATTTGTTCAAAATTTTTAGATGGACGTTAGAGCTTCCAGCTGATCCAGCTGTAAGTATATTCAATAGTACAACATTCTTGGTTTAAAGAAGCACTTGAAACCAAAATCAGATTTTATAAAGAACAGTAATATTAAGATGAGTTCCTCTAGTAAAAAATAAATAAATATTATTACACAAAAGTTTTAGCTTTTTAAAATAATTTTAATAAAAGGCGAATAGTCTTTATATGTCAAAATAGTGATTGAACTCTTTACACAGCACTGTTAGATGGTACTCTAATATTCAGGTTCATTTCACCATTAAATCTAACAATAATAGGAAATTGGTGTAGAATGTCTAAAAAACAAGTAAACCTCAATTTTTCAAAAAATATTAGACCATATTTATTGTGTTCAGATTCCCACTCTAAGAAAACATAATTTAAGTTCTCAATATTATAGCAATAGGTTTGTGGGTTTGCAGTTCTTTAAATATTCCACCAACAGGTTACAGATAAACTGCTGACAGATGCTGCAAAATAGAATGTATAGATACCTAGAATTTATGATAGTCTTGAAATATTCTAAATTGTCAGAATAATTCTTCAAAGCAGTATTTTTTACTAGTCAAAGCACTGGCTAGCTGTGTCTGTGTGATTACACGAAAATTACGTTTGAAAGGACTACCTCTCAAGTTACTGTAGCTGGATAATGAGCTAAACCCTTCTGAAATAATTTTTAGGAACTATAAAACACATCAATATTTCTGTCTCTGAAATTAAAACTGAGTCAACATCTCTAATCCCATTTCAGATCAGTTCGTATGTGATAATCTTCATATGTGAATACCTCTGCTGTCTTTACACTACAGAAACATAAATTGATGCTTCATGTCTGGTATTTGTCACATATGTTCATGTCCAGTGATGGTATATGCATTCCCAAGCTATCCATGCTGTAAGAATACAATAGAAAATGTACTGTCTATCATCACCTCCTTCTGGGAGAAAGATACTACAAATCTTGACCACTCTGCCTATACAAAAAGTAACATACTACAATTAGGCATACATATGGATGCATACATATGGACACATACATAGCTGCACACATGCATACCAGCACACATGCATTTCTAGGCATGTCCAAAGACTAGCCTAGCTTACTTCTGTTGTACCTTTGTTTATGACTGGGCTGTTCCTCCATTTTGTGTTTTTATGTAAAACTTCTCCACTGTTTCCCCCTTTTTACTGGGAAATAATCCAAATAAAGGCAGAAACCCTATGCTAAAGTTTATCTTCATCCCTGCTTACTGGAACTAGCACTTTCAAAGATGCTGTAAGTATTTTTGTGCCTAGATACTGTATAAGATACCATTGACTGAGTTTTCACCTCTCTTGAACAGTTCTGACAATCCATCACTAAATTATATTTGCTGGACAATGACCAGTTACTATATATATGGAAAATGGGAGTTAATGGACACTTACTGTTACTTCTTGTTTTTTAATTTAATCTTGGTTACACTAAAACATGATGGGAGCCTAATTTTCAGCATTATTTTACTGGCATTCAAGTGTTTATGCTGCCTTCTTATGTCAATAAACTCCCCCCTGTTTTCTCAGAGCACTGTGCCACTTAAAAAATATCCATATCTTTGGAAGGCTGAAGAATTACTCTTCTTAAATAGTTTTATTTTTGAGTTAGTGTATAGAGAATAAAAACTATGAGGACACTATGTATTTTGTAACTATTATGCTTCAAGTACTGTTCTGACAATTCTTCAAGCTATTGTATTCTATTTGTAACCTTTTTTTTAAATAATTTTTCTCTAAGCAACATTTGGCAATGCTCTTCATGTTTTTAGTACTTTTTATTTGTTTATTTTGCCTTAATTTGTTTTTTTTCCTCTGGTTCACAATTCTAAGCAGCACCTACACTACCTCAAACTTTTTGAAAGAATTTTGAGAGGTTATTTATTACATCAAAAGGGAGCATGTTAATTTATTTAATCAACCTGAAAAGGGTAAAAAAACACTATCAGTCAGATGCTACCATTAATGGAGCAAATATTTAAGTCAATTTAGACTAACAGACTTCAGAAGTTTTGTTAATTAACATCTACAGGGACAGTAAACTGGGCTGCAAAAGAGAAACTTGCCTTTGTATGTTCAGGGGGAAAAATATTTCAACATATTTCTAGGTATCATTAAACTGCACATGACATCTTGCTAGGCCTGCAGCAAAATAAGCAACAACATCATCTCTCTGATTTCTGAGTTCAGAAGTTTTTAGACATCAAAGAACTGCACAAAATTAAAGGTGTGAAAGAAGATGCATGTTAGTTTTTAATTATATTAACTTGATTAGAAAGAACACATTGGGAACACATTAACTTCTCTTTGTGCAGAATATAAGCTAGTTTGTGAGCAAGTCTACCTTTTTAAAACATAGGAAAGATAATGATATGAAAATTAACTCAAAAGTATGTGAGCCAGGAACTACTCACCCATTTCACTCATTCATTCAGTTTGGCAAAGAAAGGTAATTCTCAGATTTTGAGAAAAAAAAAATAAATTCTTCCAGTCACAGTAAGGAGAAATAAAGTATTCCTTGCTATCATGGACATAAGCTTGAGCTATTTTCCATTCTTTCCATCTGCTCATGAAAATTGACTCAAAAAAAAATCTTTTGACTAAAATAGATATCCAAGACTGGTGACTTCAATGGATGAACAAATAATTTCATGAAACATACAATTTCATGTGCAATATAGATGTATATTATATATGCAAGTTTATTTTTTACGTAGCTGTAGCATTTCACAGATTCAGCCAGAAATGATGCATTGTTCATTTTTAAAATACAGCACTTCAGTTAAAGCACATGTGGATATGATCTTAGAGATGTGGCAGACTTAAAGAACTTGGGTAAACAATTTATGCTTTGTATGCCACTGTTTTTCACACTATTAAATAGCAGAGTAAATACATATATGCCTTGGATGGATATGCCTTGGATTGATATTGTGTGGTTGCATATTTTTTTAATGTCTGCATGGGGTACTTTGTCTGGAAAAGAGGAGGATAATGCAAGGTACATGTCTGATTATTTCAGTATTTTTGCCTGAACATCAGTGCATTCCTGGGTCACTGCATTACTTTAGATTAATTAATCTAGAAGTGATTTCAGTGAACTACTTCTATTTTTCATATTTGCTATGACCCAAGAATAGTCTGCCAATATTTAAGAAAAAAATAGAGTATGTACTACACTTCTTGAAATGGATTTTTCATCTCAATGTAGCCTCAGTTTGACTGATGAAGAAAAAATGCCGCCATTTTCCATTTAATCTATGAGGCTAGTAAATGCAGAAATTTATGTACTGGCATCTCTGTAGACAGTCCAGTAAAGAAACTTTAGGTCCAGTCCTCAAAATTTCAGAGTGGAAGTAACTAATCTTATTATTTTTATATTATGATTTGTTATATAATGACAAGAATAATCTTTACAGCTTCATTCTCTGCTTGGCATAAAATTAGTTTTTAGACTGATCAAACACCTCAGGCTTTGTCTTAGCTTTTAATCAGTTTCTGCAGCTATTCATAGCTTCAAATACTACAAAGCAATAAACTTTAATTGCTTAATTAAACTCAAACCACAGTTGTCTTTTTAACAGGCAGGGACCTGCCTAATTTTTGGATACTCAAAGACAATCAGAGAGCAAAAATGACATTGCTCGTCTCTGAAGGATGGTTGATCTAGGAATATCATATAGACACAAGAAAAAGCTGAAGGACTCTCTTGGGAAACAATCAGGAGTCTTGTTTCCTAATTTTTTTAACCTATTTTATATCAACACAGCTGCTGTTCTGTCCAGTACACAAAAATTAATTGAAAAACTGACCAGTACACATAAATTAATTGAAAAACTTGAGGACAGATCTTAGAACAGAATATACTGACTTGCTGAGCTTGATTTATCCTAGTCAAAGTTCTGACCTCATGCATCTTTCTTTATTTTATTTCCTGCCATTGGTATTCAATGTCAACAGTTCTAATAAACAGGCACAAATGCATTTTACCTGACAAGCTATTCTTCAACTCCAGTGCTCTTACAGAGTGCTGGGTTTATGTGTGAGGGGCTTGGGGTTTTCCCTGGAGTTTACCCATCAAGGGCTCCTGTGATATGGAATGGTTTGGATGCACTGAAGTGGGGGTACCACTTTAGCTATCAAGTTGGAAGGAAGAAACAGTTTTTGTCTCATCTTGTACTAAGGTAAATGAACCATATTGAGAACTTATTCTTTACTCCTTTAAAAAATAAAATAATGTATTTGTAGGAATCCTTTCTTCTATTTAATATCCAAGTCAAGTGATACTATTAGTGAGACATCATATTTGGTTTGATATTTCAATATTTGAAATATTTTTGGCCTCTACATTATACAATTAAACCAATATAGTTTATAATAAAACTGATTAGAGCATAGAGAAAGTATCAGAAGGGAAAGAAATTGCACTTAGGAAGAATGACCTTAACCTAGATAAAACTGCATAGAAAATTTATATGGTGACTTTCTTAGCCAGCTTCTCAATTACCATAAATCAATACTATTTGGTTCCTTTCAGTGAAGCATGGGCAAATTTAGTAATACTTTACAATCAGGTGAGGTTCTATATGTCTGAAGCACTGGTATTTTGCCTATTGTCATAGTACCTCATAATGTGTCATATATTTTTCAAATGAATACGTTGTGACAAAGTATTACTGGGTTTTTTGTCAAGAATTTTAGTAGTACAGGCAGTCAGTTAAGGGCATTCTCTAAAGTATGTGAATATATTAATTTCTTTAAAAATATGACCTTATATTATTGAGAATGCCTACATGGAATTTTTTGACGCAGAGAAAAAACTGGAATTACCTACAGAACTAGTAAGGTGGAATAAGTAGTCAACACTAGATTTTAAATATGTTTTGCTTTTTTAAAAAATTTGTAGGGTTTGTGGAATTTATTTTTAATTTCCTGTTAAATATTTATGCATATATATATTACATAAAGCACACATGCACAGCCAAATAGTTGCAAATAATTCTTGACATACCAATAAATTTTGATCCTGAGGAGCATTTTCCATACAAACATATTTTATGCTTTTTAAAAGACACCTGAAAATAACAAAACATTAATATTTTTATAATGAAATTACCATCTGTTTGCAACTACCCTTCACATAATGTTCTTCAACCTGCTAGTGCCTGAATTTGGTAAGAAAGATAATCAGAATGCCCCTAAGTTTGAGCTGAAGAGGTCAGTAATTTGATACTAAAGAAAGAAAAGCCTTCCCTGAAAAGACAAAAACCTAGACAAAAGACAGTCTTCTCTGATTATTAGTGATCCATGTCAGTGTCCTGTAGCTTCATAACACTAAGTTTCATATGGAATTTTCAGAAATATATTTATATTTTAATAATTATATTTATTTTTCAAAAATTGTCTTTTTCACTTCAATCCTACTTTATGAAAAAAGGTCAGTTCCTTTGAGATGATCTCTGATATTTTAATTTCAGGACACTCTCCGAGCTCTTTCTAGCCTTAAAGGTATCATCAATTTTAAATTATTGCTTGTAAATTTTATTACTTCTGAAAAGTAGCAACATACCTGACAAATATTTCAATAGTATGGGATTGTTAATTTCTACAGTTTCAGTTTGATTACCTCCCATTTTACAGACTAATCATAGGCATCCATGAGCGCCAAACTATATATATATATATATATATATATATATATGTATATACACTAGAATTACTGCCTCAGTATGAAAAGGTTACTACATGGGTCTGAAATGCAAAGAAAGTATAGATAGTACAACTTTTTTTAACACAAGACAGTTGCAACACCTCCCACCCCACAAATACAACAATCTGGAACCTTCCCTTCTATAATGACAGAAAATGGCAGAGTAGTGTTGGATACCATATTGAATGCTTAATTCCTTCATTCAAGCACAAAAAGCCACAAACATATGTTTGTAAACTAATATAGTCTCCTGGACTGTGCTTTAGTGGTACTCAAGGAGCTCTGTGCAGGAGTAAGAAAGAAGAAGCATTTCAAATCACATTCTGTGCAGTACAGGGCAGGTGTCACATAACTGGTTATTTCTCCATTTAAGAATTAGAAAGTCTCTGAAAAGGCTGTTGCAGTAAAACACAGAGGCTTTGGGGGCTGCCAAAATGACACAGTGTAGGAACTCGGAGTAAGAAAGGAAAACATGTTTTATATTTAACAGGGCTAGTAAGAACAAGACTGCAATAATGGGGACATTCTGAGATCTATGTTCAGCATGAATTGAAATGGGTGTGAAGTTTACAACTGAAATGGGAGAAGAATCCACTCAGAAACACTAAAAGTCTATAAATACACTTAAAGACTACAGACTGCAGTAAGGTATGCATACTTTTTTAACTAGTATTATCTAAAATTTACAGCAACATAGAAAGGGTGACATATTGTCTTCTGCTTCAGTGTGGGGAATACACAAAACAGCCAAAATCGAACTAGAAAGCATTATTTTTTTTCTTCAAAACGGAGTTTTGTTATCAACTTTTGACAAGGTTTATTGATTAGTCTTTGGAATTGGGAACCTAAGATTAAGGATCTTACATGGAGCCAGTCTGCATTATGTTCTTGGCAGACCTACTAAAGCTATGATGACAGGGAAAACAGATGGCGTGCTGACAGCTGGCATTATAATGAATTGTAGGACCTACATAAATACTGAATACCCAAAGACTTTTTTTTCACTTTTGTGACATAACAGAACATTCCTCCATTCCAAGTATTCCAAACCCAGACATTATTAGAAGTTATAGAACATTGCATATAAAGACTGCCTGTTGTCCTCTGTACCTGTGATAACCTGACTATTCAAAATCTGGGTCTCAATTTTATTCAATCTGCCTGTCTACGGAAGAGAAAATGCAGTCAGCAAATGTGTCTTGATAGACCAGCAACACCCTGTTATGCAACTCTGGTATGGAGGTGGTATGAAGATCAGTTGCAGTTTCTGTTGAAATCATCAACATTTTGGCAGCTTTAAGCATAAAAAATGTGAGTTTTATGGATATCTGAACTACAGACCTCTGTGACTAACTTTAAACAGGCCTTTAGGGAAATTTTTTACAGAATGAGTCCCTCATTTCTTTAAATAAACATTCAGAACCTCTTCAAGCATCTGAAGTTGTTAAAAAATAGAAGTATGACATTAGCCAGGAGAACTTGTGAAGAACATGTTCAAAGCAGTGAACCCCTACTGTATTTTTGGCTGACTTTACACAGTTAAAAATCTTGCATGATGGTTGACTCCCAGAGAAACACAACAAATTTCTTTCCATGCTAAAATTTAATACACTCTTACTAGCAGAATTATTTTACCTGGCTTCCTACCAAATCTTTCATTATACTAGTAATACCAACAAATACAATACAAAAAGGCTTATTAAAATTGATAAACTTTGATAGGGAAATATATTGGAAGAGGTGAACAAGAATCTGTAATTGTCAAAATTTTATTTAAGGGGAACCCTTTTATTTTTAATTTCATGGATGACTGAAATTTTCAGCCTGAAAATATATCCAATGCTCCATGAAATTTACTTGTCTATAAAGTGTCCACTCCTGTTAACAGGAACAAATAAGTCTTCACTATAGTTGGGTACATAAAATTAAAGAAGAAGTAATTCTGATCTGTTCAGAATCTCATGCTTTGACCTCTAGAGAGGAAAACATGCAATGCTGCCTTTTTAGCAAGGGAAAGTGGAAAGTTTTATGCAGTGGCGTTTCTTTGTGACCTTGTTTTCTTCTTCCTTTCTTGTAGTGTGCTTTAGCAATAACCCAGAAACGTAGAAGCCCTGTAAACATCTATTACAATAATGAGCCAGAAGTTGGATTATAATCTTTACTGATATCACTGTATAAATTTCACCAATAACATAAGTTAATGAGGGCAATGAATCCAGTAATTTTATTATGATAGACAAATATCCTATCCAGAAATCTACTAATTAGATATGTCAAAACATCTTTAAAACTTCTTTTGCCAAGCAAGGTAGAATAATCCTATCTTTTTGCGAGGCTATCACAACTGCATGGGGAAGTATACGGTTTTCATAAAACCAGACAGAGAGCTAGGATCTTTTACAAATATATTTCACCTATGTTTTAGAGGGTATAAAGGTGGCAATTAACTCAGAAGATGAAGAAGAATTCTGTTTCTCTAAGAGGGAAATCTATGCAGTCTGCCAGTCTCACAATACCATTCCCTTGAATATTGAACTCTCTGCTCACATTTCCCTGTGTTTTTTTACTAAACTCGGTAGAGGTAAAAGGGTAAGGATTACCAGAATAAAAGAAAGATATTTTTTCCCCATGAATTTAATTGTATGCTGTCCTTTTTAAGGAGAAATCTTTGAACTTTCAAGTTCAAATCACATGAACAAATTACCCTGGACTAACACATTTTAGGGTTATAATCAGCACATATTAGGGTTTCTGTATTAAATGCCCACAAGGATTCTGTTATCACATAGTGGCAAATAAAATTAGTGTGTTGGCTTCTTTTGCACTGATTGGGGTGATGGGCTTATAAGCCTTGATGAGTTGAGGGAAATGCCTCAGTCCCCTGGAGGGATGCTGATAAGTGGTGTTACCAAAGAATGGAATGTTATTAAATTAGCATGGCCTTTTTTTGCCACACCCTGCAGCACCCTGCAGACTCAGGGAGCCCACACCCCTCAGGCATCTGTATCACCCCCAGAAAATTGACTATAGACAAACGAAACCACTTGAAGAAAAAAAAAGGTATAAAAAGAAACAGAGTAAAAGCAAAAACTGGGGAGAAAACTTCCACCTTTGGGAGGGCAACCTATGAGCTACCCTGTCTCCCCCATTCCATCAACATTGCAGGGGTAAGCAACTAAATTCTTACTTTATTTTCCTATGCCTTACTAATTTGTTATAGCTCACTGGGTGTATAAGTGTTAATGGGAAGCAGCTATATTTTTCCTGTTGCTTTTCTTTTGGGTTACTGAGTGTGTTTACATGTGGTGTTGAA
>JAOXXN010000395.1:70802397-70822656 GCA_026770055.1 Myrmophylax atrothorax
TTCTTTCCAGAGAGAGTAATCAGGCATTGGAATGGGCTGCCCAGAGAGGTGGTGGATTCACCATCCCTGGAGGTTTTGAAACGCAGATTGGATGTGGCACTGAGTGCCATGATCCAGTAAATGGACTGGAGTTGGACCAAAGGTTGGACTTGATGATGTCGGAGGTCTTTTCCAACCCAATCGATTCTATGATTCTCTGATTCTATAATTTATAATTTACACAAAGATAAAGAATTAATAGAAGACTATGTGAAAGAAATACAGAGGAAGTGGAAGAGTAGTAAATATGGACATAAATCAGGAAAAAATGGAGATTAGTGAAACTGTTGGCAGAAGAGCAAAAGATAGAAAAAATAAAGTAAAAAGTAGAGTTGTTCCATGAAAACAAGCTATCCTAACTTCACATTTATTCTTTTCTTTTCTGCAAGTAACTTAACACTAAATATGAATGGTATTAAACTCTGTCATCCCAAATGCTAAAACATATATATAGAAAACACATTGCAGAAAACTAAAGAAAGTTTGGCAGAGTAGCTAGATATGGACTTAGATGCACTCTCTTACCTTACAGTGTTATCTAGGAGTATCAATAAAGTTTATAAGCAGAATAACTCCACTGGTACCAGTGGAACTCTACCATTTTTGACCAATGGACATATTCTGGGGAATAAAGAACTGTTCATAAACCATTTTTAGTACAATTCTACCACTCATTGCTAGTAATGAAAAACATCTCAACACTTGTATGGCCTGGCTGGATGCTGCTGCAATGTCTTTGCTGTGTATCTATGGAAACCTTTTTAAGTTTCCCAACACCTCCTACACAGGAGTTCTGGGAGATTCAGAGTGAAGTAGATTTTCCACAAAATGTGATTTAAGGATAATTCCAAAAAGAGAAAACAATTTATCCTGCAACATGCAAAGATTTTGCACTTCATTGGTGAAACACACAATAAATTGCAGTCAATGCTATTCTTAACCATAAAAACCCAGCCCAATTCTAGACCAAGACTTCAGCTGCTGCTTTCTTTGAATGTCTAACTGCAGAAAAACCCAGAAATTCTGCTGACTGAACATCTATTAGATCAGTGCTGACAGAAATTCTTCTAACTTAAAAGAACAAGAATGTTGTGACTGATTGCTTGTTTAATAATAGCTCCTTCCATAACTGATGAAAAATTTCAAAGTGTAATTGTAATGGCAAGTCAGGCCTAACATAGCTCATTAGAAATAAAATTATGCACCAATTCATGAAGATTTATTTTTTTTCATAATAGCATTGAAATAACCAACATTCTTTAAATCTTTACTTATTTTGTGGTTCCAAATAAATCAAATAGAATCCTTTTGGAAGAAAATTGCTGTGATGCTGGTATAGCTTACTCCTATCTACCCACTCTAACCATTAGCTTTAGTTTTCAAGTCTAGTAGCAGAGTAGAGAAAGATCAACTTAGGGAGCACTAATGAAAACTGGTTATATACAAGTCTCTAGGATGCAACTAAATGCTCAGAGAATTGGACAATGTCTTTACATAGGCCACCTTATTACCTTTACAATGTTGTGGTAAGCGTGGTCACCACTGAGTGTGTAGTGGCTGGTCTAATGCCTAAAAGAAGAAAGACATCATGTGCATTTCCAAAATTGACAAAGAATATATAGGGATTTACAGGACTGTCTGTTTCACTGCAGTCCTTAAAATTGTGGAAGTAATTTTCATAATAACCATTTGGAGACATTTTTCTCTCTTTTTCTCAGTAGAAATGGGAAAGTTAATGACCTCTGTCAATTTATAAACTTATATTTTAATGGCTAAAATTAAAGAAAAATGTATATATAATGAAAGTGTCCTGCAAAGTTCGCATTATATTTCTTGTGACATTATGTGAGCAAATGCCAAAATTCAAAATATAGGAAATATGTATCTATAGATGTTTAATCTGAAAAGTGATTCCTATAATTTGATTACAATTAGATTAAAAATACAGTTTTTATCAAAACCATCATTGTTAGTAACCTCACTGCTCCTCTGGTTCTATCAGTTCAACTGATAAAATGAGCCTTCATGGGTGGGAAGATGCAAGGTTCTTTTCTATTTCATACTGGCAAATTCATTCTTTCTTCCATGTTCATGAAAGCAACAGTCAGTGATAACCTCAATTCAGAAAACAGCATCAGGAAACTTGACTGGTAAAAATAACAAAAAGGAAGGAAATACTATAATCAAGAACTTAAGTCTTTGTTGCTGCTTCTTGCTTTCTTGTTTTAGGACAGGTTCTATTTCACAGCAAGTCCTCTGAAATCTTTTTTTAAGGTCCTTAGATATGGATGGCTCTCACAACTGAGAGAGTATGTTGATTTCGTAGGTATTTAGGTTGAATTTGGTCTGAAGAACTTGGATAAAAGTGAAGTGATAGGAGAGGTTCAATACTGAGAAATAAGGTGATACTTCACAGAAGTAAATATTGGCTGATCCTCATTTAAAAAAAAGACCTCTATTCAAAATAGTTTTATCTAAAAGATGTTTTATTTTGCTGAGTACTTGTGTTTTGAGCTAAGAAGTCCTGGGAAAGTTAAGGGTTATAGGCCATAGACAGCTTGTAATAGTGGCCTGAGCATGAATACACATTGCTCTGTTAGAGAGAATCTAAAATGCCATCTTCACCTCTACCACAGAACATACATCTTTATGTACAATATGTAATAAAAACATAATATGTGAACCCTACAGATTATATCTGGCAAAGTGAGATGCAAGATGTACATGATTGCCTCAATCTTATCCAAATATTTCAAGTAAAAAAATTTGATTTTTTCATAAACTTGCAAAAACTGAGAAACTGATTTTCTTATTGATTGTGAGGTTTAAATAATAATTATCATAGTCATTAAGCACAAAATAATTTTATGTATATAGAATACTCTATATAGTTACAGATTCTTTAAGCTCTATGTCATATATATATATGTTCCTGCCAACATAAATGAAACTTTGTACAGTTATTAGTGTATTATTTTATTGAGTGAGGTTTGAGGTTACTCTTTTTGCTTGCAATCAATCCTAAAAGAATCCAAATAATTAGAGTGACATTCTAGAGCTTACAGTTTAAATCCACTTGAAACAAAACACCATTCCTAGAGGATCTGCTAGAATTAACACATGATATGCTATTTAAAACATTCTTTTGTGATTTTGTTTTAAATCAGGAAAATGTGAGACAATTACACAATTTATTTTTCCATAGGGAGTCAGAACTGAGAACTGGAAATAGAAATGTGTATAGATGATGATGGGATTAAACCTTAAAGTGAATAATTGTGTTACTGACCTTGAAAACAGAGGTTACTCAGTGGAGGCCTCATTAAATGAACACTCATCAGGTATTTTGGAGTATTGAACATTAATTCAGTTATATCACTAATAAATGGACAACAGCGAATAATCTTCACTGAAAAGAAAGTCTACTTTGCCTTTTTGTTTTGTAATTTCTTTTAATCTAGGACCACAGTGCTGGTGCTTCACAATCCTTCCCCTACAAAATATGGCTAATTGAGAAGTGTGTGAGTTTAAGTCACTCCTTCTCCAAATGGTTACATGTAGCCAGATTATTTTCATATGCACCTGAACTATAGAGAGGATAAGTCAGAGATGGGGAAAAAGGGCAGAGGAAAGAAAGAATTTGCCAATGTAATTTCAATTAATGCTATTATGGTTTTGTATTCTTGTGTCCTGATTACAGTGGCCAGGACTATTTTATCACTTGTGTGCATGTAACCAAAACTGTGTATTCTACACCCTCTCTGCAATTTCTCATGAACTTTTAGAAATCGATCATTTGCAGCAGCTGCCCAGGGCACACCTGACACTTCAGGCTACAGGCTGGGTGTAAAGAAGAGAGTGATGTATGGGGATTCTTCCTGTCTTCACACCAGTGTGTGATAACTCCCCTCCAGGGGGTCGTTAGCACATTCACACCCAGCCTAAGGGGTCATGTCTGCTTATGGGCCATCAACAATTCCAAAAATATCCCATGCCTCACAGAGTTAAATCACCCATTGTGAAACTCCTCACCCTGGGAGAGGTACTGGGCATTCCCACCTGACCATTTCCTTTGGGGTTTGGGGACTGATGTATCGCTGGTTGGATCCACAGGAGGACCAGAACCTTCACTGGACTATGACTGCCACTCTCAACCAGACTGTGACCATCATCCGCACCATCAGGTTTTCCTTTCCTTTTACTTTGTACTCAGGGGAACCACAGGGAGTCTCAGCACAGGGGCTAACAAACACCATTCTGTTCATGTGCCAGGGTGCTGGGTTACACATCTCGGTTTTGTGGGTTAAACCCAATTTTTCTCTGCATCATTATATTTACTGTAAAACTTTTAGTAAATTTTAACTCTGACTTGTAATCATTTGAGTTGTGTTCATTTCTACTGATGGTTTACCTTTAAACCAGCACATCTTGGGAGCTCAAAATTCTTGTTCCTTTATTGTAGTCTTTTCAACAATATTATTTTGCAAGATATTAAACGAGATATGCATATCTCCTCAAAGCACCCCAAATAAACAGGCAGGAAACACAATATGGAACTCCTAATGCAATATTTTGAGACAGAGCAAAAAATACTCTAATAATAATAACAGCAGGCAGAAAAAGAAACTTTAGGTAAGAAACTAAATTCTGCTTGGATATTATGAGAAGTTTTTTTTAAAAAAGGTGAAATATTTTCAGTTAGTTGTATGCTTTTTTGAGTCTTTGTAAGAGACAAAATTATTCCCTTGCTTTCCACACCTTTTAAAGAGAGCTGTAGCTGCAGTGCACATTCTATTTCTTGCTGCAAAATAAGAAGGAAATAAAAGATTCTGTTGTTACTTTTCCGGTCTCTGTCCGTTCCACTTGTTTACCCCGGGTCTGAATTATGTCTATATCTCATCAAATGATCTGTATAAAATATAATGATCTTTTCAACAGTATCAGATCATCACTTCAATTTTGTGCATGTTTTGTTCTGATTACTTTTCTCTTCCTCATGCAGCTTTATATACTGACAGTGCAAGCTCATCTTGTCAATGTAATTTTCAGTTTCTAGTACATCTGATTGAGTAATAGTAATTGAAAAACAATTCTAATAACATCTTCAAATATTCTTTTCATCTTTTTCTTCCCTTAGACAAAAAAGATTTACATTTTTTTTAATATTCACAGTTTGTGAAGCTCTAGAAAATATATGGCTAACATAATAGTCAAAATTATTTATTAATATTTTGTTCCATTAACAGGTCCAAGGAAAGAATGGGCCCAAACCTAAGAAAGGGAAATAAGCTGAAGTTCCTGAAGAACTCATCTCAGAAATGAGAGTTGACTACTTCCTACTGTCCTGTTCTGTCCTTCACAGAGTAAGAAGTTGCCAGTTAGTTTGCCTGCTTTTGAGCATTGCAAGAGACTGAAATGTTAATTGTTAATGATTCAAACAATTGGCATTTACAAAAAAGCAGCAGGAACTTTGCTGCTGATGTACAAGGTGCAGACAATGTGCACACCCACCACTGGAGGCTACAAACTGACTTTTGAGCCAGATAAGGGAAGAAGCCAATAAGAAGCAGATCCTATGAGGTGGGATAATGCTTTTTATCATGCCAATGCTTTCCTTTACACAGCTGGCTCAGTCATAAAACTGCCTTTCCAGCTCAGGGAAGTACCAAGACATTTACACTTTACACGTAGGTCTGAAGGTATTCATCCCTTCTGATGAGGCATAACTGGCTCAACTGTGCTGACAGGAGAAAAAACTGTCATGTCTTAGAAGGTATCACAAACCATCAAAGACCCACAAAGTGCCCCCAGACTCAT
Organism: Myrmophylax atrothorax; assembly: GCA_026770055.1. Classification (NCBI taxonomy): domain Eukaryota; kingdom Metazoa; phylum Chordata; class Aves; order Passeriformes; family Thamnophilidae; genus Myrmophylax; species Myrmophylax atrothorax. Next base: position 70,808,254 of record JAOXXN010000395.1, read on the forward strand.
TTCTGGGGCTTTCCATGTAAGGACTGCATATGATCCACAGTGTTACATTAGACACTGTAAAACTCTTACACCTCCAGCAGAGGTATCTGGGCATTCCCATCAGAATCTAAACATATATTAACCCATTGAGCTCTATGTTTTGTTGGCTTTCCTGACCCCTAACAAATCAAGACTGTGCTATCACTTCAAACAACGGATATCTAAATTGTTACTTATATATTTTTGTGAATGATACCTTTATACTTTCATATTGTTGCATTTCTGTAAGTAATAACAAAATGGCTACAGACCTCCTTTGCATTGGCACAAATTGTTCCAAAATAAACCCTACCTATATATACACATAAATTATAAATACTGATCATTCAATGTCATTTCAGTCTAATGTGCGCCAAGGGATCTATTACCAAGCACCTCAGGTACCCTTGCCTTTAAAGGTGGGTCATAACAAGCACCATCTGCTTCATTGTGTGCTTGATAATTATAGTAGAATTTACCAATGGATTTAGTCTGGCGTGTTCATACCATTACTGTCTCTACATCCAATCTCTTTTTTATTTGATCAGTGTCTTTGAACCATTAAAGAATGGCTATAAGAATGGCTATTTCAATAAATTCAAATTTGGAGTAAATGGATTAATTCCTAAAATTGGAATTATGGATTCCTATAATCATATGCATAATGATTTTACACAGCATGTCTTCTATGACAGCAGTGACTCATATTCTTTCAGGACACCAATTTTCTGTGCTCATAGGGATTTTAGAATCAACTTTCCTCCTGCACAGAAGTAAGAAAAGTGGCACTTCGAATTAATTACAGCCATCACACTTCAAAACTTTGAAAGGAATCTATTATTACTAGTCAGTAATCAATATTTCACATTCAATATTTGTTTTTAAGTCTGATAAGGGACCTGAATTTCATCCATTCATAAAACTGATCTGTCTGGTTCATCTTATAATTACATACCTCAGTTTTCAAATACAAATTTCAATAGCTTATTTCAGGATCGTTGAATTCTATAGTAAAAAGATTTAGGTACACATTTACTCAAAAACCTAGATGAGAAAGTTAAGTCTTTGAAAAATAAGGAGAGAAAATGGTGAAAGAAAAGAAAATAGAAAAAAAGAGTAACAATTGTTGCTGAAAATGTCCACCTGAAGAAGGTCTATTTGCTGAGACTTTGCCTTAAAGAAAAGCTGGCACTAAAGCGATAGGATCTGAGAGAAAACTGGGAAATAAATCACAGTTACAAATATAAATGCAAACCTTTTTTTTCTCCTGATTTGGCTCACTGAAGCTCAGGCTTTCTCTAATGTGCATAATTTTCCTGGTTTTAATTGTCCTCAAATGTAGCTACTTCACAGGTGGTCTGCACCAGCTAGGGGGGAGGAGGGTGGGTGGTACAGGCTTTTCTCCAGGAAGAATATCATGACAGTAAATAGCATAATAAAACAGCTGTTTCAATAATGAGATAGAAATAGGAAGTAGAGAAGTAAATCCTACATTCCTTGAGACGTAAATGCTATACAGAACATAAATGTTTTCATCTGTCAGGGCAGTTACAGAAGGGAATCACACTCAGAAATGTGCAGTATATCTGCAGCAGTGACAGCTATTTCACCCCCGCTTTGTTAAATCTTGGGCTGTTTGGAAATCATAGTTTTGGAAGGAGCTCTGAGATTTTCAATGCTTAGACCTACTGGGCATGCAAAAGTGCTCTGGTTAGACAGGGGCATAGGAAAAAAGAGTTTGTTAGAAGTATAGAAATAGTTCCTGCTTCTGGGTCAGTCAGATAATCTTACCTGGTACTAAGTAATATCCCTTTTGCCAAACACACTGCAATAAATGGTAGAACTGTATCGTTCTACTGCACCATCTGTTCAGGATCTTAAAAGTGTATGGCACAGTCTCAGGGGAAGAGAGTTATATGAACCTGAGATGCAGCCCTGTAGTTTAGATTTAGAAGAGCTGAGGGAAGAGGGAATTTGTGGAGGGTTAGTGGAGGAGAATCGTGGCCACAGCGACCACAAGGCAACTGAGTTTGAAATCTCTGTTGACAGGAGGAAAAGTGCCAGCAAAACCTCATCTCTGGACATGAGGAGATCAGACTTCAGGCTGCTCAGGGAATTAGTAAGTAAGGTCCCCTGGGAAAATGTTTTTACAAGTGCTGCGGTCCATCAGTGCTGGTCACTTTTCATACATCACCTCCTAAGGGCATGGAGCAGGCAATTCTCACATAACAGAAATCAAGCAGGTGAGGCAAAAGGCCAGCTTGGCTGAGCAGAGATCTTCTCTTGGAAACAAGACAAAAAAGGAAGGTGTATGTTCCGTGGAAACAAGGTCAAGTGACCTGGAAAGAGTTCAGAGATGCTGCTTGACACTAGAGGAAAAATTCATGTGACCAAAACTCAGCTGGAGTTGAAGCTGGCCAGAAATGTGGGGGAAAATATAAAGAGGGTCTTTTTCAAATACATTAATGGCAATAGGCAGTGTAGAAATAACATTGGCCCATTACAGGATGAGGATGATCACCTCACAAACAGGGACGGAGACAAAGCAGAGGTGTTTAATGCTTTCTTTGCCTCTGTCTTTAACATGGATGACAGACCAAAGGGGTCTCAGTGCCCTGAGCTAGATGTGCATGACTGCAAGAATGATCAGCTCCCAGTCAACCCTGAAATTGTGCATGACCTGCTGCTCCAGCTGGATCCCTACGAGTCTATGTGATCTTGTGGGGTTCATCCCAGTATCCTAAAATAGCTGGCTGATGTCATTGCACAACCACTCTCAATGATTTTTGAGTGATCTTGGGAGTCTGGGTAGGTCCCAGCTGACTAAAAACTGGTGAATGTTGTCCTGATTTTCAAGAAGTGCAAAAAGGAGGGTCTCAGAAACTACAGGCCCATCAGTCTCACCTCAGTTCCTGGTAAAGTTACAGACAAGATTATTCTGGTAGGTATTAAAAAGCACATGCAAGATAATGCCAATCACTGGTCACAGCCAACATGGCTTCATGAGAGGAAAGTCTGGCTTATCAAAATCGATTTCTTTTTATGAAAGGTAAACCAGCTAGTTGATCAAGGGAAGCCAGTTATTGTAATCTCTTTGGATTTCAGTAAAGCTTTCAATATTGTCTCTCACAGGATCCTTCTGGACAAAATGTCCAGCACACATCTGGATAAACACATCATGGGGTGGGTGAGCAATTGGCTCACAGACTGAGCACAGAGGGTAATAGTAGATGGGGGAATGTCAGACTGGTGACCTGTCACTAGTGGGGCTCCACAGGGCTCCATCTTAGACCTGGGCTCTTCAACATCTTCATAAATGATTTGGATGCAGGATTGGAAAGGAAGCTAAGAAGTTTGCAGATGACACAAAACTCACAGGAACTGTTGACTCCCTGCAACGAGGCCCTGCAGAGAGACCTTGAAAAATTAGAGGACTCAGCAATCACCAGCCATATGAAAATCAACAAGGGAAAGTGCACATGGAATGGCACAACCCTGGATGTTCTTACAGACTGGGAAATGAGATGCTAGAAAGCAGTGCCATGGAAAGGGAACTGGAGGTCCTGGTTGATGGCAAGTTGAATATGAGCCAGCAGCCAGGAGGGCCAACCTTGTCCTGGGGAACATTAGGCACAGCATCGCCAGCTGGTCGAGTGAGGGGATTGTCCTGCTTTGCTTTGTACTGGGGAGGCTTCACCTGAATATTGTGTGGAGTTTTGGGTGCCACAATACAGGAAAGATATTAAGGTATTAGAGAGTGCCCAAAGGAGGGCAACCAAGATGTTGAAGGGCCTTAAGGGGAAGCCAGATGAGCGTGGCTAAGGTCACTTAGTGTGTTCAACCTGGAGAATGGGAGACTGAGGGGAGACCTCAATGCAGTTACAACTTCCTTGTGAGGGGAAGAAGAGAGGCAGACACTGATCTCTTCTCTGTGGTGACCAGTAACAGAACCTGAGGGAATGGCATGAAGCTGTGTTAGCGGAGGTTTAGGTTGGATATTAGAAAAAGGTTTGTCACCCAGAGGGTTGCTGGGTACCCTAACAGGCTTCCCAGGGAAGTGATCACAGCACTAAGCCTGTCAGAGTTCAAGAAGCATTTGGACAATACTCTCAGGCACTTGGTGTGACTCTTGGGGATGGTCGTGTTTAGGGCTAAGGGCTGGACTTGATGGTCATTGTGGGTTCCTTCCGATTCAGCATATTCTGTGTTTCTGCGATCTTCTGCTGCCATATACCCCTGGAAAGGCTCACAGAACTGAAGTGGGACAGAGATTCTCTAGAAGAAGCTATTAGCTTACCCAAGACAAACTGCAGATCCACTGCCAAGCTTAAACATGGTGGAAAGATTTCCTTAGCAATCTAGAATGGGCCACAGACTTACTAGTAACTCGAAAGAAGCCAAAGAAAGTTTCTGGAATAAATAAAAACAAGATAAAATGGAAAACAGTAAAAATATCTAGAGAACAGGGAAATCTTTGTCATACATTCATGGTGTAAGAGCACTGCATTTTGGATTAGTTTGTCAATTCTTTCTAATGATTGTTCCTTTGTAGACATACCATACCAAACTTCCCAACATATCTGATACTGATCTGCTTTTAAGACTGTGGTATAAAAATCATTGATACCTGTCTTTTCATTTGTTCGGTCAACATGAGGACCCAGGTGGCTCCCTGGGCCACCCACTAGCAGCATTGGGTGGGTGATTGCAGGGTTGTAGGGAGCTGCCAGCACTGGGCAGGAACAGTCAAATCTGATGCCTTCAGAGCCCTGGACACTCATTTTTTATTTTTTCCATGGTGAGGTTTAACATTCCTCAGTTCAAAGAATTAGTTTATTCAAGATAATTCTTTTTATGTTCTATTAAGACATATTTAATAACCTTCCCAAACTATTAAGTTCTGTGGCCTCCTGAATTGAAAGCTAAAACTTTTTCTTTCATTTCAAAGCTCAGTTAAAACAGTCCCAGCGCTATTGCTAACAATTGTGAATAGCATTGTAAAACATCTTCAGTCAAAAGAAGAATACATTTTTTTCAAAGATCATGCATAGCTGATGGCATTTCACACCTTATTTGGGACAGGAGACCCCACAAGGGCTTCTGGATGAATCAAGCATTCATTTAATGCCAAAAAATCTTCAGAGTAAGTAAGGACTGCAGATTTGTTCTTGTGAAAATTGAGGATGTGGAAAGATATCATAATAGCATCAGAGCTAAAGTATATCTCTGAGATCTTGAGATGCTTTCTAAGGCACTGTCTATAACCCTTATTACCTCTATTGTGAAAATTAGTAAGTTTTAGAGGCTATAGAAGCTGTACAGTAATGCCCAATGGTACAAATCCATGCATTGACACCTCAGACCTCTGTAAAAGGATTCTAGAGAGAACATTTTTGCTTTTCCACTGCGAGGTAACCACTGCAGAGCTTGCTGCTTTTCCCACCCTTTCCCCTTATGCTTTCTCTTTGAAAGCTTCTGGAAACTTATCTTCCAGTCATTGGGTGGAACATTTGGATCCAGTCTCATTACTGTATTGCACTTCAAATATTAGTCTAGCTCAACAAGTTTGTATTTCTGGTAAAGTGGGATTTCAGCTTTTGATCCCTTAAAAATTCCAAATTGCTGATTGTTTATTTATCTGTTGTTGAGGCATTGTGTAAGCCTTAATTTGGATTAATATTTTTGTGCTTTACAGATTAATACTTAGGAATAAATACTTAGGTATATGTACTAGGGAAAAATTACTAAAGGAACACAAAACAGGAGAAAATTTAAGAAAGAACAAGTGCCTTTTAAGTCTTTCATTGTTGAAGGGGTATAAACATTTGGAGGTCCTTAGAAATCTAAACAAAATGAGCACTCAAAGAAATAAAAATACAAAAACCACAAACCCAAATAATTTTAATGGTGGATTCAGATTCAGTAGGAAATGTGCATCTGGGAAATCAAAATCAAACTACATAAAACCAGTTGGAATATTTACAGCATAGTTTTAAAAAAATAGATTGAGTTGCAGCAGGAAATACATTTTATTTAGTAGATACAATCCACATCATAAGATTACTCATTGTCCTGGCCCGTATCTCAGGTTTGACATGGAAGAATCACATGGAAGAAACCTTAAGTCATAAAAGGGCAATCTGATCTCCAGTTCCATTTTTCTCAGCCTGTCTGTTAAAGATCTGAGGAAAGGAGAGCAGTTAGTACTAGTAACTGGTAGAGATGTACAATAATAAACAAACAAAGAAACAAACAAATAAGATGATGATAAAATACTCACACTAACAGAAAATTTATTAGAAATCCAGTTATTGACTGCTTTAAAATCAGTGAACAGATTAAGTACTGTAGGCCAAAGATTACTGGTATTACCAGTCCTCACAGAATTGCCAATGTAGCATTAAAAAAAAAAAAACCTCCATTTGGTCACTCATTTTCTTGTTTTCCTCCCTTAGTGAAAGTTGACAGAAGAACAAGACCCTCCTTGGGAATAAAAAATGCACACAATGCCAGTTTCTACAGCATTAATGCCGTATTAGATGTTCATAAACTGATATACTTTTCACTTATACCTCATAAACTTTTTAAATGTTTAACTACTTCTTACTGAAAATGGAATTTAGTGCTTTTATACCCAATTTAAAATATGGTGCAAAAGATGAAGAATTAATGGAGCTTTTCAGAATGTCAGGAAAAAAACCTGAATTTGCTTTCATTTAAATTTTGATTGGAGATTAGTTTGGCATATTAGGATTTGGAAATTTCTGCCTTTCTCAGCTCACCAGATGCTAACTGACTTCATCTGACAGACTGCATGTACCTTGGATAGCAAATGACATCATGATGTGTCATATCCAAGGTGAATGTCACCACTTGCTAGCAATAATTTGTGCTAATGTAATACCTCATGCAAAACACCAGACACTCCTTCAACTATAAATAGTGATGCCAGACTATGGTAGGCAATTTGACTGACAAGCAAGGACTTGCGACAGCAGCAAGATGCAATAGCTCAGCAAGGGCACTGAAGAAAAGTTCAGCAGAGTAGTTCTGTTATTACAAATCTGCTAAGTTATACTGGTGAGAAACTCTTCTAAACTTAGCCAGCAAGTGTAAGGATTGAAGTTCAAAAACTTTTTCTTCCCTGTATTCTTGCAACTCATCTGAAGTTCAAGGGATTTAAAACAGGGATAAAGACGTATCTTTCAGTAGTTGGTTCCTCAAGATCCATTTTTCCATTCCACTTAGTAGCTTACACAGTCAGATGCCTAAACCTTTACACACAAGCCAAGGGAAGAGTGAGGTTCTTCATAATGCCACAGTGATGAAAGTGAAACTGTATAAATAGTAGTTCATATGGAATGCAGTGTCTCAAATTCTGCTCTTCTCAGAGATTTAGTCAACTTACTGTGGCACAAGGAGAAACTCCACCTTCTAAGAAAGTTTTTCAGCAGTGTGAATGCTGTCAAAAATAGTTGAGTAAACCTTTTCTTTCCCCCTAAGGAATAAGATGGAAATCATGCATTTTTTTCAAAATATATTTACTGTTCTATGTACCTCTGGTAATGTAAACATTTTTTCATTCCATTTATGAATTTATAATAGCTATGGATTCTGATTTCAAAATGTGACAAAAGAATCAGTAAAGTGCTCAGAAACACGGTGAATTTCATGTACTAATCAATTTGAAGTGTCATTCTTATTCCAGTATTCCCTCTGAAAATAAACAAATACTTTCCTACACACCTTTTCTTTATTCACTTGTGAAATGTTAGAAAAAGACTGCTTACACAGAAGATTAAGATTTCATAGTATCAACAACAAAATTCCAATATGCAAAATAATTTAGTTTTGCAAACTTCATTCAAAAACTGAAAATTCAGTGCATCAAGATTTCATAGTTCATTAAAAAACCCAAATATTTTGTATCTTTTCCAGATTTTCAACATTTGCTCTACCATTTTAAATATTAAAACACTCATTTACCATCAAACAAGCTATACCTGAAAGATTCATGGAATCAAATATCTCTGGTTTTAACTTGATTCTGACATAATGAATTGCAATAACAATATAAGAAACACCTATATAAATAATCTAAACCTTAGAAGGCTAACCTGCCTGGTCTGTGCATTTCAGAAAAAAAATAAAGGAGTTACAAGAATGAAAGCATATCTTTCTGGATTTAACCTAGCAGTCTTACCCCGGTATTGATGTAGACTTTTCTTTTCACTATTACAAGAATAAGAAACTGGTAATGTGCAAAACTGTGGAAACAATATTGGTTTGTTGTGACAGGTCTCTGAGTCAGCTGGAGCTTTGAGATATATATGGCTTCACATGTTCATTACAATGAGTTCCTCAAGGGAATTACACAGGGAAAAATCGAAGTTACAGCCTAGACTAGAGACAACTGTGACTCATTATCATCTTACCTTTGCAGGTGGAACTGTGCAATCAGTTTGGTCAGATGTCAGCAGCTTCTTGAGCTGCAATAAATTTTGCAGACTTTAGTTAGTTTTCTATTTCCCCCTCCCCCAGTGAAGCCTGTTTTTTTGCTCTCTGTTCCTCCATGCAGCTGCTCTTTTCTCATCTTCAGACTTTCAGCTCCTTGATCTCTCTTGCTGACTCTTTTGCTTATTCTCTCTTTCTCACTGTTTTTCTGCTTGGAGTACCTGGACACTTTTCTCTCCAAGAACTTGGTGATTGTCCAGGGTAAAAGTGTTCTAGGCTTCCACTACCCCTGCACTCCTACTAAAATGGACATTCACACAGAAACTGGAAACAAACCATACATACGAGTGGTCCATGTAATAGCAGCAGATAAAAGTAACCAGGTGGGTTTTTAAATCCACTACCTAGTGAAGTGAAGTCTGTAAGTGAAGGAATGAAAAGTCTTTACCTATGTGAGTAATATCATCTTACCAGAGACAGCTTTCTATTTGCTTCAGCAAAGAGGCACCTGACTGCATTATGTCTTCAAAAGAAAAAAATTCTGTTTAAATGAAGGCTTGCATTTAACGGTAGGCTGTAGAATACATAAGTTGACTGCAAGAAATTATTTTAAATGGACCATATACGACCTAATAGTTAAGACAGCTCTAAATTGCAGTGCTGGCTGCCCCTCATATGCCCATAATTGTCAAAAAAAATCTCTTTCAAAACACTTTTTTGTTATTCTAAGAAATTCATGTCAGTGCTGTCTAATTCTTAAGTCCCTCTGGATAGCAGAACCTTCAGAAAAGAAACTCAAAGCAGATTCCCCCCTCTCCAGTTATGTTGAAATAGGCCCTTTAATGAAAGTTCTGGTTGATTTAACAATTCTGACCTCTTATGCCGAGCAGTGCCAATCATGCTGCATTATGTAACAGATGTAACGCTACATAACATGTCAAATCTAATGCAACATTGTGCTACATTTCAGGAATGAACAGATGAATGCAATGATTGGTTTGGGTTTGGCTTTGGTTTTAGTTTTTCTTCTGGTTTTTTTGGTTGGTTAGTTGGGTTGGGTTTGGGGTTTTTTTTTGTTTTTTTTTTTAGTAAGGAAACCTACCAACACAGTAAGTTGAAGATTTACTGACTTATTGAAACTTTCTTCAAGGAACTTTTTTTAGGAAATAAAAGTATCCTAGAATGAACAAAAATATCTTTTTTTCCAGCTATTCATTGCTGTGAGGTGCTGATTTTTTTTCTCTTCTAATTGCATGGTCAGTCTGATATAAAGAACACATATAAAGGAAAAGGCCAATTTTGACTTGAACAAAGTTAATGCAATCTTAGAACAAGCTAGTGAAAATGATGTGATTTGAGAAAGGCTGTATCTCTCTCCTGCAGTTTGGCAGCCAAAAGGATGGGAATAAAGTAAATTAGGATCTTCCTATATTGTGAGTATAGACCCATATAAATAAAGAGAGTGATACTGTTATCTACTTATCTTAGAATTGATTCCATGCCAGTGTGTCTGGCCATGGAGAAAACTTCTTACTTACACAAATTATTGGAAGAATCATTCAGGATGTTCATTGAAACTGTGAGCAAATCAACAAATATCAGAAAAAAAAGAAAAGTTAAGAAACTTTAAAATTCAATACTGTGTTCCATGAATATTTGGAACATTTAAAGATATTTTTAATTAGGATTCCAAATAAACAGTTGGCTTCTGTTGGCTGATTTAATACAGAAATTTAGTTTCTCTATTACTCTTGGTGGTCTAGATTACATTTATTACTGGCCTAAAGCTCCTATAGGTTTTATGCCTTGTGTCTGTCTACTAAGCACCTTGGAGACCTCTCAAATTTCAGAGATATGTAATTTCACACAATTACTCCACACTCTCATCTATTTGTCTCTTCCTCATTCTCTCTTCCAATCCAATCTTCAGCTAAACAGAAATACAACCCATTTGCAGTCTTATGCCATACTTTCTCTCCTGCTCCAGGACTCCATGTTTGTTTGTTGGAAAACAGGAAGAAAACCATTTTTGTCATCTCTTGTTACCTTCGAGATTTCTCCTATGAACCCATTTAAAAACTCAGCTCAAATTAACACATGTCCATTTGTGTGAGCTTGAGTATAGACAGTGAAATCCTCATGAAGGGCTATAACAAAGGTCCACGAAAGCCTCTAAGAGTCTGTAATATCTTAAAGAGGTAATTGGGAAAAAAAGGCACTCTAAAAATGTACCTGTGGAAAACTTTGAGTGTCATGATGTTTTTTCTTAAACCTCTTTTACTACCATTGTGTGTCACTTTTAATGCTAGAACAATAAACACACCTTCTGCAAGGTTTGCAGAATGGCGTTAAGGATGGGCACTACAGTCCCCACTGTGTGAGCCCTGTCTGTCCATATTCAAAAGTGTCCTGATGGTTACATGCTCTAGAACTGTGGTCTAAGGTTGCAGCCTTGCTCATGATGTGATAAGCAGGTCAAGGGATAGGTTTATTCCATATTCAGCTGTCCTGAGGTCATACCTGGAGTATGGAGCTGTGTTCTGGACTCCTTCATGCAGTATACATGCTAATAAACTGGAGGACGACCAGTGTGGTGGGGGTCTGGAACACCTGGCTTAGAAGAAGAGGCTGAGGAAAGTGGGTTTACTTAGACTGGAGAAAAGAAGACAGTGAAGGATCAAGTGATTTCTTTCCACTACCTACGAAGGTATACTGGGAAGACAGAGTCTGGGAGAAACAGCATGAAAGGATAAGATGTAACTGTTACCAGTTGCAGCAAGGGAAATTCCGACTAAACAGAAGTAAAATATTTTGTAATGAGTGTAAAGCACTGGAACAGCTTGCCCGGAGACATGTTTGAATCTCTGCCCTTGGATATGTTTAAGAGTTGGTCAAGGGCTTGAGGAACCTCATTTAAATTTAAGGTTGGCCCTGCGCTTAGCAGGTGACATCCAGAGTTCCTTTACAAGCTCTCCTCCTCTATGCCTGTATGTTTTCTCCTCCTGTTCTATCCCATGAAAGTTGAGAACAGCCTGAAACATTTTGCTTCAGTGCATTTAACTCTGTAAATGTATTAACAAAATAGTCCTAGATGTAACGTTAGAAAGGCCATCAGTTACTGAACCCTGCATCTCCTACTAGAGAAGTTATCTAAAGCTCATTACGTGGTGAAAGGCTGTGGAAAAATGAGCTGAAGTATGGGAAACTAGACTTTGAATTGCTTTCTGAGAGGCTATACTGACAATTAAGGGACCCTGTCCTGTTACCAGATCCATTTCATAGAGGTGCTTGAACTCATTGTGATTTTTCCTTGCATCAGTTGAAGCTTACAAGCCATCATGGAGAAGCCATTTAGCTCTCCAGAAAGTAGATTGCAGTAATAAATTTGGAAATGAGATGGACATAAATAATTGTGGTGATGATTATATCAGCAAGGATGTTTATCTTGTAGTTTTTTTAATAAGGGTGTAACCCAAAAAAACTGAGCTAGGAAATATACTAAATTACATTTTCTAAATGGAAGGAGGATCACAGAATCCCATTACTATATTTTAGCTGAAAGTTGATGTAACTGGACATTATTTATTTAAAAAATAATACTGCTAAGTCTGAAAATAAAAGAAAAAGTACATTTCTTATAAGTCAAAATTTGAGCATTGGCAAATATACTGTTTTACTTGGATGAAATAATGTGTAACCAACAAGAATGGTCTTTGAGTATTTTTTTTCCTTTTTTTGCTTTTTTGCCCTCTTACCAGGCATGAACCAGCTATACAATCAAATCAGTAAGTAGCAAACAAATAAAAAAATTCAAGTATAACCTCTCTTTTTCATGCTACTGGCTTCATCTTAGAATTGTATACTATCAGCCTAAAAAATGGAAATTATTTTAAACTTGGGTTGCAAGAATGTGTCTGGAAATGCCTCACATTATTAAAAAAAATACTGTAATAGCAAAAAGTACATTTGCATATGTGTATAAAATAAGCAAAGCTGTATTAAATAACAAAGACTAAAAAGGCAGTGCTATTGTGGTGGATGACTGCAAATGTACACTTTAAAGAAAATGAATATAAGTAAGGATATGATAGGTTCTGACAATGGAACAGCAGTGATAGATGCTAAACTGTGTGCTTACCTAAATCTGCATTTCAAGTAACTTCCATTAACATTCTCAGTAAGAACAGGAGTCACTCCTAGATATTTCAGCTAAGAAATGTTTCTACTCACTGTCATTAATGTCATTCCCAACACATTCCTAGAGAATAAGTCAGCGACTACTCCTTCAAGACTCTTGCCTCAGGTTAGAATAACTGAAATTTTCAGTCTCTCTGTACTGCAGGATGGAAAATAATGGGCTGGAAACCAATGAGCACAACTGAGCATACACTTGCAAGAATTTCAAGCTAACATTTGCGTATTTCCTATTCAGCAAAACCAGGGAATTATGTACTTACCCTCTGGCTCTGCTTGATCCTGTGATTGTTCACTGCTATGATGTCCTTCTTTACTGTAACCAGACTGTATTTTTAAAATAGTTTTAACTTATGACTCTAAGGCAATGTTCTGGTCTGGATGGGCCCCCCTGCAACATGGGTAAATGTGCCACTAGTGCTAACAATTCTTTCTAATTCTACTTTGCCTGGTGAACCATAAGAACCTGTGTGACTCATTTTCACATTTTTTCTTATTTCATTACGTTTGGCTTAACCTTATTACTTAGAGGATATTTGTTCATAGCAGTTGAGTGTTTAGAACACACTAAGATTTTTAGCCACATAGAATTTACAATTATTTATTAATCAACATTTGAAAACACAACAAATGACAAATTTCAGAAGAATTTAGGTATTTAAAATTAAATTAGTGCTTTAGTTCCTGCATTCAGTAAAATAGTGGATTAGTGGCAGAAGAAATATTAGTACCTGTTGTGAAATTTTAGCATCCAGACACTACTGAATTTCAGGAATTAGGGCATTAATTTACATTTGAAAAGGTATACACATTCAAAGTAAAATTCTGGCTCTAATGATGTCAGTACCAAAAAGGTAAAATGCCAGAATTTTAAAAAATAGCCATAAGACTTTTCAAAGATAAGAGCAATTAAAGCCATCAATATTATAGTTGAGCTGAAGTTATATGAGGTAGTTGTTGATACAGTAGAATGTAAATAGTGCAGGAAAATCTTTGCAATAGCTACCTGCCATTGGGAGCATGACAGAAAGTTATAGCAGCTTTTAATCTTGTTTGATCTTATTATTTTTATCCTGTCATGGCAAAACAACTATCTCAATGCAGGGTTAAATTTCTAACAGCTAGGGAAGTCTTAAAATACATTAGTTTTAGGCTGTACTCGACTTTCATGGGATAGAACAGGAGGAGAAAACAAAGAACATTTGTTTTTTACATCATACTCCTTGTAGTATGGAGTTTGAAAACAGGACCCTATTGTGCTGATCACTGCACAAACATAGAACAGAATGATTGCTTTTGAACAATTTGTAAACTAAGGAGAAAATACAGTCTTATTCAGACGGAGAGGAGAATAAAACAAAAGTACTTTGGAAAAATATTTTGCTTGCTCCACAATTTACTTGTTTGCAGGTGACACATACCTAGTGCCTATTTTCACAATGTATGCTTTCAATCAGAAATATTAAAGTAAATTTAAGAAAAACAAAACCATTTTTTTTTTACATCTAATTGCTTTGGCATGTTCACGGTCAAATTCTTAACCACCATTTTTTTTCAACAGTCAGATGGTCTTCCCCAACTTTTAGTCGAATGGGAGAAAATTTTAGCATAACTATGTAATTTTGAAAATCCTGAAACAGAGACAAGATCATCAAAAGACATATTCTAAGAAAGAGACAAAATTATTATGTCTTCAGGTGAAAAGATTCCAAAGTAACAGAAAGAAAAAAGGTCTTA
>JAOXXN010000395.1:70838526-70854328 GCA_026770055.1 Myrmophylax atrothorax
AGGAAGCATGGTGCTTGGTCTCCAGCTGGGGTTAAACCACAATGCACACATACATATTTAAAGGTCTAAAAGTATTTTATGACTATCAACTACAGAATCTTTAGAGGTAGAGTTAAAGGCATACATATTTTAGTGACTGAATTGTAAGGATGCTTCTGTATCACATGGACATTTTGGAGTGTCACATGACAGTCAATCAACAGAAGGCACAGGATGCTGAAATACCAAGATAACCTATGGATTGAATGACAACTGACGTGGAATTAAAAGGAAAATTCTCAGGTAAGCAGTTCCCATATTTGCAGGAGCAATGTTGTGCTAAGAAAGAAAACAAGGCTACTTTAACGTCTCCCTGTCTCCCTCCTCCCTCATCTTTTGGATTTATGTCAAAAAATATAGAACATCCCCTGATATGGAGCAGAGGGAAAACACATATTTTCTCAGCTTATGTACTTGTGGAGGAATAATATAGGCTTTCCATTCTCATGAGTGAAGCTGACAAAGACTTGGATTTTTTCCACTTACAAAAGAAGTGGTATATGCTAGTATTTTTTCTCTTCCTTACCTGTCATGCCACTATAAGAATGCTATCAGCTTTTAAAGACCATGGTGACTGGAGGAGGTTTCTGATGACTAGGCAAAAAAAAGTCATATCCATCCTGAAGAAGGAGAGGAGAAGGATTGAGGACACTGTAGGCTGGTCAGCCTCACATCAGTTGCTGTGAAGTTTGTTGATCAAAATCATCTTTGAATTTATTTCTAAATATATGAAGAGGAAAAAGTGCCTGGGAACAGACAGCATGGATTTAACAAGGGCAATTTTACATAGTCAACCTGATTGTTTCCTATTATGAGATGACAGGATCTGTAGTCAAGGGAAGGTCTGTTCATGTCATTTACCTTGACTTTAGCAAGTATTTTTGCACGGTTTTCTGTTAAATTAGGTGAAATATGACATGGTAAGGTGTTGAAAATTTGGCTAAATTTTCAGCCTTCAAGGATTATGATCAGCAATATAACATCCAGCCATTTACTAGTATCTCTCCTCAGAAATCAATAACAGATCAATACAGAGATACTAAAGTGTCTCTATATTACATAGATCTATTTGATTTATGAAGACAACTACAAATACAGTTACTGATATCATCCATCTCTCTCACTACCTCTTGCTATGTGTGGTGTCCTCCATGAACTTGCTGAAAGTGCACCTGGCCCATTATCCATACAGTAAGACACAAATATATGTCCATAGATGTAGATATAAATACATCTTTATGGATATCTGCAGACACAGACATAGAGTCAGCAAAGTGTCCTTGTTGCAAAGAAGACTAACTGCATACTGTTCTGTATCTGCATTTATGTGCCCAGATTCTCACCTCTATTTGACACTTGTGAGAACACATATAGATTATTATGCCCAGGTATGGATTTCCCAGTACAAAAAAGACATTGTCATACAGGAGTGAATCCAACAAATCACAAGCAAGATGATAGGGTTCTGGAAGACTTGACGTATGAGGAAAGCCTGAGAGAGCAGGTTGTTCATCCCAGAGATGCAAGAAGACTAGAGGGACTCTAACTAGAGAGACATATGGGAACAGTGTAGAAAAGTTGAAACTGACTCTTCTGGAAGATGTGTAGTAACATGACAAGCGTAAAACAACTGAGTTCAAGGAAAATTCCATCTGTATGTAACAATAAAATGTCTTAATTCTGAGAACAATTGAGTAGTAGGCTAGGCTGCCTAGAGAAGTGATGGGATTTTTTTGTTGAAAATAGTCAAGAATCAGCTAGTATGGCCCTCCTCTCAACACAGAGTCAAAGCAAGTGCTATGCGGAGGTTTCCTGAAAAAGTAGACTCATATGATTCTAGTGTTTTAAGGTGAAACATGAGAAATTCTGCTTAAAAATAAAAAAGAAAACTTTAATCTGTGAGGCTTATTAAACACTGTAGAGTCTGTGGGATGTACATCTGTGGATGTGTACAAAACATAACTTGATAAAACCCTGAGAAACAGCTCTAACAGGACCTAACTCAAGTGGAGGTTTGGACTGGATGACTTCCAGAGGCCCTTCTAACTTAAATGATCCTGTGATTCCAATATTCTTCACATGATGATCACTTATTGTAGAACGGATTTTTCCTCTCTGACTTTCCATCAGTGTTCAGGTTAAAGCCAGGGCTACTGAAGTCTGGACTTTTACATTGTAGCTTCCGCTGCTCAGATCAAGGATATGTGAATAGAAACATGTTGTACTTCAGAGGCAACAACAACTTAATTTGATATTGCCTCTATGTTCTCTATTCCATACAATTACTAATGTGAAATAATACAATAATTTTTAATAATATAGATTATTAAATTAGGAGTTGAAAAAAATTTGCTTTCAATCTCTCTCAGCTGAATGTGTTATTAAACTTGAAAAGCATGTCTTGGAGTTCATACATAAATTGCCAAACAAAACAGAATTAATTGCTCAATTCCTTAATAAAGTGTACAAATCCAAGGTCAATATGCTGCTACGTTCATTGTTATTTTTAAGAATTACATATTGGTTGTTGCCTAATATAAGAAATTCATCATCTTGCAATGAAACACAAGAGGGGGAAAGCCGGGTTAAAGCTGAAGGCACTAATTTAGAAATTTCTAATAAAACTTTATATTGTCATCACTTTCAGTTGATTCCTTTGTATCCACAGCAGAATTTTGAAGAACTGTGTGTTTTTCTGCTTATACACCATGCAGAATCAAATCAAAGACAGAAGGATTTTTACATATCTTGTTTACAAAGTAGCCCTAAACATAAAAATGTTGTTACAAAGTGACACATAACTATTAATGTCAGCATTAAATTATTGCAGGAATAAATTGTTTAACTAGCTTAATAGCAGCCAATCCAAATGCACAGAGGCAAGCTCAAAATTGTTTGGTTTTGGTTTTGTTTTCATTTTTTCCCCGTCCACAATGCTATATTACAACACCCTGCAGACAGTAAACTATCTCTTGCTGTGACAAGTTATTGATCTGGTTTTCCTCTGTGAAGCCTAACAAGTCAAACTTCTGCTTCCTGAAAGATACAGATGGAGTTGTAATTTGCAAGGATTTCAAGTTACGAAGAAATTTGGTCTCCAGTGTTTAGAAGAAAAATGAAATTACTTTAGTGTAAATGTGTGCAGTTTTCTCTGGGAAGACTAAGGATGATCTAAAGCTTAACAAGCCTGTTCAATCCACCAGTGTTGCTAGCGCTTCCTCTCCACACTTCTCCCAAAGGTAATCCTGACTGCTCCCCTAAATTCTGAAAAAGAAGGGGAAGATAAGGGAATGTGATATTGGGAAACACTTTGGTTCTCTCAAGGTGAGGAAATGAGAAGGTCTCTCCTGGTTTAATAGAGAGAATTACTTAGAATGGTGCTATGGTCCACCCGGATTCCCTCAGATCACAATCAGTTGTAATTAGCACAGAGAATGTGATAGTATTGTGTAAACTGGTATTTAAAAATGAAAGGGATATTTTCTTGGGGCACCAAGTTGCCTTTTTTGCGGTTATAAACTTCTCAGTTCTTTAAGTTAAATTATTTTAAGCAACATTCAAGATATACTGGGTTTTTTTAAAAAACAGCTAGTAGAGTACAATTTTCAGTCTAGTCTTTTAACATAACTGAATTATCTCTATTTAATCATTCAGTAGCAAATAAACTGTTTGTCTTTGCAAAACCAGTGCTGAAGGTCAGCTAAGCATACATATGTTTTGTACAGCTTTTGTCAGATTTCCATATGCAAGACTAAAGTTTAAACATTCTATTATTATTATTATTATTACTATTATCATAGAGTTGCACATTGTGCTGTCCTTACAATGCAATACAGACATATTTGCAGATCTCAGAATATTATCATGTGAGAAAAGGTTCAAATATGAAGCAAAAAGGACCACAACTTTCATAAATATCTACCAGATCTCTTTGGTGACGAGTTGCCCAAAATTGATGACACAAGCACTTTGAAAGCTTGATATATAGATGTCAAAGAAAAAAATTATCAAAAAAGTTTCTTCATACAATCAGCTAAACAATATCCTCAGCTTGCCTCCACCTGATGGTACTAAATGATTTTGAAGGAATTGCCACAGTGGAGAATCTCAAAGAACTGGGGATAAAAGCATTTAGGGTTCTTTGACAGAGAAACTTTCTGCTGTATGTTAAGGCTGGAGAGGGGGACTTTTCAGAAAGGCATGTAATGACAGGACAAGGGGGAATGGCCTTAAGTGAAGGACAGTAGTTTTAGATTCAATATTAGGAAGATACTCTTTACTGTGACAATGGTGAGGCATTAGAGCAGGTTGCCCAGAGAGGTTGTGGATGCCCCAGCCCTGGAGGTGTTTCAGACCAGGCTTTGAGCAACTTGCACTAGTAGAAGGCATCCCTGCCCATGGCAGAGGAAATGGAACAGATGGTCTCTAAGGTTCCTTCCAACACAAACCATTCTATTCTTCTCTGATTCCATAGGTACTGCAAAAGAGGACCTGTAATTTTGTGTTTTGAACAGTCTCTAACTGCTGTTATTCTACAATCATTCATATTTTTCTACAGGGAACATATTTTTTCACTTTCTTTGATAATTATATTCTAGTTAACTTCCCCAATTTTTTACCTGCATACTTGTCTTAATCCCCCAAAATATGTTGCAATATAAAATTGTATTCTAAAAAATAATTCTGCAGCAGAATAGTGATTAGCTATGCTATAGATATAAAAATCTAAATGACTATTTTGTCTATTTGAGGTTGTTGGGTTTTTGTTTTATTGAGTGAATATTTACAGATTTTTTTTTCTTTTATCATCAGCCTAAGGAAAAGAAATAGAAGAAAAAAATATTTTCAGAGAAAAGAGAAATTTCCTATTACTATAAAAATTGGTGTAAAAATACTCCGGAAATTGTATTTTTACATATCTTTAAATGTTTTGTTGTTTCCTAGGAAGCTAAGTGAGTGAAATGAGAGGAGATGAGAGCATTTGCTGCCCACTCCTACCTGAGTCAGAGCTGTAGACTCCCATGTAGAAGGCAGGCATCATCACTGCATCTGCCTGTTTCTAAATACATTCCATGTTGTGCAGAGCAGAACGCAGTACAGTATACAAGTACTTGTATGCTGGTGTCTGTGAGTGTTCACATACATGTTATGAACACAGCTACAAAAACAGGCTGACTGAAGAACAGGAAGTCCCTGGTCTACGAATCTGAGGCATTAATTGGTAGACTGATGTTGAGTTGTTCAAGACAGTGTAGTTTTGGGACATGTAGAAAGAAAATTTTTAGTACTAAAAGGTATAAATTGACCATGAATTTCACTTAAAATTATGTGATCATGTTTGTGTCTTTTTTTTTCAAAAAAAGAAGGCATGAGATTCAAACATGACTAAGATATCCAGGTGTTTAAGAGTCCAAACTTTTTTTCGAAGAAGTCATGTCAGTATTGTGAACAAACCAAAGTAGCAGAAATTCTAACCAGTGAGAGATTAAAGAAGAAAAGTAGCTACAGGTGAAATAAATATTAGAAAATATATTTTAATATATGAAATGTGTTAACATTCATGAAATTCAAATAAAATAAGGCAAGGGATAAAATGAAGTAATGCTACAAACATCTACTTCACAAGCATTCCTGTAATGAAGAAACACCTACTACCAAGTCACAGAATGTGTGGCTCATTGCTGGTAACAGAATTCTGAGTGCTATGTTTAAACACAAAGGGTGATATTTGCCATTCTGTGGAAATCAGACATTTTATCAGTGTAATAATTAAAGGTACACACCGCCCCCCCCCAACAAATTATAACCAGAGAAGATTCTTCATAAACTTGCATATTTCGTGCTACTGAGAATTCAATACTTGAAATCAAACTTATTTGAAGGCCATAATAGACATTTCTATTTTTTCAATGAAATGTCACAGAACGTAGTACAAAGGAAAAAGTCTCTAAAAAACAGATGCACATAATAAAATGCTTATCAGCATACACAATAAACAAATGAGAAAAAATGAGAAAAATTAGAATAATAATGGAAGGGCTCTTATAAATCAATCAATCAAATCAAATCAATTCATCCTGAAAAGAAACGATGCAGTCTCTTCATTTTTTAATTCCTAAAATCTCTGAGGGCAAACCAAAGCAATTGGAACAATGGAAGACAATAGTCTGAAAAGAGAAAATATTTTCATGTATTTAGGGAGTCCGAAAAAATATATGTCAAGATGTAAAGGTATGGCAGAACAATAAAGAAAAAATAGAGATTAATTTTGTTGGTAAAACATGAATGAGCATAAAAAATAATTTAAAAAAAGGTCAAAGATCATTATATTTTAATGAAGTACCTGACATGGAACAGTGAAAAAGAGGTGATAATTCATGATGCATTTAGTCATTCAAGGCAGCAGTTTGAAATTGATTTATTCACAGAGAGGTATCCAGTAGTAACAAATAGCTGATAATTGAAATTTTTTATTTTTTTTTGCTTTCCAATAACTTTACTAAGAGATGTATTAACTCTCAATCTATCATATTACTCCCAGGCAATATTTACTGCACACAAGTTTTGTAGTGAGTTTTTTGTGAATAACAGAAGACAAGACATGCCTGAAAAACTGTGAAAGTTTGAAAAGGATTGATTTTTTTGGCTATAACAAGCAGCTTGTGCTACCAGCAATCCAAAGAAAAGAGGAGGTGAAAACCATGCACAAGTAGCCAAATAACAACCAAGTCAAAAGAAGAGTCACAACACTTGTTTTTATTTACCTTACTATGAAATCACCCATAATATCCCACTGTCCAAGACTTCATTTGTGTAACTAATGACCAGATAGTACTTGGTACAGTTGCTAAAGTCGAATGTGCTGAAAAAATAACAGTAAGTTTTTCTTTAGATATGTCTTCTTTAAAAAAAGAAACAGGCACTCTAACTAAGACATATCACCTTGTCAATTATATAGATTATATCTACTACTTAATGCCAAATACAAAAAGAAATGTTTTGACGATAGAGAAATACGTTCATGTTTATGAATGTTTATGCATATTGAGGATTTTAGTGACAGAGTTACCTGACTGGATAAATCAGTTAATACTAACAAATCAATATAATGGTCTGATGAATTTAGAGCATCTACACTGTTTCAATAAACTTTTGTCTTTTCACATGTAACAGGCTTGCAACCTTCAAGCAGCAGAGTTAGATGCAGGACAGGATTGAGGTGCAGAAGTGCTCAGCTGCTCCCCTCCCGAACATGAGAAGCCTGGCTAGAGGCTGAGTGACTGTGCTGCCAATGCGCCTTCAAGCAGCTGCACTTGCTGTAGCAAGAAGGCCATTAATGAGGTAAGTAGGTGTGTAACAGTCCTTATGAAGCAAAAAACAGTAACAGGAGAGATCCAGACATTAATAAACCCATTACCATGTGTTTATCCACACTATTTCTCAACCGTCATATTATGTGTACTGATACAGTAATTCTATGAATAAATGAGCTATCAGATGTCAGAACACAGAGAATTTGACCCCGCTTCCTTTCAAAACAGTGGACCTGTGATCTCCCCTCAAGGATGAACCAGCCCAGGTCCCTCAGCTTCTCCTCACAGGATAAGTGATCCAGATCCCATCCAGCTTGGAATCCTTCTGCTAAAAATGTTCGAGTATGTGTTCATTATTTTCCCAGTACTGAAGTAGCTTAAATTTGGACAGAATATCCAGATAGGATCTCACAAGTGCTGAGCAGAGGGATTGAATATTTCCTCTCAGTGTCCTGGTTGTGCCACTTTGAATACTGCCTAGGGTGCTGTTGGCCATCTCTGCAGCTGGGGAACACTGCTGTCTCACACTCAGCTTCCATCTGCCAAGGTCCTCAGGTCCCTTCCCAGTCATGCAGATCCCAGCCTGTACCAGTATTTCCAGCCCTGGAGCAGAGCTTGTTTGTCCTTGCTTAATTGTCCTTGCATGTCCTGTTGGCCTGTTTCCTTGAATGATAGTACTGCCCTAAAGTTTGCAGCTGTTCTTTCAAGTATGTCATCTGCAAATGTGACAACTGTGCACTTTCATTGCACCCTCCAGGTCATTGACATATGTGTTAAACAGATGTAGTGGGTTGATCCTTACTGGATCCTGACTGGATGTCAGATGCTCACCAAAGCCACTCTATCACCCCCCTACTCAGCTGGATAATATATAATGAATTAAAGATTCTTGAGCTGAGATAAGGACAGGGAGAGCTCACTCATTTATTGCCATCAGAGGCAAAACAGAGTTGAATTTACTACCAATGAAATCAGAGTGGGATAATGAGAAGTAAGCTCAAATCCTTAAATAGACCTTTCTCCTACTCCTCTGTCTTTCCTCAGCTTAACTTTATTCATGATTCTCTACCTCCTCCACTCCCATAGTTCAGGTTAACAAGAATGGTGTTTGTGGTCAGTTCATTTCACATTGTCTTTGTCAGTCCTTCACCTTAGGGACAAGACTCTCCTATTCCAAAGTGGGGTCCCTCACACAGGAGACAGTTCTCCATGAGCTTCTACCTTGTGAACCCTTTCAATAGAGTATAGCTGTTCATGAACTACTCCAGTGGGTGTCTTCCACAGGGTCATAAGTCCTGCCGGAAAACTTCTCCAGTGTGGGCTTTTCTCTCCATGGGTCCACAGGTCCTGACAGGAGCCTGCTCTGGCATGGGATTTCAACAGGTTCACAGCCTCCTACAGTAGGCTTCAACTAGCTCCAGCATGGGGTCCTCCATGGGCTGCCTGTGAATCTCTGTTCCACTGTGGATCTCTATGGGCTTCAGGTGGACAGCCTGCCTCTCTATGGTCTTCACTCAAGCTGCAGGAGAATCTCTCCTCCATGGGGCACCTCCTCAATCTCCTTCTTCACTGACCTTGGTGTCTGAATAGTTGTTTTAAGTTTTTTCACTTCTTTCTTCTCCAGTTGCAAATTGTTTCTGCACAATAATCTTTTTTCCTTCTTAAATTTGTTGTCACAGTGACGTTACTCCTGATGCTGATGGGCTCAGCCTTGGCAATGGAGATGGATTATATTGGCTCTATAAGGCCAAGAGGAAGTTTCTGGCTTGTCTTCCATGATGATCTTTCCAAGTACAAACAGTAAATTTTTATGTCCTGATACTATGAGTCTTCAAAATCTATTTTGGCTTGTCTAATCCTCTTGTCAAGATCACAGTTATTTATCATCTGCTTTCTCTGTGTTATATATATTATGAGAAAATATATACAGCTATATGTTCTTTATAACAATAATTTTAAAACAGAAAAGAAATAGGATTCTTCAATTCAATAGTACTCAATATGGTCCTGTATTTGTAATGATGCACTTCAATCAAATATGATCCACACTCTACAGAAATAAAGTTTTTCAAGTACAATTATCTGGTGCCACTACAGTTGCTTGTATTTTTCAGGCACCTAAATTACTTACCATAATCACCTGATTTATTTGTCTGTGGTATCTTAACCAGCAGGGGAAAACCCCCATATCTGACTTTGGTCAATATTAATGTAATTTCTAAAAAATCCTCTTTTTCTCTAAAAAATGTTGATATCATTCTTTATCAGAATAATCACTGCAGGTATTACTTTTATTTTTCTCTGATACTTCTTCAGTAATGTTCCATCATTCCTCACTGAAGTGTGACAAAGCTATACTCTTGAGCCCTGCTTGGCAAACAGATGGGCAGAGAAGAGATGATTTCTCCACCTTCTCACATGATCCCTAGAGATACTCGTGTTGACATTCTTCTGCTATTTCTCCTTCTCTGAGGATGGAAGGGTCACTCAGAGAGATAACACACAGAATTACTGTGAAGTCCCAGAAGAGTCGAGCTTAGAAAACAAAGACAGAACATGAAGCAGACTGGTACCTAGAAGCCTGCATATGAGAACAGATTCCAATCCAAAGTGGAGGAGTTAGCTTAATTTAGACCAAATTATTTTTGATAGAGATTATATCTATGGCCCAGGAGATGTGATCTCGACATGTATAAAGACCTCTGAGCAATATTTAGTTGAGATAATTTGGTCAACTATACATCAAAAAATAGGACATTGTTGATTCAATGTCCCAAAGCTAGGAATTCAGGCAGGTTTCTCCAGTACAGGCTGAACTATCACTATAGTTTTTGATATATGATCAGAACTATGGAATTCTTGAAGTCAAGCCTTTTTACTTGTTTAAGAAAAAAGACTACTGACTTACAGGAAGTCATTCAGCATACAGTAAATATATTTTGAATGGAGTAGCTTTGAAGTAGGCAGCAAAAGCTCAACAAGTTCCTGTGGGGCACAAATAGTTTCACCAGAGTATTGAAGAAAGTATTTGTTGTTCCACATAGGTCTGCTTCAGTGCTCCCAGTTCATGAAAAGTAATGTAAGTGGTGTAAACCACAACCATTCCTCTTTATTCATTTGTTTCATCCATGCAGAAGAAAAAATAAAAGAACAAAAAAACCCAAAAACAAAAACACCCAAAACCGAAACAAGAATCTCCCTGACCATTTGAAATGAATACTAGCCAGTAAACTTGAATGCAACCAAAAAAATTAAGAAACTCTCTTGGAGAATTTTTCATAACACATCTTTTAACATTTGAAAGATACTTATACATTTCATCAGGAATAAGGATTCCTTTTTTATGTTTTTGGGGCTTTTTAATTACCATAGTAACAATATTACTTTTTTAAGAAGAAAAATGCTGAAAAACATCTGCATAGACTCGAATGGCCTGACTCCTTAGAGACAATTTCTACATTGAAACCTCTTCTCTTAAAAATGTTTTGCAATCCCCCTATAAAACATTTTCAGCACATTTATTTTAGTGACATTATTTTAACTGAATATATATCATTCAAGTATGTTTTAAGTATGTATTGCTAGAACACAAACTGCATTGCAGCAGATTAGATTTTATTGCAATTTGAGCATCTAATAGAAAACCTGTATATAAACAAATGGAAAAATTAAAGAAGAGTTGATGTTTGCATGATAGATCTCAAGTTTGACTCAATTTTGAGGCTTGTGCATCTAGATACTCTCGTCTGATTGCTTTCCACAATGAAGTATAGTGAAAATTAGGAACAAAATTTTTTCCATAGAGAGAATTGAAAGTGGCTATGTTAGACAAGTAAAAATAGAATGGACTTTATGCAAGTCTCCCCTGCCTACTGTGTTCTTGCAGGTAAATCCTGCCTACTGCCTTTAGCCTTGCAATTTGGCATAAAACCTTCACAGTTCCTCCTTTCCAAGGAATTTTGTATTTCGGTCAGTGCTGAGATGCTGCTCTCAGTACTCTCCGTAATCCCTCTTTTCTGTTTGACATCCTGCTTTTCATCATGTTTCTTCCAGTGTTATCTTCTGTCTGCTATATCCTTCAAGGTCTCAAAATATTTCTTCTCCTCCATTTGCTCAGTTGTTACCAAGCAAAGTAAAAATATCTCCCTCTATGTCTCCCCTGAGCCACAATTGTATTGCAAGGAACAGAATGCAGCTGAAAACAAATAGATCAACCTTACAGAATTTCACACTCCTATACATTTGACCAGAGGCATATGTTTCCTCAACTTGAATGTCACCCTTTACACAAGAAATGTATCACAAACATAGTTCTGCTGCAACAAGGACAAGAAATAATCTTTCAGATCAGTTTGCTGAAATTTTACTTATCCACCCTTGCTGTAACTTTACTTATCTACCCTTACTGTCAGTAAGCCTTTCCACACACCATCCCTCCTTCTATGTCATGCATACTGTACCTGAATAATTTCTTCAGTTCCTGAACTAGTGGTTTAAATAGTTATGGTCCTTGCTTCTCAGCAAGTTCCCTGATGACACAAAGTTGGGAGGAGTGGGCAGTACCTCAGAGGGCTGTGCAGCCCTTCAGAAGCACCTTGACAGGCTGGACGGATGGGCAGAGAAGAACTGCTTGAAATTCAACAAAAAGAAAGACAGGGTCCTGCAACTCAGGAAGAATAACCCCTTGTACCAGGGAAGTGTGGAGGCTGACTTACTTGGAAATAGTGCTGCAGAGAAGGACCTGGGGGTCCTGGGGGACAACAAACTGTCCATGGGTCAGTAGTGTGTCCTTGTGGCCAAGAAGGCCAATGGTATCCTGGAGTGCATTAGGAAGAACTCTGCCAGTGGGGCAAGGGAGGTGATGCTGCCCCTCTGCTCAGCCCTAGTGAGCCCACATCTGGAGTGCTGTGCCCTATACTGGGCTTCTCCATATCAGAAAGACATGGAGCTTCTGGAGCAGGTCCAACAGAGAGCTACAAAGACGATTAAGGAAAAGCTGCATCTCGCTTATGAGAAAAGGCTGAGGGAGCTGGGACTGTTTAGTCTAGAAGAGAGAAGACTGAGAGGGGACCTCATCAATACATATGAATATCTTAAAGAAGTTTGTCAAGAGGATGGTGCCAGTCTCTTTTCAGTAGTGCCCAGTGACAGGACAAGGAGTAATGGCCATACACTAGAATACAAGTAGTTCTACCTCAACATGAGGAATAACTTCTTTACAGTGAGGGTAGTAAAGCCCTGTAACAGCCTGTCCAGAGAGGTCATGGAGTCTCTCTCTCTGGAGACATTCGAAGCCCACCTGGAAACTTTCCTGTTACCTGCTCTAGGTGACCCTGCCTTGGCAGTGAGGTTGGACTAGATGATCTCCAGGGATCCTTTCCAAACCTAACCATTCTATGATTCTGTGCTTCTGTGAAGAGGATGGAGCCAGACTCTCTTTGGTGATGCCATGCAATAGGACAAGAGGCAACAGGCTGAAAATACTGATGCACAGGAAGTTGCACCTGAATATGAGGAAGGAGTGAGCACTGGAGCATTTGTCATAAAAGATCATAATTGTATGTTGTTGCTTTAAGACAGTGAAGAATTGTCAAGGCAGGTTGAGAAAAACATGAGCTTAGCCCCTCCCTCATCTTGCATCTCGCTCAATCAAGAGCTAATACTGAATGCTGTCTGTGGTGAAGCAGAGGCCCCATGGCCAAATGTTGTCTCAGTGAGGCACAGAAGAGCACCCAGGTCTCTGTACCAGCAATAGCCACACTCCCTTCATTGTGCAAAACAAGTTTTTTATAAATCTGGTTCATTAAAGAGAAAAGGAAGCACACAAAGACTCTCTGGTAAAGGTGAGACAGCCTCTACTGCTGCTTCTGTGCATGAGGGATGACCAAAGTATTTATCTTAACTCTTTTGTCAGCTATAAATTCTGACAAAAAGTAACCAAGACCCTCACTAAGCCCCATTAACATATTAATTTATACACCCCTCAGAAGGCAAATGAAGGAGAACATGGGAAAGGTAACACATGTATGACCAAAGTCATCCAACCCCACCTAGAACATCCAATTGTCCCATCCTACTGGGACGGGCCAAAATTAATACGTAAAATGAGGGCTTTGGAACAGAAAGGGCTAGAGGGAGAAAACACCTCTGTCTGTTTGGAATCAGTGTATGGATTTTGTCTCTCCTCCTCTCCTCAAAGCTTCTTAAGCCTTTTGGTGAGGTTCATGTCTCCAGCTGTGTTGGAGAACACCTGGGAACATTAATTTATGTGCATTACCTATCTATCTGTCTGTCTGTCTGTCTGTCTATCTATCTATCTATCTATCTATCTATCTATCATCTATCTATCTCACTATTAGATATGTCGTACTATACTTTCTGTTGCAACACATATGACACACTTTAGTTAGTGCATTTATTACCAGCAATCCTGAACCTGCTTTCCTGTTGCTTCAATAAACCATACTAAACATGAATCTGGATCACTCAAGTCCTTATTCAATATGATCAGACCTGACTGATAAATTACATCATTTATGCATCTGTGCTCATGAAAAGTCTTCTGAACAGTCAGACTTATACTGGTGAATTGGCTATAATTAGAAATTAAACCCAGCCACACCCAATGCCTCTGATCCCTGAGGACCAGCTGGAACACATAGGGTCTTATTTTCTTCTAAATTCCTAAATTCTTAATGCAACAGTCTCCCTCAAAGCAGATATTCAAAAGCTATCTGGACACAATCCTGAATAATATTCTCTAAGGAACACTACTTGACCAGGGAGGTTGAACTACATGACCTTCAGTGGTCCCTTCCAACCTTAAAAATTATGTGCTTCTGTGAATTATGCCAAAAGAAAGCAACAGCCTTAAAGGGAACAATAAAAAGTCCTCATCCCAAACTTAAAAAAATAAATTAAAAAAAAATTCCTTAGGAACAATTGTTAAATCATCACCATTATTTGTTACAAGGGAAAAAGAAAAAGCCATCTTACCAAATAGTCACAGTTAAAGCAAGGTACTGCTGTGGAAACACAGTGGGAGAGTAAAACCTGTTTATGACAAGATAGGTAGGCATACTGTGAAGAACCCAGCTACAGTTAAATGTGGAGAGGTTTTATTTCAGGTAACCCACAGGAGGCAATAATGTTCTAACGGAGAAGTGGGAGGACTATGACAGAAAGAGAAATAGAGAGAAAGGAAAGCAAACTTTTATTACCGAGGGTATGGCTAAAGTGTGTGTTGTGCTCTTAAGGCTACAAGGGAAGGCAAAGATCGTTTTTCTGGTGTGATGATTTTTCTCTTTTGCCTATCCAAGTCCCTATTCTAACTCATGGCACATGTGACATAAGCTACCACTTATTAAGTGGGCAGTATTCGTGTGCTGTAAATCTGTGCTCTGTCCCACCAAATGATACACTAAGACACTTCAGCAGGAATATGGCTGTGTCCAGGTGTGCTATAACAGGAACAATAGAGGGAGACTTGGCAAACAAAATAGCGTCAAAAAACTTTTATCATGTCACACAGATATAGGCTTACTACATCTCTGCTAATGCAAATATTCCCCAGGTGAATGATTTTTCTTTTTTCATTTTTTTTTTTTTTTAATGGAGTAAAACTGTCTCAGTTAAAATAGAAGGATTATTTGGTCATGTTCACAGATCTAAATGGGTACACAAGGTACATAGCCATGTCATTTTTTCCATTAGACATAGAAGAAGACAACATCAGATGAAAATGTATCAGACTGGAAGTGCTGGTCTTAATCACAGAGGACAAACACAAAAACATGAAAAAAATATCACACATCTACCCTGTGAAAACTCTCTGAATCACTGGCATATCATTGAAATAATGAAAATAATTGTTTGAGATATTGAAACAGTATCCATCACTATAGTATCTCCATGTCATTTCTGTTACAGTCTAGGCCCATATACAGTATCCCATGACATGATGAAACATGAATACTTCCCATTCCGGGTAGTTATGCTCAGGTGAGTTACAGCAGATCAAACAGGCTGAAGTAGCAAGAAAAACAACTACACTTGAAGGCCATGGTAGTCCATATGTGGTACAACGAACCATTTTGTAGCCCCATATCTTGATTTGTTGGTCTTCTTAAAGAATTGATGTTGATTTCAAATAATAATACTGTCCTTATGCCATGATTTGCTATTAGTGCATTAGTTTTAGAGCATTTTCTCCAAATTCAGTTTCTGTATTACAGATATAAAATCCTTTTAACAGCACTTCTGCTCCATGATGTTTTGGGTTTTTTTGCTCGTGAAACAGCAAAGTCACTGGTCATTCTTGCCTATGTTTCCTTAGCAGTTGATAAAATAGCATTGACTAGTTTAATCAGTATTTATTCTATTTTCTGACTAAATTTGAAGCTTTTTGTTGATATTAAACAACACTTGGGGGAGCTGGGGGTGGGGGTGGG
>JAOXXN010000395.1:70862378-70881304 GCA_026770055.1 Myrmophylax atrothorax
CCACACCACAGCTCCAGCATCCCCCAGAGTTGTTACTGATGAAAAAAAAAGGAAAAAAAAGAACTACTGAGGCAAATATTAAATAGCTATTGCTAAGTCAAAAGATTATGGTATCTTTCACTGTTCAAAAGCAGAAGGATATAAAAAAAGGAAACTTCAGGAAGGATGAGATTTTAGGTGGAGTGGTGTTTCAGACATTCAGAGGAAAACACATCTTGAGTTGGCTAAATTCTGCTGACTTAAGTATCAGTTTGTGTATGGAAATTCGGTAGCATTTGTAATTGTTGCCAAATTAGCTGTATGCTAAAAACAAATGAAAACTCTGTCTTTGCAGGAGTCAGCATGAAATATCTGTAAAGCACAGTAAGTAATAGGAGTTAAATTTCATTCCCAGAGAAGTAAAGGCAAGTTTAATAAATTGCTCTTAGCAGCAAACAGCCAGTCTGGTAGAAGTCTTTCTGCTGATATCCATTCAACCAGGTACTAGAATTGCCATATTACCACAAAATTTTGCTGATTGTGCATTACCATCATACTGTTTCTAGGAAGGTTATCCAGTCTCCTGGGGTTTACTTTTGATTTTTAAATGGGGAAAGACAGGATTCACAAATACCTAGTGTGTCCATCAACCATTATATGAACTGTGTCTATCCTTCAGATTTACACATGTACAGCAATAAAAGTTTAAGATCATTAGTGTTATTAGTGTTAATGAAACAATGTGGAAATTACAGTTAAGGACATTAACACTGATGAAGATAAATTTCTTGCTGGTAAATGTTATTTATTTCTGATTTCTTGTACTTGTATTACACATTTTGCCTTTTGTTGTTTATGGTTGACTTAAAATCATGGTGCATCTTCATCACCTTCAGGATGCATCAAGGGCTGGCTGCCCTTAGGGGACAGGGAGTTGGAAACCCAGGGTGATCTCAGGGAATCCAGTGTCCTCACTGACTGGCACCATCTCTCAGGTCTGACCACAGTCAGTAGAGTCATGTCTATAATGGGGTCTTATCAATTATCCTAAGGCATGGCAAGTTACATGCCAGTGTCCATCAAGTGGCAGGAAACCAGGACAGGGGTGGAAACATGGCTGCAGCCAGGGTCCAAATCCTCTTCAGAGGACAGGAACATAGATGGCCTTTAGGCCAGGCACTTCTATTGCATCCTATTCCCTCAGGGAAACAGCCTGAGGGGAAATGGGCCTCTTCAGTCCCTGTGGAGTCAGAGGAGGTCTTGAAGGATACTCAGCAGGGACTGTAAGGGCTGCTAGGACCCTTAGAACCCCAACAATCATCCTCAAAGTGATGGGCTCACCTCTTCTATTTAAAATGCAGTTTTTGTGAGTTTCCCCCTGGACCACTCTAAGCTGGAGGAAGTTTCCATTCCTATTCCAAAATTACGCATTGAGTAGCTATGAAGCATTGACTTGCTATGAAGAGGTCATACAGATTTATCAACTACTGATAGGGACAGTACATATCAAGGACAGTTATAGTTAAGTTCCTCTGTTTTCCCTCTCTTTGTTTTTATCTGGACACTTGCTTTTAGTGTGAGAAGACCAGATATTTGAAAATAAAAGTTTATGATTTCCAATTTTTCATGGTAAGTGTGCCATCACTGAAAATCAGAGCATGTAGATTGTGATAGAAGTGACTGTGAATATGTAAAATAAATGAGGGTTGAACTGATCGTGAAGAACAAAGGCATCATTGCAACACTAGAAAGTATCTTGCATAGCACTTTTGCTTTATGAATTTAAAACTTTTTATCTATAGATGTTTAGCTACACAAGCAAACATAGACATGGGAGTATAATTTGAATTGTACATAATCCATAATCTGTAGAAAAAGACTAAGTAAGTTGTAAATAAAAATACTTGCCCTTGAGAAAGTATATTTACATTGAGAATTGTATTGCAAAGCTAATATTACTGATTGGATACTGCTGTTGTCATTGTTTAGGCTATAGCTCAAGCAATTTCCTGAGTCAATATCCTCATACAGAAGGCTTCTTCATGAAGCACAGTTTAGGAAAGAAAACAAACAGAACAAAACCAAAATTAACCCAAAAATTATCAGAAATAAACTTGCAATGCCATAGAATAATGGTTGCATAAAGATCTTCAAGGTTCTGACCTGAATGTGCATTGCCAAGCAGGCCACAACAACACAGCACAACAGCACACAAAACACTGGGAAACTGGCTCAGAACAATATTTCTGTGAGACTTGATCAGCTTGGACAGTGGGCAGAATGAAATATAAATTCATAGATATAAGCCCATGTGGATATTTACACTCGGTTGTGTAAGTATTATTGCTGGTAGCATAGATCTCAAAAACACAGAAAGGGGCAGAAAACCCTACAGATAATTAGAGAAGCCTGCATAGAAGTGTATCCTGCTCTCATATTTTAAAGGCATAACTTTCTCTGTCACTCATAACAGTCCCCATATAGGGAAGACAACAAAAATGTGATACCTCTGTAGTACACTTGCTAGATTACCTCTTTTCAAAGTGTTTTAGCATCTGTTGGGGATTACATAATATTCAGTATTTGCAGTAAAGAGACCAGGTCTGTGTGTGTAAATTGTGAGTAGGAAGAAGGTTTCTCAGTTTTCTTGCCCACTTCTCCATGTAGATTATGAATCCCACTGGATTTATTTTGTGGGATTCCCCACTGCTACTATATGCACTACTTGAAAAAGAATATACTCTCATAACTTCAAAATGGCATTTAGGTTGCAGAACTATGATAAAACAAATGAACTAATTGTTAATGGTTTATAAGATAGAATTGTGAGATAGTAAAACACCAATGGATGTCTGTAAAACAAAAGGAAAACACAGGGCAGCCCAAAAGGAGAGGAAGCTTTCTGTTTGTCCACAGTATATTTTGTCACAAAAAAAAATAGAGCACTCAGATGAACTTTAAAAGCTGAGCCATTACACAAAACTGCAGACTCCATGCTGGAAGTTACACATATTGATGAGGGGACAGAGAGAGAGATATGAATACACAAGCACATAATAAATAAAACAAACAGGGGTTTTTTTTTCCATTTGAGCTAAACATTGAAGGACTTTCTAGGGTAATACCAATGTAAATCACAAGTAATCAATGGAGTTACTTTGGCATAAAATTGCTGCAAAATCATAATGGAGGACAGGGTGTTTACAGGCCATTAATTTATGAGAAAACAACCACCTCCTAATTGCTAAATGTGTACCTGAAAGCTGTCTGAAATTTTGCCATCTATTTGATTCAACTTACTTAACATACACTTTAAAGAGATACACCTACAGAATTCAGGCAGCTCTGACATCTGCACAAGTAAGCTGCGCTGTCTGGGTGGGGAAGGCAGGCTGACATTGATATGGCTCAAGAAGGATTGATCCTTTCAGAAATACCAGTATTTCAAAGTCCCCACCTTCCTTAACACAAACATATACATTGAAAAACAGCTTTTTCTCCTCTCTGCTATTTGCAGACTGTAAAACAAATTTATCAATTTATCAAAGTTACCTAGAGTAACACTCCAGATGGTTGGGGTCATTATATAAAGAGAAATGAGTGGGCCCTTTATCTGCATGAACTTAATGAAATCTCATACTGAAATCACCTCAATTATTTCCATACCAGAAATAAATCAGGCTCAGTTTTGCAAAAAGAAAAAAATTGAGGCCTGCCAAACTTCTAAAACTTACTTCTTTATGCCTCTGAGGAATCAACGTATGCTTTTCTTGTTCTTAAAGCAACAAGTGCATCAAATTGGCAGCTTTTCTAGGCTCATTCTTAATCTTTATTTTGAGATTCTGATTGTCCACAAAAAATTCTGGTCTCCTCTTGGTGCATTGAATTTACCTGTAAGAATGTACTTCACAGGCCTTCTGCAGCGTGGTTGAGAGGAGCTCTTTTCCGCTTTGTAGCCGTTGCAAGTGGCAGATTAAAGAAACTGACATTGAAGCTGTGAGCTGGATGATAAACTATCGTTTGCATAGTAAGTAGAAAAGCTGTGCAGAGACACAGAAGAAGGCTTTAGATATTTAGTGTTCTCACTGATCATTCTGAGTGAAATTTTTATATTATAAAGGCTCTTATATACGATTTTTCAACATTGATCATAACTACCATAAAAGTCTTTCATATTACCAAATTAGATAAAATTCAATGTTTTGTAAATGTCTAAATCAACACAGTAGGGGAGATGAAAAAAACTAGAAAGAGAGGTAAAATGACTGAATAAATCAGCATGTAAAAAATATACAAAATAGTAGGCCTTAAGAATTGTTGAGGTCTTTCTGTAGTATCATATTAAATACTCTTTCAATGCAGCTTTAATATAATGCACATTGATATCTTTGTACAGTGACTAACACTTACTTTCCTTAGCATTCTCTGTAGTTTCCTAACTAAATCAAAGAGCAATGATGACCTTCTGCATTTACACAAATATAAACTGAGTCACTTTAAAGTTGACTAAAACACCTGCATTTCATGGAATCAAGCAGACTCTTTTTATCTATCAAGGGCATTTATTTTCCTAAACTGTCAGTAGAAATCCAGCTATGGTAAACAATGAAAAACTAGAAAATATTTCTGAGTTTATTTTCCAATTATATGCATGTGTTAGTAGCAACAGTGTAGCCAAGGGTGGTTGAAAAGATGTGGTACTTTAAGGATATGATTTAATGGTGGACTCTGCTGTTCCAGGTTTATAATTGGACTTAAAGGTCTTTTCCAACCGAAATGATTCTATGAAAATGTCCCAGTTTCTTTGAAAATTAAAAACAGATCCAGCTAGCTTTCTTTTAATATTTCAGAATTGGATTGTCTAGACAGATACCTTTTTCAAAACAACTCATTCTAAAAGAATAGATTATGCCTAGCTTATTGAGGTGTTATGTTTTATATATAGTTAGTGAATGACTGTAAATTAGGATAAGAGAAATTCTGGACCAGTAAGCTTTGGCAGAAAATATACCATTGCTGATGTCCCAGAGGTTTTTGAAAAAACCTGTAAAAATAGTCCTATGCTTCTAATAAAGTACCAAATATCGGGTTTTGCATACATATTCCTGAAGAGCAGTTGACTCCCTGCCTCTTAGTGTTTCCACACACCCTCCTTTCCTGCAATATTAGCCAGTAGCAATATCTCATTTTGCTATGTGTTTTCAGCAATAGATGTCAGACCTAAAATTTTACAGGTCCATCCCTTAAACTGTAAAAAATGCCATGACAGACCAAGCTGATTTTGAAGATGACTCCATTTAGCCAGCAACTTGTTGCATCTGGTTTGATTTGTTTGTTAAAACTGAATAAACTACCAGCCTCATACATTCTGGGCTAAGAATGTTTCTGTTCCTGAAGCCATTCCAGTGTGTACTGCAGTATATCGAAGAGTGGAACACAGATTTTTATATGTACTGCCATTCCAGATGTGAATTCAGCAATTCTTAGAATTCCTATTTCTGTATTGTTTTCTGGGCTACTGAGTTTTTAATGATTGGTAGCTCTATTTCAGAATTTTACCAGGTTTTCCTCATACTTCCTTTTATGTTTTCAGGGTACACACTTTTTCTATCATCTTAATGGACTTTATTATTATTACTGCTCACCTAATTCTCCTTATAATCTGAGGAAACAAAATTCATCAGCTA
This sequence comes from Myrmophylax atrothorax, assembly GCA_026770055.1. Classification (NCBI taxonomy): domain Eukaryota; kingdom Metazoa; phylum Chordata; class Aves; order Passeriformes; family Thamnophilidae; genus Myrmophylax; species Myrmophylax atrothorax. The sequence continues at coordinate 70,868,045 of JAOXXN010000395.1, forward strand.
AGAATATTAATTCTGAGAAGTAATTTTTTCCATCATACTAAATATAAAACTTTATACATAAGTTTAGATATTGTGTAAAATCCTTAGATTGCTGTAATAGGATAGAATGTAACTTGAATTGTGAATGAGAAAATTGACAGATAATTCTGTGTATGTGTCTGATGTGGGGAAGGGCAAATATCTCAACGGAAGCTTTTGAACTCTCAAACAGATGTCTGCTGCTTGCCAGCTACAGCTTCTAAGGGTTTGTTGCAAATTGTGGCAGTGACTCGTTTAAGCAAAAGTGGTATTCCTCCTTATTCCCCCACTTAAACAGATATGAGAGAGAAGCACCAAATAAATTGGAGGTCCTGAAAAGTAAAACTGACCGTAAAACAACACCAAAAACAATGCAAAAGACTTACCTCTGGTGAAGCTACCTTGATGGTCTCTAAACACCTCCCTTCCCTCTACAAGTTTTGGCATGTCTTTTGGGAAGATTTGTTCCATGATCTTATTGGGAATGGAGGTAAAGCTGACTGTCCAGGCGTTCTGAGAGTCTATTCTGTCTTTTCAAAAATAAATGAGTGTGATACTTCCTTTTATTTCTAGCCACTGAAGTCATCACCCAACTGCTGAATTTCTTCAAATAAGATGTATATTGGATTGACAATTACACTAGCCAGTTCCTTCACTATCCATCTCATTGGGTCCCATAGACTTATGTACATTCATGTTCCTCAGTTGTTCTTTAACTTGATCTTCTCCTATGATGGGATGGGCTTCATTCCCTCAGGCCCTGCCCTGAGGTTTAGGAGCAAAGGTAAGAGAAGGGGCATTATCTTTGAAAATTGAAGCAAAAAAGTTGAGCACCTCTGCCTACTCCCTATTGATTGTCATCGTCTCTCATATGTTTTTTACTCAGGAGAGTGGGTTTTCTTTAGTCCTCTTTTTATTTTTTTATTTTTTTCCCCAGTGTATTTGTAAAAGCCCCTCTTATGCTCTGCATCCCTTCTCAAATTCAGTTCCAACTGTGCCTTAGCTTCCTTGATCCCATCCCTACATATCTAGGCAGAGTAGCTCTTCCCAGAATAGGCATTCCTGGTTCCATGACCACTGTATTTCCTTACACTTCAGTTTGACCAGGAGGTCCTTACTGAGCCATGCTGGTATCCTTTCTTCCTTTAATGATTTCTTACACAAGGGAATCAATAGAACTTGCACTCTTGTGCTCCAAGAACAAATGTCCTCAAAGAGCTGCCAGCTCCTCATTTGTTCGTACTCCTCGGAAAAGAAAAACATTTACTTTATCTTCCTATGTGAGATCCTTGACAAGGAGCTAGCTCACTAAAATTGTCCCATATACATCTGGATTGCAGACTCAAGGGCACTAGCCAGGAGCTTCCTAATTCTGTTTCCAACAAGCTAAGCAGAAAGTTAAGTAAAATTACTCCTATCTAAAAATCTCAAGAGACGTAAATAGACCCTTCTTGCACAAGATATTTTGGGCAAGATAACACAATTCCTGGATTTTTTTTTTTAATCATATTCTTCAAAAGCTGCAGCAAATTGGGCATTTTGAGAAAGATGGATGCCAGCAAAAATAAAAGGCAGTGTCAGTCAGGTGGGCATCTATGTTCTGTGACAGCTGATATCACTTTCTGATCTTTCTCCAATCAAAAGAAGGGCAGGTGAGATTAATTTAGGAAGGAGAATTTCTTAAAAAGAGGAAATAAAATGTATCTGAAGTTTTATCATTTCAACATGCCTGTTGGGAATAGGTCTTAAAATAAAGAAATGAAAATATTTTATGTTTAAAAAAGAATGAGATTTGGGCTGCAATTTTTATATTTTCTGAAATTATTTTTAACCATAGTAGTCAAATATTTTATAAGGCAGGAAAAATGTTTTGGTTTGGTTTGGTTTCTTAAGGATGTATCAGGGTTTTTTCCTCCACATTTGAAGGCATTTTAATATAACACTTTTCATTGTATCACTTGCTAAAGTATGACTTCAAGTTTTGTGAGATCTTTTCAAAGACCACAGGTGAAACCTGTAGTCTATCCATTTTATGGTCACTGAAAAGGTCCTGTAAATATCAGCTGTTAAGTGTTATAACATACTTAAGGATTTAAAATACCAATAGGTCAGACTACTTAAAAAAACAGACTATTCTCTATCAGAAACAGGATTATAAAGAAAATAGTCTATTATAAAAATTAAGTTGACTATGTTCCTTCTTTCTTATAACTTGAGCCTTGAAATGACCCATTCAATTGAGTCTTTTAGGCACTGAGTGTAAATACTTGCTTTTGATATCCTAAAGATATTTTTTGCTGTTCCCTGAGGTTTTAGAAAAACACACGGATTAATCACATTTAAAGAAAATAATCATTTTGTTGTTGTTGTTGCTGTTTATTTGTTTGTTTGTTTTTTCCCCCCAGATTTCTTTCACTGTTTCTAAACTTATTTTTCTGGCTTTACAGCTTTCTAGTTAGTACTAAAGTTTCTAAATATGATTAGGAACTCTGGTCAAAAGATGCAGCTATACTAAATAGATCTGGCAATATCGCTTGTCCACTGTATCTTGTGAACTATATCTTTCCCCAGACTTGGTTTTTGAGTTGAGAGTCTGATCCTTAAAATCTCTGAGTGGTTTGTAGCATTGTACACTTTAAGGTTGAATACTTGTTGTTCACACCTAAGTATATTTAAGAAGAGATATAAATTCCTTAGCGACTTTCTGGCTTGTTGATGCCTCTCAGGCTGCAATCTGGCTGTAATTACAAAGCAGACAATCTCTTGCATAGGGGAATTCTGACAAATTCAGGTTTTGTCAGACACTTCTACATAAGTCCAGGATCTGTGGTTGGATGTGTGTTTGAAACTAGGATATGCCAATTTTTTTTTCAGTCACAGGGTCTGACCAACACCCTTCAAGAGCAAGCAGACTCTACTAATATTAATAGAATATAAGGCCCTACCGTGCTTTTCTTGAGTAACATCCAATTTCACCAGCTCATGTGCTTGGAAGCTATTAATAATGGCAATAACATTTTTTAGAAGATGTTACATCTAAAGAAAAAGAAAAAAAAAACCAAACCAAAAAACTATCTGAAAGTATATCCATGTATGATGTTTTCACTTATGAATATTCACAATTTTGCCTATATTTGTGGATATTATGTTAAAAATATCCCTTCATTACTGTGATTCTCAGTGCAACTGAGGCCATAATTTTCAAATGTAAATATTACACTCACTGAATGTAAAACAAGTATCAAAAGCAGATTCTTAAACTGTTCTTGCATCTGTACTTGAATTCCCTTTTGTTCATGCAAAGTGAAATTACATGTGCTCTATTGTGATAAGTTTGTGGCAATGTGATTGCAATCATAACTAAAGATGTCTTTTCTTCTTGTTTGGTTTTTTTTTTGTTTGTTCTTTTGTTGGTTTTTTATTTGTTTGATTTGGGATTTTTCTCTTTTGGGCAGCTACATTTTTTTCAGGAATTTTTTGGTTATTTGACATTTGGTTTGCTTATTTTGTTATTAAAAAGAAGAAGAATTTCCTTAATCATAAAATATATGTATAAAATGATATGATTACAGTAAAAGGCAGATATTTATAAATGGAGTTCTTTTTGATCATATATAACTGATTTTTTTCTTTTTTTTCCCTGAAACATGTTCTGCCTTGAACTTTTTACTTCATCCTCAGGAAGAAGGGGCTTTCAGATAAGAAACTATTAAGGAATAAGAACTATACTTTGAATTCCTGCCTGGATTTGTGTTTTTGGTTTTTTTGTTTGTTTGTGTTATTGCTTTTGGTTTGGTTTGGTGGGGTTTTTTTTGTTTGGTTTTTTGTTGGGTTTTTTTGTTGTTGTTTTGGTTTGGTTTTTTGTTTGGTTTTTTTTTTTTAGTTTGTACATCTCTCTTTGTTTAGAATAAATCAAAGAATAAGTTTTTAATATTTTGTATTTTGTCTCCATTGGGTACTCTGTGATGACTAAAACCTCCAGATATAATATAAATGATTTGTACAATTTGCTTCCCAAATCCTAAACTAGTTTTACAAGTGTTTATAGATAAAATTCAGCCTCACCCTTTCCCTTGCAGGAAATAGTTGTTATAGTCATTCGAGGATATACTATCAGGCTACTAGGTCTGGTGAAATTGCTATAAATGTCACACAGTTGATGCCAGGTAGAACAGAAGTATCAGCTGAAAACAAGGTTTTCTGATTCTAACACAAAATCCTAATGTGTTAGACTGCTCTTTCAACAGAAGAAACATAAGAAGCCTTTGGACTGCTTGTGTAAGGATTTGTAACTTGTTTGCTTTCTCTTAGCCTGCTTGCAGACTAAACTTAAGAGTCTGATATAAAAGTACTGATCAAAGTTCCATGTTTTCCCTTGAGGAGAAGTGAGAATTCGTATAACCCCACTCTACAGTTTTGATGGAGGGCAGATCTTACGTAGACTGCTAACACAGAGGTTAACCTTACATCCACTGAGCAACAGGCTGGATGAAATATTTCAGAGAAAAATAAAAAGGAGCATGGAAAGTAATGCATAAAATAAGAATAGTAAGTATAGTTTAGCACAAGCTTGGGTCATTGAAAGAATACAGTATTTATAAGAACATGGCTTATCTGTAAATCAGATTGCCAACTCCATAGCTAGCAAGGAATACTGTAGTGCATAGGGTCCTGTTCTGTACCATATCCTGTTTTAGAACACAAACTATTGTTTTAGTGGCTGCTATGATATGCATTCACAATGGTTTTAGGATACAGACACTTGCTAATGATCTACTAGTGAGACATAGAGTCCTGAAGTGGGTTCTATCATTAAACAACTATTCTAACTTCTGTATCCAGTTATCAATTTCAATCTAGACTGAAAAATAACTCAATGAAAGCTTTTCTCCTTGATTACCTATTAACAAGGAATGTTTAAATCTTTCGGAAATATCCTGCCTGTTACTTGTCAAAGTACACATACTTGGAACTCAAATACTGCTTAGAGATATGTATTTAGTTGCTTATTCTATCCAAGTCTCCAACTGAAAAAATGACATGATTTCATTCAATTATTGGCACGCACACAATCACTGGGTAGTTCAGGTTGGAAGGGACCTCATGAGTTCTCTTGTCCAGTTTCCTGCTCAAGGTAGGGTCAGTTGTGAGGTCAGATAATATTGCTCTTGTTTTTTATCCAGTTGGGTGTGTTGAGGAATACAGTCAGTGCTAGTAGCATAGTGTGCAGTTGCAGTGCGAGCTGCAGGTTGAGCTCTGGATAGTGGGAGCCCCAGGCAAGAGGCCACAAACTGCTGACCCTTTGAACAAAAGAAGGCATAGGGATCTGTCACATATCCAGGTGACCAGACACTCAGAGACACAGCAGGAGCCAAGGACTCAGCTGGAAGACCCAAGGCTTTGGTGCACTTAGACTGTGAGGGAATATAGGCCCGGGGTTTCCTTTGTTCAGGGTCCTCCTCAGAGGCACCCAGGTCAGACTGTTTCTGTGTTACTGCACCATGAATAATTACTTTAAGTATCAAGAAGTTTGAGAGTCTGCTAAGGGAAACCTGGAGTCCAGCCCATAATGAAACCTGGTCTGAATGTGAGTGGTGTGTGGAGGAAGTCAGGCTGGGCACCCCTATGCTCACTGGAGCCCCTCTCTGGCTGCAAAGGGGTTTCAGTCTTAGCAGTTAGTCCCTGGCAGTGGGAACAGGCCAGAATGCCTCCTGAATGCTCAGACAAACTTACCTTAACAGTATCTCCACCTCCAAGGATGGAGACTACACAATCCTCTTTGGGCAGCCTGCTCCCATTGCCTGGCTTTCTTCAGTGTGAAAGGCTTCTCCTTACATCAAGATTGAACACACGCTTTTTTTAATGTATGACAACTGGCTGTTGTTTTCTCACTGTGCACTTGAATAAATAAATTACATAGGGAAATAACATGTCTTATTTTTAACAAATCTTTCTGTGTGTCTGTCCTTCTCTGCAGCCTGTTTAAAGAAAAGGCACAATGACACCTCCACTGGTGCCCACACTGGTGCCTACACTGTGCTTGGAGTCACTAGATTTTGCCACCATCCAAATAGAGAAAGAATTCAGAGTTGGGATTCTAACTTAGATCAGGTGCCATGGAAACACAGGATAGTAAAGGGCAGTGGTTTGTATTCTACATCTACTCATCTGATGTTTTATGGGAATGCTTTTCTTCTCAGCATAGGGTTCTATAATGGTTACATTTTCAATCCCATATAAACTTATACATTAGTTTTCTTTAGCTCTTTTGTCCAATTTGACACCCTTGGAGGTAAAGTCACCAATTCAACTACTCGGCCAGTGTGTACATAATCAATTGCAGTTCTAAGGAGGATGGCAGATAAGAGATACATTCCTGTCCATCCAGAACCCTGAAAAGAAAAAAAACAAACAAAACAAAAACACAGAAAAAAGGATCATGGAGAAGATCTTGAAGAGGTAAGGTAAAAATGTAGTAATATACTTTTAGACGTAAACTCCATTTCATCTCACTGAACAAGCCCAAAATATAGTTAAAAGGCAGGTTGTCTATTCAGTTAGTACAGGTTTTGCATGGGTATTTTAATATCTTGAGCCTTGTGCTCTTCAACATCTTCATGAATCACTTGGACACAGGACTGGAAGGAATATTAAGCAAGTTTGCAGATGACACAAAACTCAGAGTAGCTGTTGACTCCCTTGAAGGCACAAAGGCCTGTAGAAAGACCTCATCAGAGGACTGGGCAATCACTAATCATATGAAATTCAACCAGAGAAACTGCCGGAATCTACAGCTGGGATGAGGCAATCCTGGATGTACATACAGACTGGAGAATGAGGTGCTGGAAAGCAGTGCCATGGAAAGGGACCTGGTGGTCCTGGTCAATGGCAAGTTGAATATGAGCAAGCAGTGCCCTGGCAGCCAGGAGGGCCAACCATGTCCTGGGGGGCATCAGGCACAGCATCCCCAGCCAGTCAAGGGTGAGGATTATCCTACTCTGCTCTGCACAGGGGCTGCTTCACCTTGAATATTGTGTGCAGTTTGGGGCACTGCAATATAAAAAAATTTATGAAGCTCTTAGAGAATGTCCAAAAGAGAACAATGAAGATGGTGAAGGGCCCTGGGGGAAGTTGTATGAGGAGCAGTTGAGGTCACTTGCTCTGTTCATCCTGGAGTAGAGGAGATTGAGTGGAGACTTCATTGCAGCCTACAACTTCCATGTGAGGGGAAGAGGAGAGGTAAGTACTGATCTCTTCTGTTGCATTATTCAACTTATAGTACCTCAGTTTGAAATAAGGAAAATTCAAAAATATCCTATTTTTATCAAATCAAAAGGCATTGCTATTTTTTCTCCTATCAATTATGTGCTTCTTTATTAATGAGAGAACAACAATCTATAGTAATTAAAAATCTAAAAATCTCTAGTTACATGCCACATGCATTTCCAGAAGAATAAAAATATTTTTTATTGATACTCTTTAAGTTGGACATATGCAATGACAAGTACTAGAAATACTAGTAGTAAAATCTTAATAAAATTATTTACTGTGTTAGTATATAATGACTACATAGTGAAAATTTTCCATACCTCTTTTAGAATAAAGTTAGAAGAATTAAGGCAATAACACAAAAAATAATATTAAAAAAATCTAAAATTGTTTCATAATTGTATTATCAAATATGTTCTCTAAGATTTCAGAGATTTTTGTTTTGTGAGATTAATTGTCTTGAATTGTACTGAGAACAGTCCTCAGAAATAAGTTTTCAAGAAGTTGTGTCAAAACTATGCTCCTTATTCAATTTCTTGCCCTCTTTCTCAAACTGTGTTTACACTTGTACACTGTTAAGATCAAAACACAAGAAATAAAGTCTAACAATATAAAAGAATCCATAAATACAGTGGATGCACTCAAAAAATAATTCTGTTTCTGATGTTGAAAAGAATGCAGTTTGTATACATAAGAACTGTAAAAAGTTGAAATTGGTCCCTACAAATGTAAATCCTTGTTCTATACCTCTTAATAAGCATTTCCAAGTCCCTAAACTGAGAGTTGGGAAGGCATTTCAGCTCCTTAAGTAGTTCAGAATGCTCACTCAATAATAGACCCCTGTTCAGTTTGGGGATGTTCTTTAAAATGTACGCTCTCAAAACTGAGCCATGGTGTACAACTGGCATATTTTTTTCTAGAAATAAAAACTTCTTACAACCCGCTTATCCAGATTCTTATGCTTTCTCTGCAACTTCTTGACTTCAGTGACACTCTATGGTAAATTGGTTGTCACATAGCAGTAGTCTCCTGTGGTGTGGCCCAGTTTTACTAATATTTACTGAAAAACATTCAAATGTAATGTAATTGTAGGTAATTTCAACCATTTCAGTAATGCATGCACATACTTCCTGAAGGCTGTGCAAAATGCTTTGCTTGATGAAGATTTATAATAAACCTCTTGGACTATTGGTCCATGTCTTAGTTTTCAACAGAACATTCCTTCTCACCAAAGTTGTTTCATTATAGAACTGATGTTGTAAATTCACATGAGATATGAATAGTCATTTTTAGTAAAATAGCTGCTGTTCATTAGCAGCCATTGTTTCAAACAAAATTATAGAGGACAATCTGAAGCCAATCAGTATCTTCATATAGCAACTGCACATTTTTGTTTGAGATCTGACAACTATCTGTAGTCATCAGCTGTTGAAAAATAGCCATTATGTTCCATCATGTGGGAAATTTGTGTACTTAAGGACAGTTTCCAAGGTAGTTTTCACACAAAAGTTATTAGCCAGCAAGTCCCCAACCATGGATTTGTATGATAGAATCTAATAGTTCTGAAGAAGCTGTTATGGTCTATTGGGCCAATAATTTACATTTTAAGTAGGGCCTAAATAGGTATTTCTCTGACAGACTGGAACTGTTATGGCTTACTGGGTCAATAATGTATTTTGTAAATACTCTCTAAATAGGCATTTACATAATTTGTATATTTAAAACTCTGTAATTGAGCATCCACACAGCAGACCTTAAAGACTCCATTAGAAATAGTACCATCTATTTTTGTGTTGTTCAGGGAAGGGAAAAAAAAAAGAGTAGATTATAATATTAATGAATCCTACAGATATGAAAATGTTGAATAACTGAATTTATTAAAGGTTTGTGTTTTTAAAAATCCTATTTTGCTATGTTCTTTTTGATTCACTGCACTATAATAGCACAGTATGTTAATTAACTCTCATTCTCCAGTTTTTCTTGGACAGAAAGCACAAATTTTGGTAGATCAAGGACCAAAGTAACACATGAAGAAATTACTTTTGTTTAACAGGCCCATTTTACTTACTACTGTGGCTACCATTATTATTTTTTTTTAGTTCTCTTTAAAATATTTCCATAACTAACTAGCATCACAGTTATGCCTGAGTAGATGTTATCTTTTACTTTCTTGAGAATTTAGCTTCTAATCCATGGTATTATCTACAATGCCTCTACAGGCAGAGAAATGAATACCGGCATCCTAGAAGGTGGTTCACATGATCTGTTTTTGTCTGTCCCTTTAAAGAAGATGAGTTATTCTCAGGACATAGCTCTCTCTTTGACTGTAGAAGGACCCCAGTTAGTACCTTAGAATTAAGATCTACTCTTTACAGTCTGATGAGATTAATCTCATCCTCACAGAAACCCATTAGATGAACCTATCCTAGTCTTTTAGTTCAATAAGGAAACAATTAGGTAAGTGGCAGAGGGAATTTCAAGACCACCTCATATACCGTTGCTTTCAAAACCCTTAGGACCATATTTACAGGTATCATGTAAACTGATATACTACTTTCTTTCTGTACATGAACCAAAAACATTATACATAAACTTAGTAGCCATATTTTTCTGCAACATATTTAATGTGCTTTTACTACTTAGCTTGATGGCATACAAGAAGAAATTATATATTTAACATTAAATTCCCTTCAAAGCTTGAAACAATTTCAAAAGTAATTGTTATTTCAAGTTGTCATTTTCTCCCTTTGGGCATTAGCAGACAGTTCAGTCAGAACACTCAAGATGTGAGTTGATGTAGGTTAGTGACAAGTGTCATGTGGGTTCTTTGGATTTAATAACTTCTGCAACAAAAAATAGTTTCAGTTCAAATTCAACTGAAGTATAAAATTCAAAATGAGAAGTCATTGTAAGTCAGCTAAGCAGTTCAGCATTAGATTTTTAGCTGATGCGTAAGTAATGCAGATTCAAAATAAGTATTCATGGTATTAATACTGCCCAGGAAAGATAAGCTTATTCTCCATGAAGAAGGTCAGCACAAGCTCTAATTAAGCCTTCAATATTAGATTAAGCAAATCTTAAATAAGATATAAATCTTGTCTGGGTTCCGGTAGAGATAACTTCACCTTCAAAACTGGGTTGAAAATAAATCCACACAGAGACATGGTTGAATCTAGCTCATTTAAATTTATCTGTGAATATTTGTGTAATAGAGGTTTTTTATGTTTGTCCATAGTCACTTTCTCCATATCACTGAAATATACTGGGACAAACTCTTCCCATCTTTGACTCCTTTGTTTCAGTGAGTAAAAAAGGATGAATGCATTTCATCCCTTTCTACTTTGCAGAATAAAAAAGTAAGTACAGCTTCATAATCCTGAATTTGTTGTCCATTTTATGCATCAAAATAATTTCAGCATTAAACTACTGAAAATTGGCAATCACAATTATGAAATGAAAAATTGCATTAGGGCATGTCTATGTCATTGAATAAACATAGTCCAGAGGAATATTTTCTAGATTTTAGATATTTTTTGTTCTTGGCAGAAAAGAACCAGATCAGGTTTCACAAAACTGTTCAATTAGAAATTCCCTAGAGTGATAATCTGTAATGAAATATAAAAGGAGGTTAATGGTGAGCTTGGCAGAACTGTCATTGATGATAATAAATACGTGCAGTTCTGTCACTCTTGGAGAAATACGTGATTTTTGGTCCCTTTGCATTTTCTGTGTGTATGTGCACTGATGTGATACGTGCTGTAGTTTCCATTGTCTATCTGAAATAGCATACTTATATGCTTGAAAAACTTATGAATAAACTCTGAACTTTCAAGGAGTATATATATATTTATATCCCAGTCATGAACCTTTGTTTTCTCTCTTATGCTTCCTTTCAGCGAAGCAATCTTCTCTAGATGTCCCTAGAATCTGACCTGAAGTATTGCACTATCTCTTGCTTTTTCTCTTGCCTTGTACTAACTACGACTTTCACTGATTGAAGATTTTTTACTGTCAAGGTATCTGGATCTTCTTTTATAGCATCAAATACCATAATAATGATGAAAACATCTTACTCCTTCCATCTAGTGAATCTCCTTGTCTCGTCTGAACACACTTGTTTAAAATACACAGATCAGATAGACACATCTAAATTCAAAAACATACAAAACCTGGTAAAGTCTGTGCAAGTCAGTAAAGGGGAAGGCCTAATATATGTTTTATAGAAAAGTTTCAAAAAGTTAATCTCATGTCACCTGAATGACAGCAAGAGATGCAGCCAAATTATGGGGCAAATTTAATCTTGATGGGTAAAGAATTTATATATAAATTCACTCCTGGTTAAAATGCTCCACAGAACATCTCTCTGCAGCTGCCATGAGTAGCATTTCTGATCCTAGTAAAGGCAATGGGTAAAATTTGTTGCCTGAAAAGACTGTGGAGAAAAAGACTCCAGGCCAATTTAGTAGGAGATAAAAGAGCAGAAGCTTTAATGAGCACACAGGCTTGACCAGGAATACATATCCACGAGCGTCCTCAAACACTGGTTTCTTGGGTTTTATAATAACGTCCATCCAATCCCCGTTCACCCATCCCTCAGTTCTGCCCTGTTACACCCCTGGCATACCCCATCTGGAATTGAGTCTGGGGAAGTTTTGGGACCCCTCATTCATTATCTTCATCTTCCTCATATCACGTCAGGTTTTTTGGAGCCCTTCCAGTGTTCTGCTCTTTGAGGTCAATCTGCTTATGTTTATATCTCTTGGTGCAGGCCTTGAGGTGCTTTTTCAGCCATTTTACCTTGAAAACAAGATTAGACAGCTAACAAAATTTTGAGGGGTTAATATGGGTATGGTGTTGGTATGTATAAACATTGAACTACTGAGGTTACTTTTACAGGTACATTAAAATTTACATTCACTATAACTACTTCTAAAATTGATAAAAATTGAAAAGTCAAAAATAAAAAAACCTCTGAGGCATCAAACTTCTATATCATCAGAGAAGTCTGACTGTAACTTTGCCTGCTTTACTTTGCAGTAAAGCTCTCTGCTATTTTAAAAGAGAGAGAGAAAGAAAAGAAATAAACTAATCTTACTTTTCTTAGAATAATTGTAGAGCATGGCCAAAAAGTACTTGCAGTTTTGCTACTTTTTATGTGTGATCTGTATTTTCATGAGTGAGATTCTTTAGAGAACAGAATAGGGAAAACCAAGTCATGTTACTAAATATACATATATTCATGCCAGCAATGCAAAGAAAAGTAACCAAAATTCCAAAACTATTATGCTGCCTAAAATATCTAAAAACGGGAATAATTCAGTTAACTCCTTCCTTTAACAAAAAATCTCCTTTGTCACCTCTGATACATGAGTATAACTTCTCTTAGCTCTGTATTTCTCATAGTCCCTAGTAGCTTTCCTGGACATTCTCATGTTACTGTTCAGCAACTGATGCTGTAAAATAATGTGTGCTAAGTGGCAGACTGCATAATCAAAATCTTTTCAACACATCAATCCTTGGGGCTTTTTTGGAGATATGCTTAAGGTAGCAAAATATCCATTACTTGGAGATAATTGTACCAAACACAATATTCTTATACTCAACAAGAATTAATACTGAATTTCTGAAGACTTAACCTCTACCTAGCAGTCACACAACAGTTATATGTTGGTCCTCAGAAGCTTGTGATTCACCATAAGCAGCAATGCTTCCTTTGGTGTCTTGCACTATGTGACAGCAATTCTGGCAATTTACATGCAGCTAGCAAAAAAATCCGATGAATAACTTACTGCCTTTCAGAGGAAGAGTGGTTGAGCATAATGGGTTGTGGATGAAAAGAATTGTGAATGGAAGCAATCAAGTAGACAATCATGTAGATTTCTATATACCATGTCTAAACTTACTGTTAGCGTTTAAAGTTGGAAGGTGTACTCATGGCTTGAGTCCAGCCCTATTCCACAGGTATGATAGATC
>JAOXXN010000395.1:70893623-70904571 GCA_026770055.1 Myrmophylax atrothorax
AATGCTGCAATATGTCAGCTGTCAGGTAAAATGTACTTATTTGATATTTTTTTACTGGACAAAAGTCCACAACTCAGACATGGTTAGATAGTAGATCTGTTAAGTCTGACACAACCGAAAAAGAAACACTGAATTTACACTTTACCTTACACCTTTTTTTTCCCCTCATGACTCACCTCTAGAAACATCTGTTATCCAGTCCCTGATATAGTCTCATCATGTGCATGACCTCATCCACATCTTAGAACTAGATGTGTGCCACAGGACACCTGGGTAAATGTAATAGAAGTTTAAGAAAATTCATGTCTCTTTTTCATCTCTTCAAATGTTCCTCGTCATCCCACTTGTTTAACATGGGATCTATCCCACATGCTAGCTCTCTATTCCAGTCAAGTTACCAAGGACAAACACTGCAAGGAGACATGCAAACAAACTGATCCTCCAGACAGTAAAATGATTAAAAATAATGCCAAATAGAAGTACTGAATGGTAGAAAATTACTCTAAAGGCCAAACATTTAACAGTTAATAGCATACCACCATAAAAAATCACTATTACCAGCTGTACCATATTTCCAGCATTTTAGACTCCTAAGGACTTCACTGGAAATTTAGGTGATTCTACACCTACATGCCTACAGAGAAGGCAAAATTCACAATACAAGAGAATAAAGAACATGACTTTAGACTTCATGCTTGTAGTTCTTGTTTGGGGTCACAGAATTTCTCAGCTTCCCTAGCATGTTGTCATGACTTTCTCCAGACAAACAACCCAGAGAGCCACTACCAGCACATATAAGAAGCTTAACTTCTTCTTGCACCAATATGCTAACAAGTACAGTTTATGTGAAAATAGCAGAAAAAGTAAGAAACCAGTGTCTCCTTAAGAATGAAAGATTTACAATACTATGTAAGGACACCTGTCTTGGAGGGTACATGATGATTCACTATGCAGACCTTGTCTTTCATTTTCTCTAGCTGTAGAGTTTAAACAAAAGTAGATGAAAAAGGATTGTGGATCTTGTCCAACAGGACAAGAGGAAATTACTTCAAGCTGTTTCAGTGGAGGTTCAAATTGGACATCAGGAAGAATTTCTTCATTGAAAGGGTGATTAAGCATTGGAACTGTCTTCCAAGAGAAGTGGTGTAGTCACCATTCCTGGAAGTGTTCAAGAAATGACTGGATGTAACCCTTAGTATTACGGTTTAGTTGACATAGTGGTATACAGTTAAAGATTGGACTCGATGATCTTGGAGATTTTTTTCCAGCCTTAATGATTTTATGATTCTATGAAAGGAGAAGGGCAGGGAGGGAAATGACAACATTTATTTATGAGTTTGCAAAACAACTCAAAACTGATGTTCTGACTGAAGTATCAGTATCCCAAGTTCAGTTCAGCATTTTAACTCTTCATACTTACTATATCATGCTCATAGTTTGAAGGACAAAAGGTGACATTATTCATTAAGTAGATAAAAACTAGAAAATTTTACTAGACAAAGTTTTTCCTTGTTTTTCTGTCAGATAAAGCAGAGAACCTGATGCATTTTGTATGGCTTGTCTCCTCAGTACCACAATACAGTCAAAGTAATTTTGTTCTCTCTAAAAAAAAATGACTCTATACATTTAATAGATTTATGGTTGATCTGATTTGGGGCAAAAGGTTACCATGTGCTTGTGGCTGGCAAGCTAAACTCTTGTTTTCACTTCACTAGAATCTTATTCAGAGGACATGGTTCAATTGAACTGAACTAAAAGGTTACGATCATGCATAATAAAGGAACAGTTCCTGTTAGTAACACAGAAGTGATCTGAAATTGTTTCTTCTGCAACTTTGACCTTAGTATTGTGCAATAGGATTCTGAATTTCTATAAATCTTAAAAATTCATTATCATTCATGCAAGACCTTCACATGGACTTAGAATCATTCAGTGTCTTTTAATATTAGCTCATGGTTTTAATTAAGATATGCATGATATATGAAATTTTGCTAAGTGTCTTTCAAGAAGCTTTGATGATAATACAAAATGATGCAAGGGAAAGTCTTTGCTTTTAATAACTGCAAAATTATATTATTCTGGGAAATATTTCTCAGGCCTTATTAATTTTCTGGGTGAGGGGAGGAAAAAGGTCTTTTAGTATTGTTAATTAAGACGAAGATTCTCATTAACTGAAGCAAATGTTAAATGGCCTATGGGAGTGCATAAATAATAGGCTTACTAATAAACTGTGGTATATTGAAGCTGAAGAAAATAACTTTAACAATACTTTTGCAAATTTACTAATTACAATAGCTTCCAGCAGTGCCAGATCAACCTGCAAAGAAGTTAAACTGCCACTTGTTCTGTTTCCAGAAGTGCTTCAGAATAATTAAACTATTTTGAATCAAAGTCGTTCAACTTGCTTATTAAAAAAAAAAAACACAAAAAAAACCAAAAAAACAAACCCCAAAACCCCCAAACCAAACCAAACAAAAAAACACACAAAACCCCTCCCAAACAGGCAAAATAGCTGTTAAAATATTATGAAATCCTGGTGACTATATGTCCCATAATTGAAATAGTTCTTTCCTAAAGGGACAGTACTCTTGGAATTGAAATACATTAATACACTTATATTTTACTCTAATTAACTGTAGTGGTTAGTAAGTCCTTTATTATTGCAGGAAGATGATTTTACCATCATAAAAGCTATCATGTAGGAAACAGTGGTACTCATGAGTAATTCTTCTCAAAGTGACAGCTCTATAAAAAGTCGATGTTATGCATGGTTCTCCTTTACACAAGAAACTAAAGGATTGTATGTATTTCACAGGGTTTTTTTCTGGAATGTAAAAATACATCATTATTGTGGGCTAACCCACTAGGCATCTGAGCCCCACATAAGAGACTTGCTCATTTTCCCCGCCTTCAATGGGAACAGGGAGAGAATCAGAAGGGTAAAAGTGAGAAAACTTGTGGGTTGAGATAAAGACAGTTTCATAGGGAAAGCAAATGCAGTGCATGCCAGCAAAGGAAAACAAGAAAATCATTCACCACTTCCCATCATCAGGCATCTCCAGGGAACAGGGCTTCAGCATGTGTAATGGTCACTTGGAAAGACAGATGTTCTAACTGCGAATGTCCCATCTTATTTCTTTCACTCAGCTTTTATTCTTGAACGTGACACGATATAGCCTAGAATATCCCTCGGATCATTTGGGGTCACCTGGCCCAGCTGTGTTCCCTCCTTACTTCTTGTGCACTCCCCAGTCTATTCACTGGCAGGACAGTATGAGAAGCAGAAAAATTCTTGACACTGTGTAAGCACTGTTCAGCAATAATCAAAAAATTCCTGTCTTATCATCACTGTTTTGTCCAAAAATCCAGAACAACACCCTATGAACTTCTATCAAGAAAATTAACTCCATGCCAACCAAAACCAGTACAATTATAAAAATGTCATTTAGCATTGAAAATTTGACCAAGTTCCAACATGCTTGAGAACACATATAATTTTGTTTGAAAATATCTCTGTGGAGATTTTCTAGTTTAATCCTTTGCTCAAAGCAGAGTCAGCTCAAAGGCAGATCAAGTTCCTCTAGGCTTTATCCATGTGAGTTTTGAAAACCTTCACAGACAAGAATTTTCAGTCTCTTTTATCAAGTTGATTCAATGTTTACCACGCTCATCATGAACACTATTTCACCATAACCAGATGGATTTTCCCTTTTTCACAACTTATGACTATAGCCTCTTGTCTACTGCCATTGACTCTGAGGATTTTCTATAACTCAATATAATGGAGTTTAAACTAGCAATTATATCCTCCATATCCTTCTCATCTTCAGGCTAAAAAAAGCCACATCTCTCAGTCTCTCCTCATGTATCATTTTTTGAAGCCTCTAACCACTTAAAGTGCTACTCTTTCTGAGTTTGTCAATATCTGTCTGGCTCTGGCAAAGCACCAGAAGTTTACTTGCATTTCTTTCCGTTCTTCTGCCTTCCTGTCTTCCTTACTACCTTGTAACTATGTATTGATTGTTTATATCTTGTTGAGAATACAGGAACAAGGTTCTCTTATGAGGCTTACTTTCAGGGCAATGGAGTAACAAAGAGAAATTCCTTCTTTACTTATTTTCCTTATATTGTTTTGAAACACAATCATCCCTAATCATCAGCTAGCTAACCTGCCTTTTACAGCTTCTTATTACCAAATTAATAATCCAGTTGTGTCTATCCATGTGTCTTTCCACAAAATTTAAAAATACACCTGTTGCTGCAAGCTTTTGGATATGTACTGACAAGATAAACAAAGGAGAACAAAAGAGACTTTTCTATTATTTCTGTTTTCATATGATTAGAGCCATCTTGGACTTTTTTCTTTCCTGCACTGACTAAGAACTATCTGAAACACGTCATTAATCTACTGTTTCTTTGCTAGCTCAGTTTGTGTGTTACACTTTTAGCATCCAGAGGCCGGAAGTAACCATGAACAGACATGCTATCAAAATAATTACCCTCTCAGAACTGGTTTTGGTTCTCAACCATACAAGTATTCCTTTAATTTGCTACGACACCCTTCTGATGGACTCCATTCCCTTGTAATTGATATCATCTCGTAGCCTCAAATACAACTCTAGTACAAAAAAAGCCCTTGAAATACCAGTAATCACAAAAACTTTTTAGTTGTATATTTGAGTATAATCTCTAAACATCTGACAGGGGAGAACTTGAGATAGACTTCAGAATTATGATGAAACTTAAGCTGAAATTTTGATGAAATATCTGACATAACATTTTCAGAAGCACATGAAATTGGTCTACTACCACTTCTATTACATGAACTTATTCTTTTCAGCACAAAATTAGTAGGGAAAAGAGCTAGGCACATTGCTGATAACTTTTAGGTAAGACCAATTTTGCTGAATTTTTAATACTCTGCAAATAGTCTGATTGGTTATCCACATCTTCATTGCGTATAAAAAATGCTTTGAAGCAATTTAAAAAATATTTTCAAAAGTGCAGATGGGGAGATCAGAACCGGCTTGTAAACATAATGTTAAAATAAGATCCCACCAATGATGGGATCTTTGTTTAATTTATATTCCTTCTGGAATTCTATGTGCATTGGAAAATTGGAAACACCACCACAAAAATGTAAACTGACTAGTTTTTGGTTGGTTGGTTGGTTGGTTTTTCTAGGGAAATAAAAGGCCACAAAAACTTAGGCCACCAGCTGACTCTCTAACGCCCTCCATACCTCCCACATCTGCAGCAAAAACTTCAGATTAACAGAGAGGATTCTGTAGAAGGAAAGTATTTCTCTTTATGAACTTATAAATGGTGACTTTCCCACTATAGTACATAATTGAATAGTCATAATTGAAGTGCTTAGTTAAAAACAATCATAAACCTCACTACACAGACCTTTGGATATCATTAAACAGGCAGTCAATCAGGCACTATTTTGAAAAATAAAAAAAAAAACCCAAACGTTAATTTAAGACCAAGACCTCCATTTAAGAGCATATCTGTCTCCATCTATCAGCATTTCAAATTCAGGGCTGTGTCTCACTGAGGTTAGTAGAGAGAAACACACATATAGGGAAAGTACATAGTTAAATAGCTTCTTTAATGGATCTCTCAAGGTTGTATAATAATGCATCTCGCTCAAGGATGTATAATAACAGACAAATTATTTCATTTTTACATTTTTAAAAATAGAGAGTCACTTCAGATAATTAGTTTGTTTCTACTGCTTCAGTTGTAATTTGACTTTGCTGTTTGGTTCTTTAGTGAAGGGAGGGTGTAGGAACAGGATGAACATATAAAGTCTAGTCATAAGTGTGGATATCCACATATCGAGTCATGCTGCTGCATCATAATGTTTAGCCAGTGGTTATAATAGGATTCAAATTTGGAGCATATCCTCACCATCAAGGGAAAACAGAAACAAACTAGATGGTCAAAGTCAAAGAAACCAGATACGTTTTTTGGCATTATGTAAATTACATATTAGCAATCATTTTACAACTATCATCTCAAATAAGTAACTGTAAGCCTCATTTTTTTGGTAAGATACACTATAGCTAGTTTAATAGCTAATGTCATAACACATAAATGAGATGTCTGCAGCTGAATCAATAGCTGTCTGATTTTTTCCACTGAATGTGATCTTTTTCACTTTTGTTAATTGGGAGAAAACACTGATCTACAAACTTCTAGCTTTGCCTGGCCAGACAATGTGGTTTTTTCAGCATGGGGTCTGAATCAGACACTCAGGTCTGTCCCAGCCCTTTTCCTTAGCTCCAAAACCACATACATCAGCAGTCACTGGCATACTGGATAAATAAGATTCACTTAGTACCCATCATGACAAGGCAGGATAATTGTAAAATATTGTGTGCTGCTGACTCTTGAAGCAGCAAACAAAACAATTAATGTAAACTAAATTGAAGAAGCACCTGCTGTGTGTGTTTTGAGGGTGGTCTTTTCCAGGCAATTAATTCAATTGCCCAAAATGTAAATATCTCAGGAGGCAAGCATAGCAGTATATGAAACCACTCAGTTCACACGGCTGCTTTTTCTGTCAAATGTTGAATATGCTGAAGCACATTCCAGCTGGTGTAAACAGTATCTACTTCACTGAAATCAGCTGATAGTTTTCCCTATTGAATATGTGGCCAATTTGCTTTTGCCACATAGGATGCAAGCAAGAATAAAGAAACACAAAGGTATGTATATTTATAGTTACATACATTTGTGTTTACTTGTTCCTGTTAAGAAACTCAAATGTGAGTTGAGAAATATGCCAAACCTGTATCTTTGCTACCTTTTTCTATCATTATATGGACACAAAGTGTCAAGGAGCAGGCACAACCCTGTGTATCCTCTTTCTTTGCCTTCAGAACCAGAGCATCCTGTGAAAATGGAAAACCAGGGGACTTGAGATGTCACTTACTCCACCCTTCAGTCAAGACAAGAGCTGTGACAACTAAAAATTTCCAAACAGGTTTTTTATCTAACAGGATAAAACCTGGCAGTAATAGAAGCTCTGCAGTACCAAAAGAAATCTAGGGAAGTGACTGCTGTATCAGTAAAACAATATAAGAACTGTAAGTGGAGGTTTGACTGAATTTAGTGCAACAAGAATATACTGGCAAGAGGACTATGGAGCAAATCAATCCATGATTTAATCCCACTAAATAAAGTGGAAAACACCGAGGGATTGCATCTATATTTTGCAGTTCTAACTTTTATTAAACAAACAAAAACCCCCCAAACAAACAAAACAAACAAAGCAAGCAAACAAACAAACAAGCACACACACCCCCAAGGTAAGATTCTGTTATTATCTCTAAAACTTTACCTTTTCAAAATATCAATGTCCAATAATCAAGTCTACATAGGTGACTAAAGTAGCTATCACCCACCCTAGAGGGACCCTTGAGACACCACTGTCAGTATACAGAGACATATTTTCAGATTCGCCCATAGAGTAGTATGTACTACAAAAGCAATGTTTGCCTTGCAATTAAAATGACACAAACACAGACTAAAGTGTTGGAAACAAAAAGCAAATTCCCAGGGGAGCAAATCAAAACCACTTCAAATAACATTTAATACTGGTGCTTGGGCACAGAGCATTAGAATTGGTTTTGCATCTCAGCTCTCCAAACTACCCTATGCCAAACATACAAGAAAGATTAAGGAAGTCTTCTTAGCCTCAGATTCAAATGGAAAAATCTCTCTTTGTAAGAACTTTTTGATATATTGATAATTTGTTTATCAACCACCTCCTTTAGTTTTCTTCCTGCCAAGAAATTGTCTTGCATAGTGAACTTTAAAAACTATATTTTCAGCAAATTGCATAGCAAACAATCAAAACTTCTTTTAGTTTTGGTACTATTCAGGAAGACACAATGTTATACATTTAGATAAGAATCTTTCAGTCTGTTCAGTACATAGCTAGCAGTTTGTAGCATAACAGAATAACAGTTTGCAGGAGGATGTCATCAACATCTTCCAGGTTAGAATATGTTAGAAGTTCCCATCAACAGTTGAAAAGTTTCTATCAGAAATGTTGACTTGGAGGAAGATGCCGAACAGGGGTTATGTGAGATATCCTTATGATCTGATTCTTTCTTCCTTTTCTTCCGTACAAGATTTACATCCTTAAAACTATTAATAGTGTCTTTTCAGTATCTGTAATCTATCTAAAGCTCTTCCTTGGTCTCTCCTGACTAGATAATTCAGATTTTCTGTGTTCTTCATAAACAAATTTCTAAAAGCTATCCCCATGGGGAATTGTCTGATCACTAATTTCTTCACTCCCTTTGAAGCTACCAGTAGGACTGTAAACAAGATGAAAAATAGACAGTGGTGCTATGGCCAAGGACTTTTTTTTTATCCTATAGCTTGCTGGTAAGAACAAACCTTTTTGTGTTCAAAGGAGTAGAAAGATGTGTTTACTGTCTTTCAGGGGACTGCATTACCCACCAGACTATAGGTTCTTTTAATTATTTCTGTCCCATTTGCTTTATCCATTTACTTTGTCACAGGAGAAGTAAATACTCTTTAGACAGAGAATGGATCTTTATATAGCAGGAATGTCTTTGCAGATGCATGGATGGACACCTGCACACTTCCTGACAGTCTGGAAGTCAATTATAACTGTATTGAGTGGAGTTTCCTCCATGCAGTTTAACTGTATGACAGCTTTAGCCTTCTCCTTTAGTCATCATGTTGAAGCAAACAATTGCTTCTATGTATAAAACATGGAGAGAACTCAGGTTTTGCATTTACAGAATTACAGACTATTCTGAGTTGGAAAGGACCCACAAGGATCACCGAGTCCAACTCTTAAGTCAATGGCCCACATAGGGGATTGCACCCATGACCTTGGCATTACTACAACCAAGTTTTAACCAACTGAGCTAATCTCAGGGTCTAAACTGATGCCTTGAAGTTTATAATGGGCTTAGTTAACAGTTTTATTTTGCAGCATATGGTAAAACGACTCTATGCAGCACGGGTACAAAACAACCTTAGATTGCAAATAATTATACAACTAATAATATTACTAAGAATACTATTACTACTACCAACAAGGATAATAATAATAATGAAAAGTATAATAATGATAGCAACAATGATGATATAATAATGACAATAATTATGACAATATTAAAATATTAAATAATAAAAATGATGATGGATAATAGCAACTTGTACTAGTAGTATTTTTATACTTCATGCTTGCTTTTAAATTTGAGGAACCTGTATTAAAGTGTATAACCAGAAAACAGCAGGACTATATTGGCCTTTGTTAGTAGTATGATTCTGTTACTCTCTACCTTTACTGCTTATTCCCAAAGGTAGAAAGGAAAAGGAAAATTTGAAAACATAGTAAATTAGGACAAGTATAAACATTCACTGCAGAGAATATACCAGAAAGTACTTTACTACTTGTATGCCTAATAATCATCATGTGCAACATCACAGATGATGAAAGCACTGAAATGGTCAGCAATTTATTATTACCTTTGCTTTTAAAACAGAACCATCATCTTGAAAGTTTGGGCAAATATGCAAACCAGCCTGTAGGGTTGACTGGGATCTTTCAGTTCCTGTGAGTGTGTAGTCATGGGCAATGAGAATCAGATTATCATGGATCCCAGCTATGCCCAAAGGAATGTTCAGTTCTGGAAGCAATTAAAAATAATTTTTCCATTCCTCAGTACTGTCATCCCACACAATGACAAGTCTTTGAAAGTAAAAACTAAAACTCCTTACACATAATTAGCTAGAACAAACCGATGAAAGAACTAAATATAAAGCATTCTGCTCAAAGACATTATCATCAATCTACAGTTCATTCCATCACCACTGATTTGAAAATGCAGAAAGATAGGCAAAATATCCCATTCTCTCACAAAGCCCTTAAGGGACAGAGACAATGGTCTCAGACCCTTAAACATCTTAATCTTTTTTTTTTCTTCTTATTTTATTTTTAATCTGGTTATCTTAGCTCCATGAGTGCAGTCCCAAGTAGAATATACAGAAATAAATAGACTTCAAAGGCTTAATGAAATTGTTCTGAAAAAATAAAATAAAGCATTTAACCAATCATTTAAGATGTACTGACCTTTCATGTGATAAACAATTTTAGGTGTCTAAGCATCCCAATTTGTGCTCTGACCCATGAAAGCCAATACTGGAAACCTTCTTATGGGATGACTGGCTTATAAAATTTGGTTCTTGCTTCTCTTAATAAAGTAAAATTGTTAGTTCAGCAACACAGTTGAATGTTTTGATGTAACCTCTGCCCAGTTTTATTCAATGCGCTGTTTGTCATTTTCTTCAATGAAGTGAAAATTTTACCTCTTTGCTTTAGCTTGTCAGCTAAAGATTTCAGATGCAAACTGTTGAAACAGAAGCTGAATGTGAATAAAGCTTCAATCTTTAACTGTAAATCTTTTGCAATTTTGCTTCACTTATGCCAAATATAATGAGATTGGACTAGATTCTGTTCACTGTTTCATCAGTAAAGCTAAACTACTAAATTCAGGAGACTGCAGAAGGGTAATTGGAAGTGCATTTTACCCCTAAATGCTTCTGTAGCTAATCTGTCAGTAGAAACCTGCATAATTTTCCAATATATATGCAAGATGAGCAGCATTGGCTGGATGAATTGAAAAAACAGAAGTGTCATACTCTACATTCAGTTTGTTTTCATCTGCATCACACCTGTGGCACAAACATTTACAATATAGGTGGTGTATTTTGGTGAAGGGAAAAAAAATAGTTAATTTCTGATCCTGAAAGCATGTTTTCGGTTTTCAGCTCTATATTAATTTTCTAGACATTCATAATTATTTAAGCATGAGATATTTCTCTTTCATTTGAAAGTAAAAATCTTAGATAGATAACAAAAAATAAGATAGAGCCCCACGAGATCAAGCCC
>JAOXXN010000395.1:70928628-70939804 GCA_026770055.1 Myrmophylax atrothorax
TCAAGTCACCCGACAATTCCAGGCCTGGTCCAAAACTCAGAACCCAAATCCAGGCCTGCCAAGGTGAACCCACAACAAGCAGACATGACACCTCAGGCTGGGTGTGGAGGTGCTAATGACTCCCTGGAAGGGAGTTATTACAGCTCTTATCTCACAGGCTTATTTCACACCCAGCTCACAACCTGAGGGGTCAGGTGTGCCCCAGGCAGCTGCTGCAAATGGCCCATAGTCAACAGTTTTTGGGAAATGGCATAGAGGGTATAGAATATACAGCCTTTGGTCATACCCACACAGTGATAAACTGGTTCCAGGTTGCTGAACTAGGACATGGGCCAAACACACACACAATGCTATGGTGAAAGCCTTAATCTGGTGTATTTCCTACTTTCTGAAAGCCCAGGCTGTGTCATCAGAAAGTAAAGTCATCCTGCAGCTGAACAACTGAGGCAACAGAAAGTTCATATATATGCATATATATGACAGTCTTCACTAGTTACAGAAAATAAGCATCCGATGTTGCAAAGAAAAACTACATTCCTCCTCGGATCCTTCTTTACTCGTGGAGGCAAACTGATCAGAAATTTTTGGCTGTTAGGAAAAACAACAGTGGAAGACAAATGTCTTGGTTTGAGCTGGCAAAACGCTAACTGCCCAACACAGAGTGTCAGTCTCCCTCCCCCCGCCGAGCAAAGGGGAAAAAAAGAAAAAAAACCCCTCAAACCAGGTTTAAACTTAAACTAATTATATATGTATTTAAAAAGAAAAGAGAAAATGAAAACTACAATATAACACACACAAGTTAGATATAACAAAAATTTATACCTCCCACCGAAAACAGATTCCATTACTCTAGATTCATAAAGCATCTCAAAAGACACTCAGCAAAGCAAAAGAGAGAAAATAACAATAAAATGTTTCTAGTTCCCTGAACTAAAACAAAGTACGATGTAGCAGCGGCAGGAGCAAGGCACAGGACAGATGTAGCTCGTGCTGCTCTACTGCAGACATGATGGTAACTGAGAAACTCCGCCTACCTATCTCAGGTTTGTGTCATCTGGTATGAAATATTTCTTTGGTTGCTTAAGTCAGGTGATACCTGTTTCTCCTTATCTACGTAGAATCTCTGAGCCTGCTAATTTGAGGCCCAGTTAAAACTACCACAATAAATTACTCAATTCTGGACACATACTGACAGGAGCATAGTTCTCTTGTTTGAGAAAAACACCAAGCAAATGACTGAAGAAAAGATAAAATTTTGAGATATGTAAAAAAGTCCTATATTATTCTGTGTTTGCATTAATATCTTGCCTTTTTCTTAAGATTTTCTTTCCCAGTTTACATATACCTGAAAATGCTTTCAAAATCAGATTTTCAACAGGGGATAGATATTCTCCCATAAAACCCTGGCTCCTCTAAGGCCTCTACTTCCTTGAAATGATAAAACCAGGAAAGAGAGACCATAAATCCTTGTCTTAAGTTTGTGGAGAGGTGAAAGCTTTGTGGTGCAGTATGACTAGAAGAAATTTTTTTCTGTATTATGACATAGAATGTTGTGTCTACATTATAAAATGAAGCTCAGGAATGATAAGATCTAACCAAAATTAGGAACCTCTTGATTAAATAGATTGTTAGTGCCTTCCCCAGTCGGTCACATTTAAACATTATATCTATGTTACTTTTATGGCTAAGCAGTGAAATTGTTATGTATTGAAAAAGTAGAAGCCAGCAGTTCATAATTGTTTATGACTGTTACCACTGGGAAAAAAAAAAAGAAAAATCCCTGTAATACTTCTGATTAAGTTTCATCATCCATTGAACAGCTAGTATGACAATCACCATTAATGAAGCATGAGATTTCATGCATTTTGGCCAGCCAGCAGGATATGCTTCACCTTATGCTGATTCTCTTTTTACAAGGCTCCCACAGCCAGGAAAGTCAATGTGCAAGGACACATATATACAATTCAGTCTTCTTCCAATATCACTTACAACTATCATACTGCTTTTTAGAATGACAGCTTTCAACAGAGCATTGCCCTGTGAAATAGAGTACAGAGCCACACACTGTGAGAGGAAAAATGTAAAATCAAAGTAGTTTTGTAACAGCTACTATTCAGTGAGATTTTAGGTATTTTTAACAAAAGCAATCCAGGACTTTTTCTTTCTTATAATAAGTCAGCAATGGAAACAAAATATATTTTATATATATTAACTCAGTAATAACATTAAAAACAAATGGAAGGGTTTTTAAAAGAAGGCTGTCACATTTACACAAACATGAATTCATGGGCATATGCAATGGAGTTTTTTAGGTGTGCCATTGTACATATTACCTATATTTTCATCCTAAACCAATCTCATTATAGAAAAAAAGAACAAAAACTAAACCAAAAACAAAACCTCTTTGATGTTTTTACACAACAGGTATAAAATAATGACTAAAATCCTAGTTCTAGTTCAGCCCCCAAGACTCTTTGTAAAGTATTTCACTACTGCCCTCCACATATGCTGGTCACGTAAGATGAAGGATGAACTGAAGGGCTTTGTTGAACTGTATATGAAAATTAACAAATGGTGCCAAAGTGCATTCTTATTTAATTTTGTATTCATTTTCATTCTAACATCCCAAACCTGAATTTTCAAAATGCTACTGATTTAATGTATGGAAACTGTAGTAGAAAAATGGACAAAGGAAATCACTGAAGTGGGACCAGGCATCTGGAGGAGGGTGTCAACAGGTATACTTCCCCAAGCTTACATGTCAAAGTGAGGAAAGCATAGTTTAAAACTGTTTATTGCAATGGGAGGAGAGGATGTTCAACACATTGTAGGACAGTTTTTTAGTGGTTCAAAGAGCAATAGAAAGGTATAATTTCATTACAGTAAGAAAGCTAAACATGACCTATGTTATTACAGAGATTATTGTTATTACAGAGATTAATATTTGGGTCAAAAGGAATCCAAAGAGCAAGCAGCAAGAAACTTTGTAAAATGCTGTTAATAAATAACATGGGAAGATATACACATCCTAGTAAAAAGTAAATATGTTCATTATTTTACTGTACAGATGCTTATTATTCTCTGACCTCCATTTGCTCATTTTATGACAAAAATTATACCCAATCTATTTCAGTAGGAACTAACACTTTTACGTACACTTTTACACATTTACGCATGTCTAAGGAGTAAAAAAAAAAAAATACTAAAGTTCAAAACAACTGCTGAACTGCTGTTGTTCGTTAAGATGATGAAACCGTGTATGTTTTCTTTGCCCCTTTCAGATCTGCTGTGAAATATAAAGAAGCTTAAGATAAAAGAAAAAGCTGGAGAAATATTAACATCCCAAATTCTGGCTAGGGAGAACAGAGAGAGAAATTTAGAACCAAAAAACCAAACCAACTTCAAAACCCCCCCAAAAAGTTAAATTGTCTGAGTAACTGAAAACAGAGGGATTTAAATTCTGGTATGTGCATTGTAAAGACTAACATATTTTAAGTATATGGCCTAAATTTTACAATAAACCACAGCTCGGTCATAAGGAAATTATGAGGGCATACTAAGTGGAATCACAAATGTATATTACAAAACCATAGAAAATTATAATGGTAATTTATGTCATAATCTCAGATAAAGATTTCTGAATAGTTTAGTATTAGTTACAGTATTTCTGCCCTGATGCAGTTCTGCATTTCTTCCAGCCCCTCTTCCTTCCTAAAAAGACCAGAAGACCTCCAAGTGAAGCATGCTCACAGGCTGTTTACAGCTTGTCTCTCTTGTAGGTGTGACTCACCACTCCAAGGTGTTGAATGAACTATTGAATCAGAACGTTAGTAAAAACTGTGCAATAACTTCCTTTTCCCACACTGAAATACCGGGGAAACAAAATGTAGCTTGGAATCTACATGTGAAACTGAAATTAACTTACCTGAATACTCTAATTTTCCTAAAAAGTGTCATGAGACTTTAAATGACCACAAGTAACCAGTACCGCAGTTTTCTCATTACTAAAATATGCCGAAGATATTTACTATCTACTCTGTATTAGAGTTAACACATGAATTGGTGGATAGTCATTGTTGAGCTTATTTCAAAATTTTTCAGTGAGCCAACAGAGGTTCATCACAGCTGTTAGGGTAAAGAAACATCTGCTAGAAAGTATATTTTAAATAAATTGAAATTTTATCATGAGAAGACATCAATAGTGTATTATTAAGGAATTCTATTAGAATTCTGATATTTGTTGGAATTAAAAAAAACCCTAATAAATAAATAAATAAATTGAAATTTATGAGATGTCACTTGCATCACTTGAAATATTAATTTGGTGGTAAAACAGAAATTATACAGATTTAGGCATATAAGAAGTAATTAATTTTCCAACAAAAAGTTAAGAAGTATGAAATGGCATTAATGAATTCAGAGGCTTTTTTGGGGAGAGCAATGAATGAAACAATCTTCTGCAGTGCTGAAGGGAAGAAATAGCTTTATGTTTGTGTAAAAAGGCAAAAATAACCTGGACCTCTTATTTTAAATATCTATTCCTTAGTAATCTACTTCAGTATCATTTTCAGAACATCTGGCATAAAGTCAGGCATATCAAGTTTAGTGCCACACTGAAGATTATCAAAATTCAGAACTCAATTAATGTAGAAGTCTTTTAAACATAAGCTCCACTACAGTGCTACTTAGATAATAAAGGCAGGTGTAACAGTTCTGTAAGGTGATGAAGTGAGCCTTGGAAGTGAATTCTAAGTCTGCAAACATAAAAAAAAAAAGTTCTGTGGGTTATGAAATACCCCAGGAAACTGCTTGGAGCCTTGAAGTAATTGGGAGAATATTTTGGTCTGTCCTTTTAATTTCAAATGTGGGGTTTTTTTCTACAGAGAGAACAGAGTTCCACAAATTATATTTTTTAATATCTGAAAAAAATTTTTTATCTGAAAAAATTATCAACCAATGCAGCTAATATCTTCATGCAAGGCTACCTCAAAATATATCTCTGACTGCATCAGGTAAGGAGGAATGAAGGTTGCCCAGTTGGTTACTTATCCAGACACAAATGAAAATAATAATGAGACAAACAGTGGAAAGTGTTCCCATTCTTTCTTCTGTAAATACAGGCAACAAACAAAGAAAATTTTAGTCCAGTTATTATTTGAAAGAATAAGTTATTGGAGTGGAAACAGGACACAGAAAGTGTGCACATTACTGTTGAAGAGCAACAGGCAAATACTCCTAATGATATCTAGTGACCTTATCATGGAAACAAAAAAAAGGAGAAAGAAATTAAGAGGAGATAAAATTAGACAATTATCCTTCTGCAAAAACTTATGCCATGACAGACCCTGGAGGAATCTAAATTTTCGAGATTGATTTTTTTCCCATGTGTTCATGTAGTGACAGAATGTACTCCCCAGCAGCAGTGGATGCTGTTTAGAAGTTAGCCAATAGGAAATAACAGCTTTATTGTCTATTTTAATAAAATATGCATAGACAAGGAGCTGCAGAACATGGAAAGATGTTACGAAGATAGCCATGTTCCAAATACTTCTAAAATTTGGCATGTGTAGATGGATCATGCTCCTCTTCAGTGAAACTGTTTTGGCTGCATGTAAGAAACACTCTTCCTTACATCTGAACAGCATTGTTTGTGTATTAATGGTGTGAGAAAAGATCTCTTAGCTCCACTGGTATTGCAAAAGCTGCTCAAAATCTTGGGCTCCTGTTTCACTACAAATGTCATTTTTATGCAGAGGGTATTAATTCCTCGCTTTGGTGCCCTGTCTAAGCCCCTGTGAACATCTCCCAGGATGCTATGCCTTATGCTCGGATCCCTCCCTGTAGAGTTACTGCCAGTCAGGCAGTTCCCAGCCCGTGTACCTGCATCAGTGCTTCCTGCCACAGAGCAGCAAGTGGCTTTGTCCTCATTAAAATGTATGAAGTTCCTGTTGGCCTCTTCTGCCACCCTGTCTGTCTCTCTGGGTGGCAAGATGGTCCTTGACTGTACCCAGTGGTGCTCCCTGCACCCCACTCATCCCCTACTTTGGTGTCATCTCTGAGATTTATCATACTGCCTCACTCACCTTCTTCTTCAGGTCATTGATAGAGATGCTAAAACAAATTTGTTCTAGACAGACCCTTGCAATAGATGCTTGCCACAGATATCCAGGTAGAATAAGAACAATTAACAACTACCCGCTGATCCTAACCATCAATCCTGCTGTTTAGCCATCTAGTCCTCTACTCATCCAAAACAAAAATTCCTACTTTGATACAAGAGTACCTGGGAAACAGGTGCTTTACAGCTACCAATGGGTGGAGACCATTGCATGCTATTTAGCAAAACTTTCAAAGCTTTTCATGCCCTGGGTTTAGGGGATTTTAGTTAACTACATAGAAATTCAGCTTTATTAAGCAATACTCGTTGATCTCTTTGAAAACAAAACTTCAAAGCATGGCTGTACTCTATTTCAGTGAGATGTCCTTATTTAATATGCAGCAATGAATAAGAACAGTATCTGTAGTAGTTACTAAGTCTTCTAGAATTTTTTGTTTTAAATACTCAAAGTTTAGTGACTTTAAATGACAAAACCTTATTCACTTTCCTTTTGTCTATGTGCTATGAAGCAATTTTTAAGACTGAATTACCCCGTGATTCTTCAAAACAATTTGACTTAAATCACTGGTGCAGCTGAATTTATAATCTACACTGCACAAATGAAAACAGAAGGGGTTTTTATGGTGATTTCCATTTACCTGGTCTCTAAGATTGGTTTGCTTTTTCCTCTCCTCTTTAAACTCATTCAACATATATCTCATATATTAAAATGTGCAAATCAGTGGACACATGACAAGGGTCAATTTCTGTGGTAGTATTACATATGAGATGTCTAGACTCTATCTGGTTTTAGACTACTCTGCTCAGTAATATTATTTCACCTCTCTGCTACAGGGCCTGATCACATTTGTCTCACAAACTTCTCTTCCTTTTTTTTACAGTATCTCCTGGCTTAAGATGATATTTTTTTGCCCAGACAACGTGTGTTATTGCCTACTCAGCTCACATCTGAGTACTTTTTTTAATCCACACCACATTATTCAGTCACAACCATAGTGCACTTGAAAACTTTCATGGACAGTTATAGTACTTTCTTCCCTTTCTCCAAGCTTGCACTCAACATCATTTATTTTTATGTCTTCAGATTTTTTTTATGAAAATACATTTCAATTTTCTGTGTACTCTTCTAAGACTGGTCTTTTTCATTCATTTCCTCTAGTGTTGGTGCGTTCAGTCTCAGGAAATACAGATTTTTTGGCTTCACTAGCAGCCCACACTGCAGTAGACAAACAACATTGAGACACAGGTGCTAAGGAGAACAGACATGTCTATTAAAAGGGTTGTTGTGGTTCTGCCTCAGATATATCTTCTCTATCTCCTAAAGAGAATTTTATGCCTCTGAAGAACGAAGGTCATCCAGCAGCCATAGACTTCTGGTAAACAGAAGGCCACACTGTCAAATGGTTAAGGCAGGATAGGTCAATTATATTTCAGAATTGGTTCCTTATCTGTATTAGTTTTACATGAAAATCTAAGAGAGACTACACTGATAACATTTACCTGAGAGGTGAATCTTCCCTGTAAGGTAACTCTTAGTTTTGAAGAAATGTCTGCATGACTTTATTAGTATGAGGTTATGTTGCTCTTAACCCTGGGAAGACATGGCATAATCAAATCTTATTTTGTGTCTTACTCTCTGAGATTTATTTAGAAGATGTGAGTCAACTAAAATATTTTACATGGTAACATAGTGATAACAACACACACCACAGTGACCTTACAGCTTGTTTATTAAGATTTCTTATTCATTCAAGTACTGGCAAGACTTATCTGCTTGCAGAATGCTCAGGGTGTAGCATCAGGAGTGCCTATGAGCTTGAAACAGTGATAATATCCTCTGCAACCTTGAAACAAGTAGTTTTATGAACATTGAATCTAACGCGTATCATAGAACCATAGAATACGCTGAGCTGGAAAGGACCCATCAGACCAGCCTCTGGCCCTACACAGGACACTGCAAGAATCACATCATGTGTCTGAGAGTGTTGTCTAAATGTTTCTTGAACTTGGACAGGCTTGGTGTTGTGACCATTGCTCTGAGGAGCCTGTTCCAGTGTCCAGTTGCCCTCTGGGTGAAAAACTTTTTCCTAATATCTAATCTAAACCTTCTCTGACTAAGCCTCATGATATTTCCTCAAGGCCTGTCACTGGGCAAGAGTGAAAAGATCAGTATTCAACCCTCCACTTCTCCTCACAAGGAAGTTGCAAACTGCAATGAGGTCTCCCATCAGTCGCCTCTTCTCCAGGCCGAAAAAACCAAGTGACCTCAGCTACTCCTCATACAGCTTCCCCTTCAGACCCTCTACTATCCTCTTGGCCCTCCTTTGGATACTCTCTAATACCTTAATGTCTGTTTTATACTATGTGCCCAAAGTTAAATGACTTTAATATCTGAGTTGCCCTGGATGATGCTTTTCCCATCTCTGAGGTGAGCAGAAACATTCATTCTAGCAGATATCACAAATATTTATAAAACATTTGGAAAATTGTGTTCTAAAATACCCTTTTTGAATCTCTGGCTATGTCAGCTGCATTGTCTTTCTACTTAATTTCCTCAAGGATTCACACATCTAAAATTTCTGTACTTTAAATATGTGGTTCACTTCTTTTGAGAGTGCTGTGACATTTAATTATGAATATTTTAAGATTACCTAAATGTTTATGCTTGTAATTTCTTTCCTGCTGACTCAAATTGATGATAGTAAGAAAAGCACTATTTGAGAAGAAAAAGAAAACCACACCATACCATGTAACATCATGCTCACTGATAAAAACTTGTGGGGAGGAAGTTTTTCCAAGGTAACCATTACTCAGAGACTGGTTGCTATCAATCTGCTGGCAAGAGGTGGTTTGTAATTGCATTTGCATCACCTGTTGGACTTGGGTGCTTTTTTAGAGTCACTTATTAAGCTGTCTTTATCTCAATCCATGAGTTTTTTCTTGCATTTGCCCTTCTAATACTTTCTCCTATCATTGTGGAAGTGGGGAGGGAACAATTGACTGGTGGGTGCTTAGTTGCTAGCTGGGATCAATCCCCCACACTCTGGGACCAACCAAGTTCTGGTTTTGTAAGATAAGATGCATATGCAAACCAGAAGATGTTATCATTCCACACACAAATGTTCCTATTATGCAGTTAGCTTGACTTGTTCTGGATAATTTTGAACATTGCTTATTTTTCAGATATAGTCTCATTTTTTTCATAGTCACAGAGAGTATTTTTGCGTTTTCCCTAATGTATCTATGCTTAGTTCCAGTCATCTATGTAGTAGTAAAAAAATTGTGATCTTGATCTCCCAAGTACCATAGCATTTCCTATAAATAGGAATTAAAATTCAGTATCTTGTAGCCATTTTTAAAAGTACTCCAACTACGGAAAATGAGTCAATATATCGAAGTTTTTATTATGAACTTATTTGAAACTTCTGGAGAATGGAATTAACATGCAAAGATAAGATCAGACTTGAAGTCAGAAATGTTTTATAGGTTTAGGGTCATTTGAATTGGAAATGAGAAATACTTATTTTCTAGCCTGAAAAGGTTGTCTGATGAAGACATAAGTATTTATGTGTTATTAAGTTTAGAGGTCGGACATGTCATTAAAGTAATGGCTCTCATAAGCTTTCTGCTGGTGGGGAAAATAAGCCTTTTGTATATATTGACATGGGATCTAGCTGTTAAGTAGAGTTGAAGTCAAATAATGTT
The DNA here is from genome assembly GCA_026770055.1 of Myrmophylax atrothorax. Lineage (NCBI taxonomy): Eukaryota > Metazoa > Chordata > Aves > Passeriformes > Thamnophilidae > Myrmophylax > Myrmophylax atrothorax. The sequence continues at coordinate 70,938,452 of JAOXXN010000395.1, forward strand.
TTTATACACCTGATTCATAATCTTGATTTGCGTTCAAATTTTCTCTGAAGTTTCACACCCCTGACCACAGTGACGATTGAAATTTAATGATAGATCAAATTATAGAGCTTTCAAAAAGAGATTTAAAAAACTTCACAGAACAGTCAAAACAATTTTTGAATGCTTTCCAAGGCTATTGATTACACAAAAGGTGACACACCCCTCTGATATATTTTCCGATCAGCCAAATTTTGTGAGACATCCTAGTCTTTGTTTCAGCAATAAACAGAAGTTACATAGTAATCTTGCCCATCTTTCTCACTCATTTGGTCTAAAGGAACTCAAAATTCAAATAACTTATGTATGTTTGTCTCAAGACTAGTTTCTACCCTGTTTTACTTTTTAATTACTTCACTGCTCTTTAGTGTAATTTGCACAATATTTTGGCAATTCACTGACTCATCCTCTCTACTTAGCAGCATAGTTCAGAGATGTCTCATAGGAAGAGGAATTTTCTTGACACTCAGACCTTAACATTTAGCAACTTCAGATATGGAAAAGCAAGTCTGATTGTTTATAATGAAAATATGTTGTTTTATTAATTGAACAATAACTGAAATTTCACCCACAATATCTTTTCCTCTATTCAGAGATCTTGTTGATAACACCTGACAGAGAAATAATGTTACAGATTAAACCATCACATTTATCAGCACCAGAATTTTAGCATGATATTCAAGTCTTCTCCTGTGAAAGAGGACATTTCTGTAATAATAGAAACAGGGTAAAGGAGACGTCCTGTGCCAAAGGGACTATATCAGAAGCTTCAGCTGCTAGTGGGTGTTGTGGGTTTCAGAGAGGACTGGTCCTTCTGAAGATAGCCAGGGAAGTGCCTGAAAATAGTCCTCACTGGCATGTAGAATTCAAAAGATAAAACTGTGAAGCAGTTACAAGCTGGAGTGTGGGAAAAGTTCCCATCGATTAAAAGAAATGCATACTGCAACAGGGTGATACAATATGTGCAAGGGAGTCTTATACAAGCTAGGGCTGTTCTTTGGTTGTTATTTTGGAAACTAAAATCCCCTGGACTTTGACTTCCCAACAAGTTGGCTGTCATGAAAGTCCACAAAGGCTATTGGTGACTGATATTTCTTACCTGCAGGGAAAAAAAAAATGTTTCTGTTGACAGTTTTTAATTGGTTATGGTCCTTAAATGTCACAGTTCTGAGCTGGTATCACAGAAGGCAGTTCTGCACAGGTTTAAAATAATTAAAAACTTTTGTACCACAGAACATTCATTCCAGTCATTAAAAAAAAAAAAAAAAAAAAAAAGAGAGAGAGAGAAAAGAATAGGATAAAAATTATGGCTATGTG
>JAOXXN010000395.1:70939904-70956528 GCA_026770055.1 Myrmophylax atrothorax
CATTCCACTCATTAAAAAAAAAAAAAAAAAAAAAAAGAGACAGAGACAAAAGAACACGATAAAAATTATGGCTATGTGCTGACCTGGCAGCCAGTGATTTTAAAACACTAAGAGGCTAAATACAGACGACTTTCCTGGAGAAATTTTTGACAAAGGGTTTTGATGCAAGTAATGATGAAATACATGTGTTTGTACTTAAGTTAGAAGACAAGTATTATAAATAATATTGAAACTGTTTATTTCAATGTTTAGGGAAACAACAATGGAGGCTAATGTTTGATCTTATCTGGTATTCCAAGGTAACATTTTGGTACAGAATAAAGAATGATAACTAGAGTGAGAAATTGTGATTGATGCCCTTAAAAGGAGTGCCTTTTTAGACAAGGTAAGTCAGACAAAGAAGATGAAAAGAAGGAAGTATTTATGGCTTTGATAACAGAGAATATAAATAAACTTTGAAGCAGGATTTTTTATGAATCCCCCTCCAAAAAACAATACTTGTTTATTTTTCAAGTCTAGGTGATATGATGTTGCAGTACTTGGGACAGGAGCTCAGTTTTGTGGATGGTTATCAAAGGAGTTGTCTTAGAGGTAGTATACAGAATAAATTGAAAGATTAGTAAATTTCTGAGTTACTGATGATTCCCAGATGGAAATGAATGCCATTTAGGATGATCTCGACAGGAGAAAAAAATACTTCTTGTAGATAAGAACAATTCAGGATAACCTTCTGGATAAAAAGGAATTTGAGAAGAAAACCTGCAAAATATGCATCCACTGATTTTAATAATGGAAAAGCAAATGAGGATTAGATGGTTATAAGAAGAACAAAACACAATTGTCATGAGAGATGTCAGGGGAAGATAGAGAATGAGGCAAAAGAAGAAAATAAAGGAATTAGAGGGGAAAAAAGATGAGTAGAAATGGATGAATGAATCAGGTGTGAGCAGCAAGAGATAAACGCATGAAAGGCCGAACCAACCAACCAAAAGAAACTAAGATAAAAAAAAAAAACAAACAAAATCCACACAAAACATGTAAGATGGTGACTCATCAGATGAATTAGTATTTTTCAAGTTAAAAACTTTCCCGTAACTCCTTTCAATTAATTCTATACAAATATGATTAAAAATAAACCCGTAATCAGTTTTGAAGTCTTACAAAGTTTTCTGACTCATGATCTTTGAAACCGGGTGGTGGGCATTGCTGGTCATTAAATCACTTACCACGGTAAGGAAACACCTCTTTTATGACTCTGTCTCCATAGGTGACCAAACCCTTACTTTTAAGATTATTTTAATATAGTGACATTGTTGTTGAAGAGAAGGGAAAATGCTGGAGGGCAAAGCCCAGGTAGAATGGGACTTTAATTAGGTTCCTTGCCAAAGTATACCTCAGCCTTCATTGAAGTCAAGAGAAGACTGTTACTGCTTATGGAGGAATTGGACCAAAATGCAAGACAAGATTAAGATTTGATAAGATTTCTTTGTCCTCCTCTCTTTTTAATAGAGAGGATAAAATCATATTTTTTTCTTTTAAGTTTATATCAAGATGTGGACTAATTTTCATATGTTTTACAAAGAAAAAATAAAATCAAAAAATTATTTCTTTGTTTCCTGTTTTGCTTTCTCAGTTTTTTCTTTTATTTCTTCCTAGACTAGAAAAAGCAGAAGGAAAAGAATTTAGAAGAGTCTTCAAAAAAGTGCTACTAGATGTCACTTTTAAAAAATTGTTCCCTATCCCTTTTATATTTCTCTCTCTCCAGCAAATATTTTTCTATTGCTTGATAGGAAATTGGTTTAAATAGTTGCAGTACTTTCCCTGCATGTGAAGAACCAGGAACATTGTGACTTCCTTGCCCTCCTTGTTGGGTTAAGGAAAATGGAAACTCTTGTATTCTCTGCCTCTTACTATTTTCTGAAGCAACCTGCCTCTGCAGGTAATTAGATATAAATGAGAGCAAGTTTTTCAATAAATAAATCTTACTCAAAAAATCAACAATTAGTTGTCGTTCTCAGAACTGGTGGACATAAAATTTGCCATTTAGGTAGGTATACTGGGGCTGTTCCTTTTTGTCAAAAACATGGTGATCAAGAATTATATAAAATTATATAAAATGCTACCTTGCAATTTTTTTTTTCTTGTTTTTTTTTTTTTTCCAGACAGAAATACTCTCTGGGCTCCTAATTTGATTATGGACATTAATTTCTAAACAAACACAGAAATAAAAGACGTTAATACTGAAGACTCTTATGGTCAAAAGCAATTAATATGTGCATTGTGGGAAATAATCAAGATAGATTATTTAAACTGAAGTTTCTTGTTTATTTTTTAATGATATAAGCACATAATGCTTCATTCTCCTTGCAAGCCACAGAGACTAGAAGAAATGTCAGTTGGAAAAGCAGGTAGTCAATTTGCTAGAGTCACTTCTTTTAGCTCAAAAATAAATTAAAAAGAAAAATCACAAAGCTATTAAATATGGGGAAACCCAGACTCTGTAAGATGAATTAAGAGTAATTGCAGTAGCTTAAGCATCTCAAAATACCAAACCTAAAAAACAGGCTTTCTCTTGGCTCCATCATTCTTTTCTTAGATCACAAGAAATCTTTTCCACACTAGTTTCTTTAAATAATTTTCAAATTACAATAAGGTATAATGTGAACAATTGTTGTATCTTTACTGTATCCCTGATTGCCTTCCAGCAAGCACTGTGTGACTTCAGTACAGGGTTCTACTAATGTGAGGACAAGACAAGGTAGCTTGTAATTTTCACATGAGTAAACATGTCAAAGGAAACTCTTTTCTACTTAAAGATTTTAACTTGCACTAGTAATTCAGATTAAAGCTACAAGAACCTTTGCTTTCACTGATTTTTTTTGTTGTATCTTGAGTCCTTTGATCTAAAAAAGGAATCTAAAACTTTATTTTAGTTATGTGACAGTCAGACTTATTCTGAGGTTAGAGGTTCAGCCCTATCTGAAAGAGAAGAAAATATCTCAGTGTCACCTATTTCTTTTGTTTATTATACTTTCAACCTATATTTATCTCCTTCTTTCAAAAATCTTAGTGTAATTTACTGTCACCCAAACAATTATAACCCTTACTTAAGCGCTACTGCTTTGTTCAAATAACAGTCAAAATGAGATGAAAATTCTTCTATAAAGCACATTTAGTTATGAGATGGTGCTTTAAAAAGGGCAGGTTGTCAACTTTGTCCCTTAGTCATACATGAATTTGAAGAGAATTCAAGCAGAAGAAGAAATGAGAAGGACCAGGGAAAAGTAGGTTAAGATAGTAACAAATACAATGCAATCTTGGATTATCAGGTAATTTTTATGCCAGCAAAAATTTTTGTTTTGTTTTGTTTGGTGTTTTTCCTACTATATATAAAATAATTTGGCATATGGAGTAATTTTTAAAGCCCTTTTGTCAAGTGACAGTAAAGTTTTAAACCCTAGATGTACAGATATTAATAATGCCCCATATTTATTTAAATAAATGCAATTCTTTCTCTAATCATCCTGACCTGAGACAACTAATAGCTGTAAACCCTTCTAATTGCTTCCTAGAATAGGATTACTTTCACCTGACTGAGTAAACTGATATTTTAAATTGCTTTTTACAATATAACAGGATGTGTTCTGTTCAATGCTGCATTTCTAATGTCCCAGTGTCTGGAAGACGGATATTTTGAATTTCATTCACAATACCGAGGCAGGTGTTTAAAGAGATATCCAAAACTCAAAGAAAACACAACAAAAGCTAGCATTTAACTTTCAATAAGGAAGGAGAGGCAAGGAAACATGTCAACTTGTGCACTCCTTAATAAACAGAATAACACGGAAGCTATTTAGACTTGCATCAAATTCATCTACATGGTATGCAAACCTCATCCCAAAGTAATTTTATTTCATTAGAGTTACATTTTGCATGGAAAAAAAAATCACACAGTAACTGCAGGGATTGTCTCTGCTGAATGAAAATGCATTGCACATATTTCTCAACAATGCAACTCAATCACAATAACTGCAACTGCCCTTGAAGTTTAGAGCTTGATCTGGTTACTCAAATATGCAAATATAACTTTTTTCACCAAATTCTTACTGAAGAATGAATGGAATTTATTGAAGATTTTTAAATATGAGGTAGAGAAAAAGACTTAAGGGTATCAGTTTGAAAAGGATATATACATATTTGTAAAAATGAGTCATCTCACGAAGTCAAAGGAACAGCTTATTTCAGAAGCCTAACATTTAGTCATAAGTAGTTTAACAGATCTTCCTCTTATAATTCCTCATCCAAAAAATTATTTCTGGAGGAGCTGTTGTAGAAGATGCAACTTCTTGCATTGACACTCATTGGGTACACATTATTGACTCCAGAGAAAAAAAAAAGGAATGAAAAAAAACATATATTGGAGGAAAAAAAGGTTCACTTCAGATGAAAGAAGGCTATACTTAATGTATTCCCAAATCCGGAGAACATGTCCTGTGGCAACATACGATGCACATGTCTAAAGAGTATTAAAATCAGTTGAAAGCACTGATCACTAATCTGGGATTCAAGTGAAAGGAACTCTGAGACATACTTAAAATTTGGATGTTAATACAGAATAGAGAAGTGAATGTTTGGCTTCATAGCAATCATTATATGATTTGTGGCAAACTCCAGCAGATGTAGAATTTCAGTTACAAAGTTTAAATGTCCTTCAAAAATTTTCAGAATTAAAAGTGGTCCTATGAAAATTAAATTCATTATTACATTAAAATATATAATCATGGCCACTAAAACAATTCTTTAAAAATTATTCAACAGGAAATAAAATTAGTAGTAATGAAAAAGTTTTTCAAGTCTCTTCATGAGATACTCATTCCAGTTTTTCCTCTCTAGCATCATAGCAATGAGAGTTTTGACTATTTAGAGTTGACTTAAATATTTTACCACCAGGTTTTATTTCTTTTAATATAAATCTTAGCACTACATTTTCTGAATGTGTAGTACTTCATCTTATGGCAATTATAATAGCATAATTATTTCTTCTCTGAAAGTATAAATATGCACTTCTAACTTTTCCAAATATGTTTGAGAACCTCCCATGAAAATATTTTAATCATAGACAAATACAAATCAAAGGCATTCTAAAAGAAAATATTATGACAATTTAAGGATTTGTATTATGAAAGTTTAAGCTAAACTGAACACTAAATAAAATCCCTGCTGCTCTTTGTTCACTTGTATTATCTGATTCTTTTGTTTAACTCAGGATAATGGGAAAAACAAAGGTATGCTGCCCAGATTTAAATGCTTCTACATCTGATTTAGATTTCCAAGTATATCTGTTAGTACAAGGCTGAAATTTCTATTATACTGCACCAGAAATACTGACAAGGTGTATTTCTTCAATGTAGATTGCACATTATTGCTTTCACCAGGTGATTTACATTGTCACCACAAGTAGCAGGGGAACACTTCTGTTATCTAAAATTCGTGATGCTACATGAAATTTAGGCAGAGTCAGTCTCTTCTACAGAGACAATCTGTTCAGTGTGTTTAGCAATCCCTTTCCAGTTATGAGAAATTGTATCATGAAGTAGATTAACTTTTCCATGGAGAAAGCATCAGCTGATTTCCAATTTGATTTTAGGGTAGCTGGGCTAATTAAATGGCCGTTGAAGGCAGTGTCACAGATGCTGTGAGAGGAGCATAAGAGTGAAAATGGCTTGCTAGTGAAATAGGAGCACACATGCATCTAGTGGATTAATCAGAGATCTATTGCCAGTAGAGCCCCACACTCCTATATCTTGATTCATCTTTCAAAGGCACTGGTAAACAGGGGCCTGGTGGGGATGTCACACCAGAGGGAAGAGCAGCATCACCACAAAGGCATCATGGCATTTGATAGCATGTTAGTGAATCTGATATCTCCATAACCAAGAAGTTAATTGCTGATTTGTTGAGCTCACATAGCCAAATCTTTCAAACATTATGAGGGTCTATGGTTCATATAATAAAAATCTTGAAAACATTCAAGGAAGTTGCTTAAGACTTCAGGATGTCTCCTTGCTGAGGACAACTAAAATTATTTTCTGTTTGTTTTGCCTGACATAAAAAGTTGACTTTGAATCAAAATTAATTTCCATGGAAAGTGTATGCCTTCTGGATTTTTATTTTAGTTTTAATTTAAAGAAATTAGAAATGTGGAAAACAAAAAAGAGCCTCAGAAAAGTAGCAGAACTAGTAATGTTAAATCATTTTTAGATTTGAATTTAAAGAAACAAGGTTCTTGTTTGGCTTGTCACTTAAATTTTCCCTCAAAATGAGCCATTTTAGGTTAATTTTTGAAGGTGTTGTTCTCCACTCAAAAGTTAATTATTTGAGTATCTTTTTGATAGAAAGACATAGTGTAAGTTCTCCTACCTAAGTGAATTAGCTTCCCATACTTTTGCACTTGACCTGGAAACCCTGCTGTTCAGTGCATGTGCTGTACCCACAGCTCTTGTGCTCTTAGTGTAACTGATGCACATGACACATACCATTTATATTCAGACATGTAATTCACCACACAACAGTAGTTTGGCTGCATCTGAAAAGCCTTGAGACTACTATACACGTACTGTAATGCTGATCTATTTGTAAAGAATAAGACTGAAGCATCCAACCAAGCTGTATCAGACATGACTACCACAGCTGGCATCAGGATGTGAAGAAGCCACGGACAAGGGACAAAATTTATTGAATTTTGCATATTTTCAATGGCCTCAAACACAGACAAGCCTTGACACATGGTTGTTCTGCATGCAATTGTCCTAATATATCCATAAAATAAAAAAACGCATTAACTTAGTTTATTTCAGAAAGCAAAACCAATCAAAGTTAAACAAAAGAAACATAGATATCTGTTCCTGTCCCACAAAGAGGCTCCAAGTTTCTCATCATAACAAAAATCAGGCATGCTAGATGAGTTATGTAGATTGCAATACCTATCAGTACGGTTTATCAGACCTTACATGCCTAACATTAGGAACATTATAGATCAGGTGCTCCAGTTTCGGGTAAAAAGATGGAGCGGTGTGAAGAAGGATTTAGTGCAGGAACGGGATCCCAGGTGGAAAGGAGCTGGGTGCAACACTGGTATTTCAAGGAATGTGGAGCTGTACCCATATTGCAGTCACAGTACACATCAAAGCATTAGAAAAAGTTTCCAACTGTTCTATTGGGGAATTCACTTCTTTTATTACCTTATAATCCATGGCAATGCTACAAGGTGATAATGTGCTTATGTGATAAAGCATTAACCAGTGAGCATTCAAGAAAGAACTGGGTGACAAGTTACTTTTAAAGTTTAATGTATAAGCATCAAGTTTTCCCTAATTAATAAATAAATTAATGATTCTTGAATTGTACAGACTACTTTCTTTGCCCAGTGTGAAAATTTGCCTCTCTGTGAGCTTTCTGCTTATTATGTTTTCTGTATTTGCATTATGATCTAGCTGAGTTATTTGGTTTCCTGCCTTTTTTTAAACAGGTTTGCATTTATGAGTGGTGTTCTCCTGAAAGCCAAATAGCCAAATTATGTCATATACATCACCATATATCACCAGATGCCTCCGTAGATGCTGTTTCAAACATGCCACCTAGTTTACTGAAGCACTAGAAGACTGTAAAAAACATCACAAGAAAACAAACGATGAACTCCCTCATACATACATTCCAAACCCTCTAAATTTTCTCACTGAGAGATCTGAAAGCATGATGTGCTTACTCATCACACAGGACATTGCTCAATCTATCTTTGCTAGCATCCATTATTTCCCCTTTTGAAGCTCATGCTGAGTTAAAGGCTGCTTTGTGTAAAAAAAGGGAATAATTAATAACAGATTTGTATGTGAGAAGAGAGCTTTATTATTACCTTGAACAAGCAATTAGATGGAAACCAGCAATAATGACACACTGACAACACTAGTACATATAAAAAAGGAGAATGAGCTAATCTTTCAGTGTCACAGGAAAACCTGTTATTTTAATGCCTTATCCAGTACACTTAAATAGCAACACTATCATGATGTGAAGTTTATGTTCAATTTTAAACATATACTTATCCTAATATATCATATTCATTTAGTATGAATATACTTATTCCTTTTCCATGCTACTTTGAAAAATATTCTATAATATCATCCCATACATCAATTTCAAAGTGTTGGAAGGATAGTTTAATTTATAGCCTGAAGCTATACAAACTTGATCATATCAGGACAGCTGTCAGGAAATAATTTACCTGTCCTTTGAGAATTTTTGACATATCAAAGTTTTCCCATTTAACATGAGACCAGAAAAGTCAAAATCTCAAAAATAAAATAGTGAGAGGTGACTAATTCTTCAGTCCACACCCAGCTTAATTACACATATTGTATTTTGCATAGGCAACAATGACAAAAAACACACACCACTGACTTCTTGCTTTAAAATATTTTGGTTTGGTTTGGTTTGGTTTTTGTTGTTGTTTTTTTGTTTGTTTGTTTTTGTTTTTCACTTTGATAACTTTCATTTACACCATCCACCAAAAAAAAATCCCTAGAAGTATTAGTTAGCACTGTTAAAGTCAGCTTTGTTTACAAGATCCCCAAATCTGCACAGAGAACCATGAAAAACTGATTTCTCATCAGTAAGAAGATGAGAATTACACATCTGTCAATGTGCTTCAAGGCCATTGTTGATCTTAAGAAACATCATACACACACACACAACACACACATAAAAAGAATAAAAATCAGAATATTAGTAATTCTCATCTAACTATTAAAAATCTGCTGTGACTACACTTTTTTTGAAGATTAGCTCATATCCTTGAATATCTAATTCTAAAAAGTACACTCATTCTGAGGAACATGGTACAAGCAATACTATATACTCAGCACATGATTAGCAAACACTAACCATGGTAATAATAAATTCTAAACAAACCTTTCTCTAAGTGTGTTTTAGACAAACAAAACCATGTTATTTTCTAAAAAAAAAAAAAATGGGGACATCTGTTGGTAGTTATTTGCATGTTTGCCCCATGTTTATTATTTACACTTTGTGCTTTAAAATTCTGATTATTAAAAATGAATTAGTGAAATCAAACCTTATGGTAACAGGAACACAACAGAATGAAACGGAAGCTGTCAAAATAAAGCAAATCTGCCCTGAAGCCCTGTTAATCTGAGGCTTTATGATTGCCTGCTGCTTGTGCTAAGATGTCAACAAATGAAGTGTTGTAGGTTTGGGATATTTTTAAACTCTAAGTGCAACAACCATCAGTCAGAAGAGAAATTACATTTGACTAAATGAGTATGGCTCTCCTTTGGGGTAAACTGAATGTGTCAGAATTATCACAGTGAGGCTGGCATGGTGTCTGGGCTGCATTAATTTATCTTAGAGGTCTTTAATGTCTCCAGAATGGTAGTTCACACAGACCACATGCTTTTTCTGACACATCGAGCAATTTCCCAGGAGACCTTGCTTTGCTCTACAGTACTACAAACAATTTTAGGCAGCTTGACACAGGCTGAGTTTCAGCAGTGGCCTTATTTCCCTAGGATTTATATTCTCCTTAATGGCAACAACAGTATTTGTCCTTGGGGAAAGTTGCACATAGATGGATTTTTTTTTCTTTTTCTTTTTTTTTTTTCATTTTTCATTAGGATTATGAATGGAACTGTGGTTAAAACCAATGATAATACATATTTTAAAGCAAATCAGTGGCATGTAGAATATTATCAAATTCTTTTCTCACTCTCACTGCATCCGTAAGTTGAAAGGGGAGCAAATGCAATTTAATCTTTTAAGAAGCTTGGCAAAAGGTATGTAAACTGAAAGACAACAGGAGAAATAATTCAGAACTTAGGGAAGAGATTTTTGAAAAAAAAAAAAAAAATCCCAGATGGTAGTTTTGAAAGAATGCAACTTATACTAGAGGAAATCTAGCAGCCACTGGTAAATTAGTCCCCACATCAATTCTGACCACAGGTCTGAAGTATAAAAGATCGTTGCATCTTCTTGAACATGAAGGACCTTTTGGCTGCACTAGTTTTGCAGCTTAGCAGGAGAGAATTAATTTTGTAATACAAGCTCTTCAGAGTCATACAGAGGAAATTCTTTTAATTCAGAGTCCCTTTTTTAACAGTCCTTCAACTATTTTTGTGTGCTGTAAAACATACATTTGCAAGCTAAAGAGCAGCAGAGCGGTGCTTAGGGCTGAGACACTGGGAGAGTGTGAAAGTCCCCTCATATTTTCTCAGATGCAGGAGGAAAAGAGTGGAGCAGTAACAGGAGAGCAAGTGTTGAGGCAGGATCACACCAAGGACCTGGTTTGAAGGGACCAACAAAAGGGTGGCTGCTCCTTTTTAATCTTTCCAACAGGGTCCATATCAGGGCCTGAGGAGAAGAATTGTGACTGGCAACACTGCAAAATCAGGTCAATGATTGAATCTGCATAAGTCATGGCAAAAGAATTTTTAATGATACACTTTAATGTATGAATGCTGAATGTACCAAGATTGAAGCATAGGTATTTGTTTTATTCTGCTCAGTTCTTACACTCAGACTAAGCATTACTTAAAGTCATTTTCCTAAACAACTGTGTAATTTTGCAAAATTACATTTACAAAAGAAAAGTCAGCAAACCCTATGTTAAAACAGTAAAATGGCACTACTATAGAAAAGGTGTTTATTCTTTATTATCTATTTGATCAGCTATGAGGGCCTCTAACCTGCAGACTTCCTTATTACAGTGCCCTCAACTCTCTGCTTGACTTGACTTGAGAAGAAAGAACAGAATTGACTTTATTAACACCACGTACACTAAATAGATAAGTTTATCCTCAAGGCGATACAGTAACTGTTATGCACATAATGAAGATGGTTTCTTGGTAGCAACTGGACAAGACTGTCATTGAAGCTTTAAAATTTGAACAATAATAAATCTTACACAAGTGTTAATATTTCAATTTACCACAACATATTTCTACAATGAAAATTGCAGACTCAATACTCAGAAATAACTAGGGTTGTTAGAAATTGTACTCTTATATGCAAGAGATATCAACTATTTGCTAACAAAATTAAGGAAAAATGTTAGCAGCCTAATTATTGCAACACATTACTTGGGGCTTGTATAGCTTTTTCTCTTATTTTAATTCTTTCAAGAATAGTGGTTTACTTTGGTTTGGGTCTTTTATTTTATTTTCCTTATTGATACAGATCATGTAGCTTTACTTTTATATTTTCTTCTTTATTTGTTCTAAAACAAAGTTTTAGAAGTGATGTGCACAACAACTAAGCTCAGAAACACTAACACTTAGTTTTTCCAACTTAACTTTTCAGAGTAATGACTTCGGAAATGTTTTATTTTAATTCCAGTAACTGGCTTAATGAGTTTTGATCTTCAGGTGTGTAAATGTTTTTGGTCACTCTTTTAATTAAATAGTAAATAATTTTCTTAAGACAGAGGGCTCCAAAGACAAAGAAATGGGAAACTGGCAGGATTTGAATATATTCAAGTGAAAGCTATGATTTGCAACTGGACAAAATGTGCAAGCAGATGGAGCTCTGTTGTCACTACTTTATCTCCCTGAACAATGTGTGTTACAGTCATTTGGCCACTGAAGGCAGTTTTTAGAGGTGAGAAATGCTGAATGTATCCTGACAAGATAGAAGACAGCTCAGCATTGCCAAAGGTATACTACATTTTTGCAGGTGGTAGTCTAATGATGTATGTTCTTTTGAAGGAAAAAAAACCCCTCATCTAGGCAAAGGTTGTATATTAAATTGTACTGGAGAAAGACACACACCTGTACCCTGTCCCATCCCCAAACTACAGCAACAAAACAAAAACAAACAAATAAAAACTAGCAAAATCCAATAAAAACCCCAACACCATTTCCACAATTAAAAAGAAAAGGGGAAAAAACCACCCCAAAACTCAACAACAGAAGGATTAAAAAATATATTCATGGCAAAACCTGCTGCTGCTCAACTGGTAGGCAGCATGCTGCTGAACTTCTTACTGTTGTGTCAGAGAGCAGAAGGGCGTATTCCCTTTCCACTAACCAGGGCAATATGGAGACAATTAAGAGTCTTGCCAGGTTCTACAAAAGCCCTCTATTCACCACAAAAATAGAAATAAGTAACAGTAAAAACTGACTGTCACAACACAGTGTTGGAGACCCATTCAAAGACAAGTTTATAAAGCCAGACACATCTAAACCACTTGCTGTCTGTTTGCTGTTTAGGGGGACTCAGAAACAAAGTACTACAATACTCCATCTGGCCCTCATCCTAAGAGGATACTTACTCACTCCAGGATAATATTTTGGAGCATGAGTTGTTCTGTACCTCTTAGAATAATGCATTTTTTGAGCACTGTATATTGTTTTTCATAAATTACAAATATCTTTTGGATTTTGAATAAATTCTGAATCTTAATTTTTGGATCCTTTACTAGGCAACAAGATAATCAGATGATCTGCCTCACATTTGGATGTGTTTATCTAATATATTTTCCTCTCAGCTGTCTCTTCTTTTTATTCTTATTGTAAGATATGTTCCTCCCTAGATTTTTTTGTTGTTTGTTGCTTGTTTTCTTGTTGTTGGGTTTTAGTGGGTTTGGGTTTGGTTTTTGTGTCTTTTTTGTTTGTTTTGGTTTTGTTTTGCTTTGGGTTTTTTTGCTTTTTGGGTTTTTTTCCCACCCCCATTCCTAATTTAAGGTGCTTAGAAAACCACAGAAAACTGTAACTGATTTCAGATTATGTAAAGACAATAGATAAACAAAAAGGATAGCATTTTTAAGTTAACCTCTATAAATTCAAGTGTTGCTGTGTACATACTTAAAGAATATGGTTACGAGGTTGCCATTAACCTCCTGGTAATATCCAGGAAAGAATATAATCTAGACAGTACTGCCTCTTATATTTGTAAATCAGCTAACACAGAGCTCCCCACAAGGGGGTCTCCTTCAAAGCTTATGCTGCTGTGATAACAGCAACATTTACAAAAATTTTATATTATATTTTATATTATAGAGAAAACTAATTACAAGGGACTTGAAGCCAAAAATTTTTTCTAATTAATATAATTCACATTAAAACAGTCACAGCTGTATGAAAATAAAGGCCAGGGAAACAAACACTGCGTAGTGTATAGTTCTATAAAAGAGGGCATAGGGTTTTCATAATAAAAGAATGGATATATAAACATGACAGCACAATATTAGTTCTCTCCTCCTATCAGAGAGCAAAGCTATTAGAGGTGATGGAACAGAATTTTTGAAATAGAGTGGCTTTTTTATTTTCAAACCAAAAATAAAGACAAAAAGTAATAATTAAAAAAAATAAGAGGAATAAATATGGTATTGTTGTTGTTTGCTTGTTTTTCTGCTCTAAAATATGCTTAATTAGAAAAATCTGAATCATCTGCTAATGCACTCACGACTAGTAGAATCTATGAATTCATTAAACCTAACTGGTTTGACCAGGTCAAACTACTTAATAGCATTGCTTATTCTCACAGTATTGCTGTGTTTGCATGATCTAGATAGACACCTTCTTGTAATTCAGCAGTATGACAAAGCCAAACTCTGAGATAACACTGACTATCATATTTCTTAACAAATACTAACATGATAAAATCTTCTTTCTTGTCCTCTTTTTTTGGTTACCCTTTCATTCTTTCCTCCAGATCATGATGATTAGGAACACACTTAAATAACAAGTTGGGAAAAAGATATCTCTTGAGTAATTGGCACCATGAATCATGGATATTTCAGAACTCTGGGAGCTGGAAATGGAGGAAACTGGAGGACAGTATTCATCTCTCCTATCATGAGTACTTGGAAGTTAGGCAAACAGTTAAGTTTCTCAGCAGGGTTCCCCCCTCCATAGTCATTAGAGAGAAAGAAAAAAAAACCAGATAATGTTGCTTAGCAACTTCAATTTTCTTCAAATATCTTAGACGGCTATCTCAAAATGGGATAAATCTTCTTCTGGAGAACTCTTTCACCTTCCAATGATTATACATGAAATAAATTGAAGTGGCTGCCTAATTTCTGGACCAGTAAAAGAGGTGAAATTAGTTTCATCTCAAGATCCAATTACAGCACAATTAGAGATTTTGATTGTGCTCCAAGGACTGTAGTGGAAGGAAAGTTGGATATTGCCACACAGAAAGTGAAGAAGTTCATCTAAATAACCTGATGTAAAAAAAAAAAAAAAGGTATTTCCCAAACTGGTGTACAGCAATGACATGCACTGAGAAGATTATGCATTTATGCATTGTCTTACATCCATAAGCAAAGAGTAACATGAGAGAGGTCTGGGAATATTCTGCACTGACAGACGAAGATCACTGTTAATAGACTTAATTATGCATGCACATTTATCCCAGTTTAAAAAGAAGGAAAGCTAATTTATTCATTTTGGGGTTCATGCTTTGCCTTTGTCATATCAAGGTGCAAAATCTCATCTGACAGAACTTTGTTTCACTTTAAAAAAAGACAATGCTTCTACTGTTTCCTTTATCCTAAACCAGCTTCTTCTTCTATTTAGAGAGAAAAAAACTCTCCTACAATTTTTTACAGTAACTCTTCACAACTGTCATATGTCACATACTGTAAGCAAAGATTTTAGGCATCAAGTTTATGAAGAAATGACAGCTGAATGGTTAGAAGTTCATCTTGAACAATTTTTGAATGCACATACAAAACTCCGTAGACTCTAGCTGTGGAATTAAGGATGGAAATTTCATGTGGAGCTAATGTACTTTCTAGCTATTCCTTAGCAAGTCACAAATATCACAGTATTTATTTTTATTTTCAGAAATTTTCAGCCCGTCTGTAGTTAGTAGGTGACATTTACACTGCAGAGCACTTTACTTGTGTCTCTTCTGAGCCACAAGGATTTCTATTGTGCCTTGAATTTGTGTGTGCATATACATCTGAGTGAGAGTGGGAGCAGTTTCAGATCAATGTGTCTGATCTAAGAGGAGTGCTTTGCTGTGGCCCATTAGAGCCATGTTTCTATAACATGAAAGTGAAGGTGGCTTATGTCTGTCCATGGAAGTGGCACAGTTTCTAAACTGTATTACATGGTTTGTTTATGTGCTTATTTTCCCCAGAAGGTACTTAAACATCATTGTAGATTTGGTCTTCTGTTCTGTAAGTAGTGTGTGCGGAGGTTCATCCTCTGTTGGAATGCATGTTGTGTTGGACAGCCAGGAGTCTTACATACTTTTATTGATATTTAGACCCCCCTATTTTCTCAATGTTTGAAGGTAAGGATGATTTCTTTTTTGAGTAGAAAGTGGACTGAGGCTATCCAAATCAAATTATTGCCTTAATTTTATTTCCTGTACCAAAAGAATATTTAACTTCATTATTTCACCTCCGCAGATTAGGCTAATTTGTTTCACAACTGCATCTTGTAGAAGTGTATTGCTATAGCAATTAATTGGATAGTTACTGTAGAGAGGTCAAGAAATTTTCCATTCAATGTGATTTTTCTAATTTCTGGGAAATAAGAAGTCCTTTCCCTAAGCAAAATAGTTTTCCCCAAGCAAAACCCTTCCAGAGTAAGATGCAAATGAAATCTGTTTGGATTAGGTCAATCAAAACAATGCATTTAAGTAATTTTGAAAGGTTCAATTTAATGCAGGAATCATATACTCACAATTTTGTCCCCAAAAGCATTGAAGGAAAGAAACAAGGAGCAACTGGTATTTGTCAATACAATGAGTGAACCAATATTTTCAAGAAAAAAATCTGTTAAAGATTGTGACCAGCTCTAGCTATTCATGCAAAATATGTTTATATAAGACTAAAAAATAAAGTTCTAAAGAAGTCAGTTTATAAAAGAGTTGTGACTTGAAACTCATCTTGGCACTCACACTTTCATGTACATGACTTTTATTTTCACTTTCTCTTCATGTATTAGTACCTTCCATCCAGTATTTGTCCTTTTTACTTTAGCATACTGCACTTTTTTTTTTTTTGTGCATGCAATAAATCATGCTTCTATGGTCATTTTAGTAAATTGATTGAAAATCTGAATACTTCAATTCTTAGACATAATTACGTTAGGTAATATGTACTTTCAAAATCTTCACCAGCTTTGAACTGATTAAATGCTTGGAAATCATTAAGGCCTTGCTGTTGTAATATCTAGCCTGATATTTTAAAACTTCAGTTCGGAAGACCCTAACTCGGATCTATCAATCTATCTAATTTTAATAATTTAAAAGAGTATATCTACAGACTGAAGAAAGCAAGATAGGAGTTGTAGGAAAATGCTGAAATGAATCTCAAGGAGGTCAGCGATGGAGAAGCACCTTGAACCGGAGAAGATGCTTACTGAGAAACTTGTTGCTGAAGTCTTTTAAAGTTATGTCCTTACTTGTTATGGGGTTTTTAGTTGCAAAGTTTATATATCACCTCTCTCAGCTTGTTACAGCTCCCCTGCGGGGCTGTTACACCACACGCTACCTAGTATTGTATCTACCCCTCCCTGTCTCCTTTGTGTCTCCCAGAGGCTTTTTGTTCCCCAAACGAGTCATCAAACCTGATGTTGAGCATGTTATTGTTTCTTCT
>JAOXXN010000395.1:70958009-70969308 GCA_026770055.1 Myrmophylax atrothorax
GGTGTGATTATTGTGGAGGAATTCTCCTCCCCCGTTTCTGGGTAAACAATTTGGTTTTCCCCTCAAACTAAGACATAACCCTGCCAGACTACCAAAGGAGTTAGCCCAGCTTCCTAAAAATAAAATGGTTACTAAAATATTGCAAAGTTAATTAAGAACCAGAGGCAGTGTGAAACAAAATAAAAGACCATACACATGTTTATTCTTAACTTTTTCCAAAAGTCTTTCAAGTAATATACATCTTACTACTTGCTTTAGGAAAGGCAAGCAGTTTCTGGTTTTCTTTATTCATCTGAGTGCCAGCAAGCAGCAAAAGCAAGCATGGCTCTGCAAAACAGGGTCAACCAACTGCCACAGGAAGATGTGGGACAGGCAGAGCAGATACCCAATTCATATGGCCAAGGCCAGCTGAGTTGGTCCATGATGGTGATCAGGGTCACTGTCAGCGGCATGTCCACAGTGACAAAGAAGGTCAAGACCTTGGATCAGCATCAGATTCCGAATGAGAAGTGACAAGGCCAGGCACTGTCACAGACACAACAGATAACACTTACTCTAGCTGACAATGAGGACAGGAGCCTCCCCTTGAAAGCAATTCCCAAGCAAAGGACTAAAGGAGCCAGGGATCAACATAGCTTCTTAGCAGAGATTTTCTGAAGAGATCTTTTCAAGGGCAATCGCCTGCACTATTATTTAAGCTGGCCTTAAGCCCAGGCATCCAAACCCCTAGAGTAAGAAGAAATGTACTCAAGTTCCTGGTGTTGAGTTTGGTATTTATCAGCACCTTTCTCTGGGATAGCAGTTGGCAACGCTTTTCAGTTCCATCTGCCCCTTATACCTACATCTTGTTCCATTCAAAATCTAGTAATCAGCAAAAGGTATCTCACCACCTATTATGAGACAAGAACCTATTGTGAGTTCAACTAACTCTTTCTGACAGCAGATTTTAACAATATAATTGTAATACCAATCCAGAGAAGGACAATGAAGCTGGTGAAGGGACAGGAACAAAATTATTATACCTAGCTAAGGGAGCCTGGAGTAAAGAAGGCTGAGAGAAGATGTTATTGCTCTCTACAACTACCTGAAATGAGGTTCTACCAAGGCAGAGTTCTGAAGGTAACAAGTGACAGGGCAAACGAAAATGGCCTCAAGTTATGCCAGGGGAAGATAAAATTAGATATTAGAAAAAGAGTCTTCACAGAAAGGGTTGTAAAGCATTGAAACAGGTTGCCCAGGGGACCTCTGGAGTCACCATCTCTGGATGTTTTGAAAAAACATGTATATATGGCTTAAGAAACTTGAGGACATGGTTTAATGGTGAACATGGTGATGATGTTAGGTTGATGGTTGGACTTGATGATCTTCATAGCCTTTATAACTGTTAAAGTTCTATGGCTCTATGATTCAATGAATTAAAACTCATCTGTTATTGGTCCAATTACAAACACTAACACAATTTTCACATTAAAATACTGTTCAAGTTTTGTTGCTCAAATTTTGCTGTTTAAATTGGCATAGAATTGTCTCATTAGTAATAAAATTTCAATTGCTAAATAAGGAGCTTTCCTGGTTTATTTTCAACAACCTCAGGACTTGACCAGCCACAGCACGCGCAGAACTGCAGCTTGAACACTTCCAACAATGGTTATTTGGCACCTGTGCCCCTGCCAAAAGAGTGTAAGCCAGCCTGAGCCACAGAAAGTACAGCCACATCCTGGTACTCTCCACCACTGAGACACTGCACTTTGGCCACAACAACCCCATGCAGCGCTACAGGCTGGGCACAGAGTGGCTGGAGAGCAGCCAGGCGGAAAGGGACCTGGGGGTTCTGATTGACAGGAGGATAAACATGAGCCAGCAGTGTGCGCATGTGGCCAGGAAGTCCAATGGGATCCTGTCCTGTATCAAGAACAGTGTGGCCAGCAGGACAAGGAAGTGATCCTTTCTCTGCACTCAGTGCTGGTGAGGCCACACCTTGTGTTCAGTTCTGGGCCCCTCAGTTCAGGAAAGATATTGAGGTTTTTAAGATGAGACTGGACGTGGCACTGAGTGCCATGATCTAGTAATCAAAGTGGGGTTGGATTAAGGGTTGGACTTGCTGATTTCAGAGGTCTCTTCCAACCCAGCTGATTCTATGGTCACACAGGGTCTCTTATTTAAGAAAGATTAAATACATATTTAAGATTCCTGACAACAGAAAAAACTCATACTGAAGGGAAGTTGTTACTACCAAACCCTAGACTGTTTTCCTTACAGACCCAAGGACATTTGTGGGAACCCAGATTTCTGAAAATTCAGGTCTACCTTGGCTTATCAGAAGCATGGGAAGGGATCACATAAGGTATCAGTTCCACTGGCAGATTTCTAGATAGCATCTGCAGACTACATATAGGTGGAAAAACCTAGGGATAAAAATAGATCATTCCTTTCTCCTTCTGAAGTTTTGCTTTTAGTTTTGCTTAAAACGGTTAAGTGCAAATATGTCAGCAAAGGAAAAACTGATAGGAAACAGCAATTGAACTCAGAATGATTTAACATGGCAACCAGCCCAACTCTGTGCACTGCTGAGTGATCTTAGCTTCTGTGAAACAAGGAAATGTTTGGAATTTCAATGAAGATTGGTATGTAATCACTGCTTCCCATGGATGATAGCAGACAAATCTTTATGAAGGTAAAAAAATAAAGATGAATAGGGGTGAAAAGAGAAGAAGCTCAATTCCAAAAGAGACTTCATAAAATATAAAACTGAAGTACAACCTGTCTTGTAATAAAAGCAATCCTACCTTATCCTTTTGGTGCACTTTCTGCTTTTCCATATCTCTTTTCACTGCCCACTCTTTTTCAGAAAGAGCATTTTGTATTCCTCCCCTATATGGAGTAGCCTTCTGCATGTTAGAGTACAGACATAGATTTCCACCCATCCCTCCCTATTTGCTGTCACACCTACACTTTTTCCTTTTTGGCCTACTTTTGATATATATTGCATTTACAGTGTATGTTGCAAAACTTTTTAGCCCCATCATGCAACACTTTTTGCATTAGAAATGCTTTGAGGTTTTGGGGTTTTTTTTGTGAATGTACAGCATGTAATTTCAATGTTTTTGCCCTGTAGTAGTCATGGCACCATACTTACATGATGAAAAATACATGTTAGAGCGGGCCTTAATCTGTCTAATATAAATAAAGTTGCCTTTTTTACTGCAAACTTGAAGATGGCATCAGCAAAAATGGGGCCATTCCCATTTATCTGAATGTCCTACAAGTGTTTTGAACAGATCTAATGACTGCCTTTAATCGGGGGCCCTTTTCCCAGATGACACTGAATAAGCTCAAGAAAGTATGGTAAAAAAAATACTATGCTAATCTCTCATGTTTCAGGGATTCCTCAGTACCTGGATAATCTCCTAATATTGATTAGAGTAGCCACAATGGTCCCAAATAGAAGCCAAAAGAGTTAAAAAAAAAAAAAAGTCAATACAATGAAAAAAAGTAGAGCCATTACTCATGCCTTGTTATCATCCAGACATCTCCCTGTTAAGAAAATATATTTTTAGGATCCACAAGATTTAAGTCTACACTGGGACCTTAAGACACCAGAGATATACACTTGTCTGTAACTTTACTTTTTGCTCTCTGATATAATTACTGAGACAAAAATTATGCTAAGTCTGGGGTTTTTTCAGTAGTTTCACTGCTAAAATGGAACAACTTTTGAATGAAACTACTAATTAAAACTTTGCTTTATGTGTCTTATCTGAAGTACATTAATTGATTTCATTCTAGATCTAGATTTTGCTTTCTGATTTTAGAAATATGAGACCAAATTCTTCACTCTGATACATATATGCAAAGATTGTTTCCATGAATGTGTAGCATTCACAGAGATCTAGTTCATTCAGAAGCCAATTTAACTGCCACCTATATCAACGGAAAAGCTCTGACTTATGTCTATGAGAATTTCATTATCCCTCAATAATTTCAGATGGAGTCTACCAGTGAATTTGTTCTTGCTAAAAAGAGCGTATGGTGAATATGAGCCAGTTGAGCTCATAAATAGTAGTATTAAAGCAATAATAGACCTTAAAGGAAAAATAAATAATTTACTTGGTTTTCCCACTTGTTTATTTGATGTAAACCTTCTATTTGCCATAGTACAGTTTCTCTGTCAGAATAAAACAGTACCTTCTTTCAACTCAACTACTGAAAGCACAGCCCTAATAACATTTCATAGTTAGAAGCTGGCCTCATGATTCATCTAAGAGGAAATTTTGGTACAAAATTAGTTATGCTACAAGACCAGAGAAGTACGCTTTGGAGCATTTCATGTTATTTAATCGAGGCTCTCACCAGACTTTGGATGAAAACTATCTTTAGGGTTTGTCAGCACAGAAAGTGACAGCAAGCAGTTCCTATAAGTCCCATTGCAAATGTTAATCTTATGTCACTGACTGAAACAGTCATTAGTATCCAGAAACCCACAACCCCCACATAAATAGCAGATCCAAACTCAGAACTTAAAATACTTCAGTTCTTTCATTTTAATAGGTGACATATTATGCTTTACTTGAAAATGCTAGTACAAGCAAACCACAATATTCTGTAATATTGAACATCTGGTATCATAGTACAGAGCAGTGATTACTTGTACCCAAGCAGGCTTCACCAGAAAGCAGGAAATTCATTACTGTTGCTGGCAAAACTGCGTATTTCTGTGAATGACTTGAACAATATTAGTCACAATTCCCAAAACATCCCTTGCAACTTTGTGTTATATCCACTTTCAGGTACAATGACAAGCCCATCATTAGCAATAGCTGTAAGTGACACTGGAGCTGTAAACCAATTGAGTACTGAGGGAAATCTCACACACGTTGCTTTCTTTCACCTTAAAATCATTGTCACTGTAGCAGTGTTAGAGGATAATTTTGC
The DNA here is from genome assembly GCA_026770055.1 of Myrmophylax atrothorax. Classification (NCBI taxonomy): domain Eukaryota; kingdom Metazoa; phylum Chordata; class Aves; order Passeriformes; family Thamnophilidae; genus Myrmophylax; species Myrmophylax atrothorax. The sequence goes on from JAOXXN010000395.1 coordinate 70,962,942, forward strand.
ATTCTCCAATGTGTATTGCACACAAATAGCACTGTATTGCTAAGGCAGATATTGAGAGTAAATTTTTTCTCTATATAACTCACAGATTATGGGTATGCCTTTACCCTTATTATTAAAACAGACCAAACTGAGCTGATAGCATGAGTCTCTGTATTTAAGCCTCAGTTAATAAGAGGGTCCTTAACAAAGCCCTCCTCTCTGAACCCTCCCACTGCATTCAGTTGCAAATCACTGTTTGGCTGGCAAAGCCGCCGTCCTGGCCCCCCCAGCCCCAAACCTTCTCATGCTGAGCACTGCGGCTCTGTCAGCAGCAGTATCTCTGTGAGAGGCAGCAACACCTCTCCCTGAGAGGGACGTTTCTTATTAACCAGGGGCACTGAATAGAAACCAATCAGATAGAGAGTCCCTTCGGCTTCTGCTCGCTGCCTGCCTGACTTAAAAGTGATGCTAGTGAGATGCAAGTGCATTCAGCCCTGGAGATACGGTAATATGCAGAAGGGAGGAAGCAGGTAGAGAAGCAGCACTGAACGGCCAGACCCAGGCTCACACTGACAGACTCGGTGAGTAGATTAACTTTCTTTAGCATGGGAATTGCTGACAGCAAAAGAGCAGATGCTTTCTTTAGAAGTGTCTTAAAGATGTCTTATAGATACTTTTGGGGTGGGGGTGTGTGGAAGGGCTGTATCAGAAGACTACTTTAGGGATATTTCTCTTTACAGTTCAGTAAAAAAACACCACTAAATTGCTGAAATCTAAGCATCTGCTGCTGTATGTATGACAACTGCTTTTACATACTAGAAAACTAGGAATGCATATGCTATTTGGCAATACTATTAGACATTATTGAGTTTTTACTTCCATATAGCACTAATGATATAGGCTAACTTTTGTGCAGGACGTTTTTTCACCTGTCCAGACAGAAGCTATGCTCCTTTTCTTTCTTCACATTTGTTTTTGTTGGAGACATCTAATAAAAAACAAACTCAGCTAAGAATGAGAAGAAAATAGGGGGTCTTTACTACTACTAAGAATGAAGCACCGATGTTTTGGTTTGTTTTTTTTTCAGTGGGAATAGCAAAATTAGTGAGAGTTTTATATGTATTACAGGGAGAAGTGGCAGCTCAGGGTTCAGGAAGATTGAGAGCTGAGGGAGATGTCCCTTTTGATATCCATAGCAGTAAGTCAAAGTCAACAGGCTTAAAGTGCAAGGATGTTTTCCAGAAGTGCTTCCAAACAACCTTGTCAACCTAACATATGTCATCAGAGATTCACATAAGAAAACAAGGCAGAAAGCATAAAAGGTCACACTGACCACTTGATTCTAAAGTAAAAAGCAGAAAACTATTGCCTGATGAATGATATTTTGTCTTTTCTCCTCACATGCGAGAGTCGCTCTGTCACATCCACTCAATTTCACTGTATGAGCTTCAAAGAAAGAATCATGCATATGAACTGAAAGGAAATTGATATCCTTTGCTGTTGTAAGGCAGTGTGCATACAGTAACCACTCACCTTGTCACAGATTTAAGTTGTAGGTCAGAAAATAGAACAGCGTTTTCTTAAGATAATTTCCATTTTCAGTAGGCAAATTTACAACCTATGCGTCAATCTTGCTCTGATTAAAGTCAGTGATAAAACTTATATTTTACTGAAATCGCAGGAGGATCATGCTTCATTGTTGAGTATTGCACTAGCTACTCATGGTAAGGATAAATATGGATAAAAAGGCAAGTGTAATACTTGCAATAGTTTTGGTGATGCAATCAAAAGGTTTGTTTAATAATACTAGTAGAAGTGGTAGGAATTGAAAATGACAGATCTTTAAAAATCACTGTTTCTAAGTCATATTCTCCATATTTGAAATGTTAATTTCTATTCCAAAAATTGAGAGTGGACTTTTTATAAGTCTTGTGTTATAATTTTTCTATGATTGCCAAGAACTCAGTTAAAAGAACTACTTTTTTTTTTTATGGTGTATTACTATCTATATGTCAATTTGACATGTAAAATCCATTGCCCTGTAATTTGTGCTTCACTATGTAATAATGTAAAGTCAAGACAGAATTAAATATGTTCACAACTATTGCAATTTTTCAATAAATAATATAAAACTTTTACATTATGTAATCAAATGTCTATGAAAGAAATAATTCTTCATTTGTTTGTTCTTTTTGTTTTTGTTTTTTTTTTTAGTTAGAGAAATGAGATTAATTTCAAATTGAGAGATGTAACTGTATTAATACTACACGCTAATCTGGTACTTAAAATTGTTTCCAAGTCTTTTTAAACTTGATGGAGTGATTTCAGCAATCAAAGTTTTTCATGTTTATCCTGTGAATGAAGAAGAGATTGTCTTGAAGCCATTATTGTGGAAAATTATGTTTTGTATGCAACCAGTACATCTCACCTAAACAGAAAAAGCAGTTTGGTGATGCAGTTTGTAGAGAAAATGAGAGAAACAGCTCTGCCATATGTTTTGTACAGCTCCATGGAAAAAGTGCTTCAAGCTTTCAACATTTGCCTGCTTTTCTGCAGAAGTGACCATTCTGAAAAGGCTGTCCTTCCCTCCAGACAGAAGTACATGTGCAGGGATTTGTGCTCTACCCTCACCTGGCTGTTGCTCCACAAGGATGCTGATCTCAGCAGCAGTTGCATGGTGCTGCCAAAGACACCCTCTCGTCATGGGATCAGCCAATAAGGATGATTTCATTCCCCAACTTATCCACCAAGCAAAATGTAATAACCCAAATCCACTAGTTTAAATGTCATCATCCACAATGCTGCAAAAAGAACCATACAACCTAATCTGGACACTTGACTTACGCCCTGGCATCAGGATATGGTTTCTGAATCTGTGCAACACGGGTTGCAGGGAACCTACTGGCAGAAGCACTTAATAAGAGCCAGAAAGTAACAGGACTGACAATTTCCTCTGAGGATGAGTTTGTCTGGGAGATAAAATAAGGTAGACTAACTTCTCCTTTTGAATGATGATAACAGGACACATGAAGGGACAACCAATACCTCAGAATTTCATTTATTATAGGGTGACACACACACACAGGTTCTTGAAACTGTTTTTAGAGATAAACAGAAGCACAGAAATGTTCCCCTTTTCTTTCTAATGCCCGTCTTTTCCCAATTTTGCAAACTGTTCTGCAGTTGCAGGAAAACCTCACTGAAAATCAGAACTTAGTAATGACCACTATTTAAAAGATCTCCTGATTTCTGCGCAAATCTTATGCTTATAAGAAAACTGGAATATATAAACTGGGATATAAGACTCCATAGATACATAATTTTGTGTGTCTCTTCCATGAAGTCAGAGCTATTTAACTACAGAAGGCAACTGGAGCAAAAGCCTGAAGAAAAATGCAGCTCCCACTCATATCAAAATGCCTTCTGAATTTCTAAGGCTTGCAGCAGGTGTTACATGCAAATGTTATCTGCCGAAGCACTAATATTTGAACATGAATAGGGATGCCTGCTGAAAGCTAAATGCATTCTGTATGTGAGTGAGAGAGTTTACGAAAAGTCATTTGTAGGAATAAATCAAAAATTTTGCTAAAGGGAGTAGGAGGGGAAGGAAAGTAAAGCAAAGGGAAAGAACAAAGAGAATGTTTATAAAAGCAGTCATCATTATTTTAATAACTTTCTCCTTTTGCCTTTTAAGCACATACAAAACTACTGAATGCCAAAAGGCAAGTTATTTTCGTGACTTTCAGTGACTGATCATGACAAAAATACTCCAGTGGCATCAAGGACTACTTGCCGAGCATGACTGAACAGGAGAGGCATATCTTGAGCCGGCCCTACTATGTGTTTTCAGTGTAAAATTCTAGCGAAATTGAGCTTTGGTTACTTCAAGGAAAATGTTGTTATTAACCTCAGGAAATAGTAGAAGTACTGGATGTATGCTGCAGCTCAAAAGAAAGCTCTAAAATATTTTAGAAAAAAATATTTTTTTAATGCATAATATGTAAAGATACTATAGAAAAGACAGGAAGTTCTACAACCTTAGAAAGATTAAAAAAGGGCATGGTTGGCATTGCTTTTATCCCATAAAAAGAACTGAGAGTTGACTTGATCTCAGTTACAGAGTAGCTCTGTGTCAGAGCCAGGGGTAGAATGGGGCCTCCACTTCACAGTCCTCCAATTTCTCTGTACAAATACATCAGTATTCATAAAAATATATGTGCTTTGAATACATAAATGACACCATAAACAACCAAGAATATTTCTCTAGAAATATATTTCTATCATTGCAAAACAGAATGCGTCAAGTGGTGGCCAGTGTATTCCATTGCTAGCAAAATGCAAACTTCTATAATTAAATTGCACACTTTTTAGTAGTAAGAATAATAGCAACATGAGGACAACATCACTATAGGTTCTGTTTCCCTATCTCACAGTAACATATATTCGTATTAGTTAACATCTGATATGAAAATGCAAATGACAGAGAGGTTTATGTAAGCCCAAATTTTCTAGATGCTGGATGGTACTCAGGTTGCTTTATTCTCACAAACCCTGTCTGAAGGAAATAACCACCAGCTTCAAGGAATTCTGCTTGGAAGGATATTACCGTTTCAGGCCATGCATGTTGGTACTTAGGAATTCCAATTTCTAAAAAAATTGTGACAGCATTTTCCCATTGCATATAAGTATGTTGAGAAAGAGCTCCTAAACCACTTGTGCAAATTCAAAATATAATCTTCGTAAATTACACTCAAGAAAAGATTCTGTGAAATAGAAAAATTGTGAATAATACTTTTATGTTTGGGGATGGAAACAGTATGCCTTTCCATTATTTTAGACAAACTACACAACCACTTTCATAAGGAGATTATCTCAATTTAAATATTTTTAATAGTTCCGTTGAAGTCAATAATGCATACAAGCCTATTGGCAATATATACAGGCTTAACTAGATTTGCCCATTACTTTCCAAAAATTATGATCTATTATATTGATAATCAGTGATGTAGAATTTGACATTTATATTTTGGCACCTCATAAAAAAGGATTCAATAAAACATCAGGTTTTAAAAGAGTGTTCAATAAAGGAAATTTAAAAAATATAATGACCTAACAACTTCAAGATCTTACCAAAAATAATTGTTCTTTATTTCCTCTATATCCATCATCCAATATTTGCTCCGAAGGAGATAATGAAGAGGCAAATCAAAAAAAGTATGAGTTGGGGATAAGGATGAAGTTAATTCCATTCTGTTTTGAAAGAAAAACTAGTCACAGTACAAATAAAAATTAACATTTTGAAATCCAGGAGTTATGAGTTCTGTATGATTGGAAAGTATCAGTAAACTACTCATATCTGATTTTAACAAATAAAAATAGCCTCAATTTTGTGAACAAAACAGTTCTATATATGTACATATACATACATTTACACATTTATATATACATATAAAGATGTAAATCCAAGAATAACTCATGCAAATTCTAAGAAGAATGATTTTTTTAAAAAATATATTAAAATGGGGTTGCTTAAGTTTGCACTGCTGTTTTCTGGCTGAATTTGCCTGCTTACTTTGTTGTTTAACACAATACTTTTACATGGTTTGCATTATTCTTTGTCATATTATTTTAACACTGGTGGATTTAAATATCAAGCTTTACAGTGGGAAGCTATTGCAAAAAAGTTCTTTCTTCTGATTTTAAGGCATAGGTGCCAGTTGTAAGTTATCACACGGAAATAATTTTGCCTCTGTAGTAAAAATAAAAAAAAAAAATAAAAAAAGTCAGGAAAACATACTTATTTCAAAGGGAAATTCTTGTAGTTGTTTAAACTGTTTGTCAGAAGAGCTGTTTGTACTAGTTCCACATTCCGGAACCCGTATTCAGAATAACTAACATTTTGCAATAAGACTAGTCCCACTGAAGCCAGTGAAATTGCTTTTGTGCATTTCCCTTACCCAGAGTAAAAATGAGTGTTGAATCTGTGTTCTTACAATGATTCTATCTGATGAAAAAATTCTATTTCCCTTGGAGTAAACATAAAAATATTATGTTACAGAAAATATTTTCTCATTTCCTGAAAGATTTGCAGTAATCCTTACATTTTCTTTGCAAATGTAAAAGGTGATTTCTTCTAATGAGAATTCAGACTTGTTGAAAAAATGGAAATATATTTAAAAAATAATGTAGACTCTTCATTCCCTTCTGTTAATAGCATCCCATGGATTATCAGCAATTAAGCCAGATCTTGCTCTTAATGATTTCAAATTTGAGTTATGTATGACTTCTGTGCTAACCAAGACAGCTTTCTGGATTGTATTTATACCTTTCCAAGGGCTAAGATAGTAAGTAAAACTCCTTGCATTCTAAATAAAATTAATTAATCTCT
>JAOXXN010000395.1:71031075-71044314 GCA_026770055.1 Myrmophylax atrothorax
TAGACACTAGCCACAAGGTTCCCTTTGTTGCTTCTGATTTTCACCCACAGGGTTTCAACCTGCTCATGGCTGTTCTTCAGAGACAGCCCTTCAAACTCAGGCCACCTCTTGATGTAGAGAACACCTCTCCCTCTCCTTCCTCCTCTGTCTCTTCTGAGCTGCCCATAGCCATCAAGAGTTGTGCTCCAGTCATGGGATTTTTCCTATCAAGTTTCAGTAATAGCACCTAGGTTCTAGCAGCATAGTGGCTTCCAGCTCCTCCTGTTTCATACCCATGCTGCCTGCATTGTTGCACAGGCACCTCAGCTGGGCTGCTGAGCACGTTGCCTTCCTAGAGGAACAACACTCCATTCCTTTGAGATATTTCCCTGGCATTTTCCTGTTGGTTTCTGCTACCTCCAGAGTCCCTGTCTCATCCCCACAGGACTGCAAATGTGCTCCAGTGTAGCTGGTGCATTTCAGAGTCATTGACAGAGAGCCCTTTGTAGCACCTTGTCCCTTTAACCTTTGCATCTCACCCCACAGCTTGCCAGGGGCAAGCCTGATATACGTGAAGGTAAAGAGAAAACTTAAGTAAATAAAAAGTGTTTTAAATTTTTGGAAATTTCTGATAAGTCATCAGAAATGCAGTGTTCTTTAAAGTTTATACAGAACGTATTATTGTCACACCTGAAAAAGTTGAGACATTGCACATTTAGAAATGGGACTTAAGGTTTAAAAAGATTCAATGTAGTCCTTCTGAACGATGAAAATCATTCACAAATTTAAGATTTATCAGACATTTTAACATTACAGATAAGATCTAAAGCTAGACAAAATGAGTGGTGCTCTTTTTCTCCTTTTGGTTTCTCTGCTCCCAGGTGTGCTATCTTATGCCTTTCCCACTGTCCCCCTGAACCCAAAAGAAGAAAGTTTAAGGAGCTAAATTATCTTAAAAAAAAAAGATCGTTCAAGGTCACTATTCCTTTTCTGCTACTCTTGTTCCCTGGTTCAGATCACATGAGGTTAGATGCCAATCTGGTGCTAGGGAAGTGGCAGGACTATCCAATGCATAACCAGGTAAAAGCAGGAGAGATCCTTTCATCAAGCAGAATCGAACACCATCTAAAAGACCACTTGGCATATCCATTTTTCTTCTTCTACAAAATCCCTCTAATCCAAACAGAATTCCTTACTTTTTTTTTTTTGCTCTTTTTTTTTTTTTTCTTCCAGGATGTGGGGAAAGTTTGGTTTCTAAGATAGCACAATGCGAAAACCAGAAACATTTATTCACCCATTGTGAGTAACAGCTCACTCTTGCTGCTATAAGAAATTGGGGTTTTTTAGAAGTGCTGCCAGCAACTAGAAGTAGCTAGTGCTTGCTGTTAATGCAGGAAAGTATAAATAATTTTCATATTTCTGTCCTGTGAGAACTTAGCCACTGTCAACTCATTGTCAGTCTGTGACCTCCTCTTAACTCTCTTAGACCTCCACCTGATGACCCTTCCTTATGTTCTGGTCTAAAGTATTTCTAATAGGAAGAAATAAGATGACAGCAGTTCAAATGCAGCAATTAGTAAGCAGAATGAGTGACTTTTAAAGCACTATATGAGACTTCAGGATTTGTCAGCTGTTTGGTCTAAACTTTGGACATGCATCTTTAAGCTAACCACATAGTCTAAATTTCCCACCAATTAGTAGAAAACTAGAAAATTTCTACTCCATAGATGTGTTCAGCTGCTGCAGCAGCAGACATTGCAGTACCTTGGAGTGAAGTCTTCTTGTCAAGTAGAATTTTCAGGCCTGGACTATGTTAAATGTGGCTCCCCTTTACAGCTCTCTGAAATGATTCAATGCAATACTGCTTGCCTAGCTACCCTATTGCAACAAATTTATTATTTTCCATTATCTCTGTACACTCAAAACAAAATTAAAACCAAACCAAAACAAACAAAAAACCCCAACAAAATTACCGGAGACCTGCACCTCTCTAAATTAGAGTTTGAGATTAGCAGTAAATGTTCCTGTCTCATACTTACACTAAACATTGTTTCATTTATCAATTTTCCTTACTTTTATTTCATTAGATTTTTAGCTATAACACTCTAATCTCTGAACAGAAGCATAATGGGTTTGGATTCTTTACATCAGCACTTTTCCTCACACTGCAGTGCAATACAATGGGATATATTCTGCATTGTTAGAGATGCTGTCCCTCTAATGTGATGTTAAATAAGGTCCTTTCATCTTTCACAGCTTCACATCTGAAAATTAGAAATCCCACTGACGTTATTAGGGGAACAGCCAAGTTGTTTCAGTCAGTATTGCATTCACCCTATTAAGTGTCCTTTGATATATACATGTTACAATTCACAGCCATGTGCAACCTGTTTTCAGAGCCACAATAAACAGAATTTCTATGCATGATGCCAGTTTATAGGTAGCTAATTTATTTTAGGAGCCTTTAGAGCCACCAGCACCAAATAGTTTCCCTTCTTTTAAGACAGTCTACAGTATACAAGTTGCAGTGAGCAGCTTCTCACAATTGTGAGACCATATTGAAGCAATTGTACTGGTGGTAGTAAGGACTGGCACTAATTAACAGTACTAATGTTGGGAACACCTGTGTCTTTATTGGAAAAAACATGTCAAATAAAGGCACATGTGTTATAACCTTCATTAAAATTAAAATATGGTAGACATTGAAATAAACAGGTTAGTAGTGGAGAGGAGATAATCTGTTGTCAGAGGATAGATTTTGCCTTAAATATGCTAATGTTAATGTCACAGTTTGTAATATGCTAATGCACAGGGTTCTTTTCTGACACCATATAATTAAGTCCTTTGTGAAGTTTTGGCTCTCTGAAAAAAACCTTTTTTTTTTCATGTAAATGATTTTGAGAATATGATTTCTCAAATATTAGTTCTGTAGTTGGCTGGGAACACATTTTTCCTAATATAAGTTAAAGTAACTAATCATCACATACACAGAGTCGAATGTACATAAAGATGCTTTGACATAATTTTCAGTCTTCCAAAGAGCTAGTAGTCTCATCAAACAAATCAATCTGTCACAAAATGAAGGTCCAGACTCAAATCTTTGTTTATCCTGTATATGTCTTTTTTGTGAGTTATCCCTTCACCCTAGTCCTAAGCTTTAGTAGAGTCACAGAGAAATGAAAGTTTTATTTCATGTGAATCTAAATGATTACAACCACTTCTATTATGAATGATTTAGTTGCAGTATACCAGCAGCTTAGGAGTAGGAAGCTCAGAGAAAGAACATTACCTGTCCACTAGAAGTCCACTGTTCACCTTAATAGATATGAAAATATAGGTCTTAACTGAAATGGAAGGACTATGAATATCTGCCCATAAAGGATACAGTATTAATAAATAAGTACATTTCTCACTAAAAATGTGCATGTGTGTATGTATATATATACACACACATACACATATATATTTGTGTCTTTATATATTACATAAATATGAACATAAAAATAATATAATAATAATTATGCATATTTATTTCAATTTTTTAGCAATACAGTTGATGAATAATATAAATGGCAGTTACTACATGTGTGGTTTTCTCTAGTCCAATTAATATTCAGCTTGAATTCTGTTATACAACACTATTTTTATTTCTTGCCAATCATATAGGAAATTTTCTGTACTATACACACCCTTCAGAGAGTCAAGAAAATGAAGGTAAGGAAAATGTTATCCTGGACTAGCTTGTCTAACTCCTGCCTATTTAAAAACAACTCTCACTGATACTCATCTTTTATTAAGTATGTGGAACAAGATGGGTTATGGCATTTCTTATGGAAATCACTGTATTTTTCTCAATATCTTGCAAAATGCATGTCTACAAGTTTTTGCAATGACAGCAATCCTGATGCTCACATTTACTTTATTATCTGTCAACCAGGTGCCTGAGAAGACTTTCCAGGATAGTTTTTCCTACAACCTCATACATGTGTGATACTGTGAAATTAACATCAAGTATGATTAAGATCTGTACAAGTATTTTTTTATTCCTTATGGAAGCTGTTCATATCTTCATATTTAAAATACACTGGTCACACCTAATTGACACCCCCCCCAACAAACCAGAACAAAATAAACCTAATGTCTTCTGAAGTATGTGCACATGTATGAATATCTTGTATTTAACTACCAATAGCCCCACATTCTTATCAAAGCTTCCTGCCAGAAAGTGAACTCAATAGTGGTTATTTAATTCTGCTCCAAGGCAAATGATAAACAACATGTGATAAATAAGGCTATGTACAGAGTATACTGGAGATGTAAAGAAAAAATTGAAAGGTTTATTTCCTCATAAAGTCAAAATATGTGACAGTTGCAAAAAAAAAAAAAAAAACCAAACAAAAAACCAAAACCAAAACCAAGCAAAAACCCCAAACTAACACCTAAAGGATAGACACCTCTTTAGCACACAGACATGGTTAAGAGAGGAAAGGAAAAAATATTCTTATATTTCATGGTCCAGAAGATTAATACTTATTGACTTCATGACTACAATTTTAAGAGACACCTTGACTATTGAGAATGCATGTCTACCTGAGGAAGATAAACAAACTGCATAAATGCATATGTCAAATTAATTTTCACTGAGACCTGATCACTCTGCTGTTTAAGCCCTTTGAAATTGGCTCAGGCATTTTTAAGAGTATTTCCCAAGCAAGTAATTTCTAATCAACATCTTTAATTTTTTTTCAACCAGAAGTTTTCAAATCTGTAAGTTATGTCCAAATTAGATTGTCCACATGATGTCCATCATTTACTAAGACTGTAATCTTGCAATTAGTAGCCAATGCACTTGCAATTATTTTGCAAACATTGTGAAAACTCAACAGTCTTTAGCAGAACACTTCTGCCTGTGAATCATTTGATAGATTATTCTCAAGACATTTGAACACTTTCGAAGAGAAATGAAATGTCTAGACATAATAGTAGAAAAGTGCCTTGAGTGACCCCAGTCAGTAGTCTATCTCTATACATGTACCTAAACCCACACATTTATATAGTTACATCTGTATTTACTTGTACATATCCACACAAGCAGGTGTTGTGCTTTTGTCCAAAAACGGTACTTTAACTAATATAATTTTAAAGAGCAAATGACTGAGATAACCCTGGAATTCAATTCATTTTCTCTGCTTTAGACTTCATTTCTCTTCAAAATTATAAGTCCTTATTGTTATTTTCATAGATGACATCACAGTATCTAAACATGAAAGAAGCAAGAGATTTTCATGAGTCACGTATTATAAAATAATGTAAGTTTGGGGTTACCATGCTAATTTCATTAACTACATTTTTATGGTAAATTACTGTTTTCTACCATTGTACTAATGTTTAAAGAGACAAACTTTATCACTGTCACAGCAGAATTTCCCACAGATGACAAAAGTGACCCTAAGTAAAATAAATAGGGGACCAGCTTGTAGTCTCAAAAATAATTATGTACATTTTCATGGTCATAACAGAGACTCACGTATGGTTCTAAAATGTATTTGTTTGCAGATTTGGCAAAAAGAAGAAGCTCTGCAAAGATTTTTATTAACTTGTATTACAGACCAGACCAATTTCGAAGATGCAGATGACAGTAAGATTGTAGTTCCCATTCATAAATAGAAATCCAAAAACTAATAAAGAGATACATAAGCTAAGCTCTGTAAAGGAACAAATGAAAAATAAATGAAGAAAGTTAACTTGTTCCTTCTCAAAAAGAAAAAAATCATAAACTTGTATATGTTGCACTGCAAAATAAAGAACACTACAGGCATGCACATCAGGAACTCAAAGTTTGAAAACTCTTTCTTTTAAGCTTGCTATTTTACTTTTAAGTGAGACATTTAAAAGTTGTATGAAGGACCACAAGTAATTTCTTTTGAGAAAAGAAAAGGGCAAAGCAGAAAGGGTCTTAAAGTTGTGCCAAATGAACAAAGAAGATAATAGTAGGGAAGAAATAATATTGCTGATTAATCCACTATTTTCTAAATTAAAAAGTATAAATAGAACTAAAACCTTCTCTGGAACTGTTGGCTAGGAATAGATATTTTTAACCAACTAATAACCATGCTGCAACAGTTATGAACTACTGCTTCTTCTAATAGGATCAACAAGGACAAGCTCTTTCTATGTTTATCATAAAAGCAGCTGAAAGTTTTTTTTGTCTCTTGGAGTATTACAAAAATTAAGATGGGGCAAAGGGTGAAAATTACCAACTCTCATCTTTTAAAAGGAGACAAGTAGTGGTGGTGTTGTGAATGACCTGTCATGGAGTGCAGCTGTCAGTTCATAGTTTTCCTATTTCCACACACTCTGTAAAGCACTCTGGTCAGATTAGGAGTAACCAAGGTAATTAACTGCCATATTATATAATTTCTTGTTGCTCCTTCAACATGTCGATTTCTTTAGCCACTATTTCGAGTTGGACCAACCCTATAATATGCAGTGCAGCTCCAGGCCCAGAAACATGCTACTGATGACTTTCATCATTATTTTGAATAGAAATTTTGAGGATAATTCAGGAATTATTTGAATTTTGGGTTTTAGTTTATTTTTAAACATGAACTGTAGACACTTATTCCACATAAAATAAATTTGTTTTCTAATTGTATGTGTGCACAGAATATTGAACAAAATGTAGAAGACTTCTAAGGTGCAGTTCATTTATTATGAATGTCAGATCACTTTATACTGTACCTCTTTATTCACTGGAAAATGCAATGTAAAAGCTAATCTGCATTAACACTTGAGAGAGTGTGACTACTCTTTTCTCTGTCTTATCTCTGCCATTTGATTGCACCAGTATTATTGTTTCAGAAGTGACTTTCTGGTGAGAAAGGGGAAAAGGAGCTCCACAAAAGAATAAACTTACAGAGTTATTCACCCACCAATCCTTCAAATTATTCATTCTTTTTACTGCTTCATATTTGTTATTGCATACATAACGCTTTTCAAATTCTCATGCAGGGTATCTGATGCACTTCACAATTACAATTACTGCCAAAGAAAACCTAAAGTTACTGTATAAAGGTATTGATCAGCAGGAGGGAGAAGGTTAGAGGCTTTGTTCAGCTTTAGCCATTGTTTTCTAGTTCGATTTCTGACATTATGTTGCAACAGTATACGTATTGTATTCACTGGCAAATGCAGCACTTCAGGCAGATTATCGACAGAGTAGTTTAGTCACATTGCATCTTTCCCTGTGGTGAGACAATCATTAGCAGGTAGTTACTTCTTTAATGCAAGTTCTGATAACACAGTCTGAAATGGGCCTTCTTTTTGTCATAGTAAAGGAAGCATTAAACAAAATCCAAAGTCTTCAAAATGCAACACACACAAGAAATTATGAACATTGTTTCCTCATAATGTTTGCAAAACACAAGAAACTGTTCCTGAAGTAAAGCAGCATGAAAATGTCATCTTTTATTTCTGAAGTGGATGGTAAGGTCCATCTGTTTTTACTGCTTGGTTTTCTTCCATATCTCACAAGTTACTTTTAGTCAAATTAGCAGGCATTGCAGTGACTCCTTTTGTGCACCTTAGTGGTGCAAAGCTTGTGATTCCTGTATGAGAGATCAGTGGGCATTGAAAACCAAGGCACAGTACCCATATGCAGAACCTAGCATATCAGTTGACATCTCAATCAAACAGTTTGTGAGAAAATATACACAAAAATAAGACAGCGTGTTTTTAAATGAAACTGTTTCACCTCATATCTATGCAGTGGACTATTAAAAAATGTTAACTTGGTAAAATGTAATTTATTAATTACTTATTACACGTCCTTTTTTATGCCACCTTTTTGTCTCCTCTCATTTTTTCTTTTTTTAGAAATTTCTTCTGAATACACACAACAGAACTACATTCTAAGTTAATTTTCCATTGTCATATTAATGCTCTTTTGAGTCTTGTACCTCAGGTTCCTTGATTGTTCTAAATGAGTTCTTTTTTTTTTTCTGCCATGCCCATTTACTCCTCTTCTAGGGTGGATCTTTCATCTATTTACCTGTTGCCACTTGCTCTTTTTCTGCTTTTACTCTTTCTTTTCATTTTGCCCTATGAAATCTTTCATGCTACCAACCTCTAGTTCTTTTCTCCATCAGGGGAAGAGCAGCCTAGTGAAAAGCTCCACCGAATTGTGGTCATGTACAAAAGCACAAAGTTTACTTTGCAGTTCCCTGTTCCTTCAGCTTTCTAGGTAGATTTGTCCTCCAATCAAAATACAAGAGTTGTTGGTCAACCTTCTTTAACACTGCCTTTTATATACAAAATAGTAAGTAGTGATGTCATCAAACTGATGTGGAATGAGATTCTTGGTGGTGAATCCAATGTATTCCTGAACTTTTTAGGCTTGCGTAGTGCCATATAGCTCCTACTGCATAATTTGTCCAGTTCATTGTCTAATGAACCTGTTCAGAAAGACAAAAGTAGTTTAACGCCTCTCAAAGTTTCTGTAGCTCACTTAAAGTTTCACTTATGTCTTCAGCAGGGGCATCTCCATAGTATGTCTGCATAATCCTTGGAGCCATATTCTCTGAGCAAACTACCTGTCCATTCACCTTCAGTCTTCTAGCTATACAAAGTTCCTAATTCCAGAGGTTTTCCAGAGCTCACCCAAATATTTTTTGCTTGGAAAAGTAATCCTCTACTAAAATCTTCCCTCTGTAAATAAACTTGATGAATAGCATATTGTCACTTTGCTAGAAAACAGGAAGCAAGCACAAGAGCTTTTCCTTTAAGGAGACAAAGTCCTTCCTGCCTCTTCACTTACCCCAGCTGGTCTTCTATTTCTGAAAATGAAACAGACTTTCTGCACATACACAGACAAAGCTTCTGTGCAAAAATCAGAATTTTTAAATAATTGCCAATTTTGACAGAAGTTGACATGAAAATAAAACAAATAGAAATGAAGCTATCTCATAATGAAAAAAAACATCCTGTTTCAGCACTTGCAGATTTTTTCTATTTTCAGATTACTTTTTTGATGTTTTATATTAGGAGGCCAATGTCTAAGCCTTCTTATACTTCTTAAAATCAGGTTTGAATTGTTCTGAAATCCTACTTTTATAAATATGAGCATCAAAATGCACCCTGAAGTTACAGAATTCTCTTTTGTAAAAACAAAACAAAACAAAATTAAATGGTTCTGAATAATATTTAAATCATTATCTGTCATTTTTTGTTCCAACATTCATGGTGGAATCTTGAAACATACATTACTAACAACATAATCTGCTCATTTTCTTCACCCAAGATTGAGAATACTGTTCAAAATGAAGGTTACAGAATAAGTTATCAGTAAAAATAGATGCAGATATATTCTTCAGATTGGCAGAAACCATTGTAATTCATGTCAACCAAAGGAGCTAAGTAGGAACAAGGGCTGCATGCTGAACAGTATAACTTCACATGAAAATGTAGCAAAATGTGTGCCACTTATCTTGTGGAATACCTCTTTTGCACTACAGCAATCCTCTTCAGGCTATTTACTTCAGTGTTGCAATGCACTGTGGTATCATGCTGGGTGACCTAATTATACCAGTGGGACTCTTTCAAACACTAAACAGCACAAAGGAATAGAAAGCATTTTAAACATAACTCATGAAAGCATTCTCCTTTCAAATGTTTTGAGCTTTTTTTCAAATTTATATCTCACTCTTCATGAGTTCTAGTAGTCTGTGTTAGTGACAGTTCTGACACTTGAATTATGTTCTTCTAGATATGGACTGATGCTCTCTGTAACTCAGTTTTCCTTTTTGGACTTTACATTCTTCCATGCACATAGATGAATACATATGCACACCTGAACACACACAAATACTACTTTCACAGATTTAGTGTAGATTTGTCTTCTCTCAGGTTATTTTCACATTTATCCTTCTGCATTTTTCTGTGCTTACATTGGGACCTCATACATCACAGATATGTTACCAAAGTGCTTAAGCTTCCAGACTCAAAGCAAAGAAAAAAAGAAAATGTTGAAGCTGTAGCACTTATGAAGCTTGGTAAATTCAGCACATATAGCAAACTGCTATTTCTTGTCCATTTTGTGCAGATAGAGAATTTTTGAGAGACAAAGCCAGCAAAATGATCAGTAAGCTGTGTTAAAGGAGTATTAAGAATTCATCAAAACAAAAAAAAAAAAGAAAAAGAAACATTAAAAGAAAAAGAAAGAAAAAGACACAGCCCCTGAGACCTCTGAGACTTATTTACCTCTCATCCTGAGATGGAATAGGCTTTCTGGGTTGGATTGGGTTGAAGTAGACTTTGTTTTGCAGAAGAGGGATGCTATCAGTCCTTAGGCTTCTATTTTAGTCTTTCTCATATTTTCTCTGTGATCTTTCACACCAGTTTGCTCATGTGGTATATTTGAGCTTGACTGGCTTTCAGAAGCCCACCCAGCTGATCTCTCACTCCCCCTACTCAAAAAAAACAAAACACCAGAGAGAGAAAAGAAGATGGAAAAGCTCATGTGTTGAAATACAGACTGAGTGATTGTTTATCAGTTTCCATCGGGGCCAAAACAGACTTCACTTGGAAAAATTAATATAATTTATTGCCCACTAAAACCAGTTGGATAGTAATAAAAAAGAAAAACACTAAAATACCTTCCTTCACCTCTAGTTCTTCCCAGGCTCCACTTCCTTCCTTCATTTTTGTTTTATTAATCAATGCAACCTGATTCACACTTTAAATCTGGTGGCAAATGTGATAAGAGGCTGCCTGTTAGGTAATCTAGACTATAAATAAACAAATTAATAAATAGATAATTCTGTGCGTGTAATTCAATTGGAATAAAGGAAAAACATACTTAAAAAATCCAGACTGTTTTTGCCTAATTGCCAATTATTTCATAATTACTATTGAGTTTGATTATTTCACTGCCTTCATTTCACTCTCATTTCAAACCCAAAAAGCTAGGAGAAGTTTCTTTCCTCATGAAAGAAAGTTGCACAAGTATTGCCTATGATTTGTGAACATACTCTTTTATGACACAGCAGACTGTTGGCAGAGAAGAAAGTTGACTGCAGGCAGACATTGAATTTTATGAGAATACATTTTTGTTAATCATTTTTCACAGTTGTACAATTAGTTTACTAGAAAGAAGGAGCCTTGTAACACTATTTTTTCACCACCTCAAAAGTTTCTGTAGGGTTACATCTTATGTACTCTCTCCAGCAACCATAATCATGTGGCACTTGAGCCTCAGGAAACAAAGACAGACATTTCAATGAGACAAAGACAGAAATTTCCCAAAGACTGCCCTGAGCTCTGTAATATACCTCTCTGAAAAAAAAAAAAAAAAGGAAAAAAAAAGCGCCCCGAATAGATTCAGCAGGGTTTTCATCAAAACAGTACATTAGGAAAAACAATGTGCATTCCTTTGTTCTAACCATACTCAAACTTCTGTCCCATGACAGTTCCTAGATCAGCAGCCCACAGCAATAACTTTTCCTTTTAAACATATTTCGGTTGGTTTTCTTTTTCATATTTTTTTTTTTTGATGGACGAGGTGGGAGGGTGGGATGGACATCTACAGTTCTCTTAATTCCTAACTTCCAGATGCTACAACAGAACAAAATATAATCATTTGATTCTACTGATTTCCTTTGTGGGTTTTTATAGGCTAACAAGGGATATTGACTCTTCTTTCCTGTAAGTCTTAGGTGGCTAGGATTTAACTTATTTGCTCTTCTGAAAACAGATAAGACTAATGGAACTTTACCGTTCTCAAAAAGAAACCTGTCTTCATTTTTTGTCCAGATGAGCAGTTTTGCTGAACAGTTAGTGATAAAAATGTCCTTAAATATTCACTATTTTGGGATTATCTTTACAGCTCAGCTTGGCACACAGATGACCTCTAACTGTTTAACCAGGCAAAATGTAATCCAGATAAATGATGAGAAAAATCCTCTTTCGAGTTTGATGACTTGTGACAGAGCATTTTTACAACTTTGTTCTACTGGTTTGTTGCAGAGAAAGAAGTATTCCTCTTCTCTTGACATGCTCTTCAGATAACCTGAAATAGTGGGAATTGTTACTATTATGTAGGTAAAATTATTATTTGCAAAGCTGTATTATGTACTATGAAAAAATAGTTGAATCTAACAGAACCTAATAATGTGCTCTCACAAATATGTTTTGATTACTCTGGATTTCTACTTTTCCCCATCCCTGGTACATGCTGAAAAGTGACAGGAGAGTTTATTTGCTTCAATTCCATTAGTCCCAGGTAAATTAGTGTCTCCAAAACAGGCTGAAGGTGTTTAAAAGAAAAGTAATAGGGAATGATGCTCACTTAAGTGAACTGTGCTCGCTAGACCTTTTTCTTTTGAGGAAAGTGAGATACATTAAAAATACCAGGCCAAATATAGGGTAAAGTGCTTCTACTCAATCAGCCTTCTTTCCCTGGCAAGGACTGAAGGACCTTTACACTTCTAGCTATCGAGCTGCTGCATTTATCTAGATATTTGTCAGCTCTAGATTTTGTTAGTAAAATACATTCTGACATCTTGAAAAGTGCTAGGAAATTAAACCTTGTGATGAACAGCTTTGTCCTTTTATATATCTTATAAAAAAGGCTTTACAGAACTTTTCATTTGCTTCTAATCCATAAACTACTTCAAATATATTGACTCATGTTGCTCTTAATCCCATATGGCCTATGTTGTCTTCATTATGATCACAGGACATGAGTAAGCTAATGTCACACAAAATAAGTGAATGCTAAAAAAATTTAATTATCATTTAATGGAATTTATTTGCTGAATAAATGTATAACTTTGGCCAAGAGAGGACAAAGCAAGCAAACAAAACCTCACAAACACAAATTCTTATTACAAAACCAAGCTAAGCTATTTTTTTAAGAGCTTCTTAAAAATCAGTTAGGATGAGACAAAATTTTACGTTCAGTCTGATTTCTGATATTTGGAATTTGCTATCTAGACAGAAAATGGGTATGGAAAAATTTTCTTTATTTATTGATTCCGCAAAACCTTTAAGTGAACCATTTCAGCTTAGGTCAAGCTATTACCACAGAACAATCTTCAAAACTATTTGATCACAAATCTTAACTGATAGTGATTGCACGAATCTTAACTGGTAATGATTTTAGGTTTAGTTACAAGGAAGATGACATTTTATTTTATTTTACCTTTTCTTGGGTAGGGTTACTCTGGGGTTTTCCACTGGATGCTGTTTGGTTTATTTCTGACT
>JAOXXN010000395.1:71049059-71060560 GCA_026770055.1 Myrmophylax atrothorax
ATAACTTAAGCTAACTGCAGGAACTTGAAAGGCTTTAGAGGAATTTGACTGTAAAATACCGGGTACAGTTTTTGGAGACACTTTTAGTTCTACATGTTTAGGTAAGCAAATAGGTCACCACATTTTCTAATGTACTGCCTTGCACAGGCAGAGTTGATCAGGTGGTATGCTCTGCTGGCATTCTAAGCATTTACTTTAGGTACTTGTAATCTGTGTTCAGTTCTTGATGTTGAGTGATTTTGAAAATCTAGGCCAGTTTGAAATAATAAAGTTGTGTTGTGGGTTTTTTGTTTGTTTTTTTCTAATATGTCTGTGGGGTAAAAAAATGGCAAATAACAGAGATCTGCACAATACAGAAAGCTTCACAGTAGCACATTACAGACCTTTTCATCCTAGGCCACTGACTTAAATGCAATCTCAAGTTGTTAAAGTCAGTGCCTGATAACTGTATGATAGCCTGCAGATAGAAGAAATTTACAGCCTCAGTTCAGTGTCTGCCAGAAAAATGTCCACACTATAAAATTTGAATTGTTTGTTCACATTGATGAGGGACCTGGCTCTCTTACAGATTCACTAAGGACTGAACAAACTGAGCTGATTTACAAAATGTTCTCCCAGATTTGAAGAAACTTGAAAAGCACTTCAGTACCATGGCAATAAGTACACGCAGAGCAGTACAAACAGGTCAACCCAGAGCGGATATTTTAAAAATATTTAAAAACTCTGACAGTGTGAATACTTGGAATTCTAAATAACTTTTTAAATCTTTATCCATGATAACAGATAACTTTAAAAAAAACCAGAGAGGTGAGAGGAAACACTGCAAAATTCAAAAGATAATTTGAATTCACATTCAGAGTTTGCTTGCTGAGAATCAACTTCACATGGCAAACTCAAACAGCAATTTTTAGCCAAATTTCCTGTTTGACTTTATGAAGGGGTACTTTTAAAACATATATAGCATGATATAGGATATAATATTTTGGCAAATGGGAATTCTAGAACCTTAAATTATAATTTAGTATAATACATTGCATTTCAAGGCTTGCTGCTGAATAAAATAAAATAAAATAAAATAAAATAAAATAAAATTTAAAAAGAATGAAGACTATATAAAACTGCAAAATAGCAAGGTTTCCAGTCTCCTCAGCCTGTGTTCCTTATGATGATCTTCTTTCAAGATTAATTGAAGCCTCAAGTGTAAGGAAGTTCATTATTTCAATGAGCTTTGGGTTTGGTACTTTATAGAAAAATTTACACAATTAGATGTCTCATAAAATATTCTCTGTGAACATCACTTTGAACATCACTGAAACACATTGGATGGACTATAGAAGGCCTGCTGTGGGTTCTGTTCAATGGTGGAATTTTAATTTTGCTTATGACCCTTCCTTGTCATTTTCTTTCTCCTCAGCAGGGGGATTTTCCACACTTCCCAGGAAATCAAACATAGAGAAACATCTGGAGGATTGTATTTCTTCTTGAATAGTTATGAAGCAGGGTGTACCTTCAAAGAACTATCTAGTTCTGGAACTTTGCTTCTTACAAAAACGTTTGTCTTCCATTTTCTCTTATGTGAGGCAACAATAAGTGAAAATGTTGCCCAGAACAGAGGGTGAATGGCAATTGCAAGAAATGCCAGTTAATATCTGGGTATTTAAGAACTAAAGGTTAATTTCTTAGAGGGACAGAGGAAAGTAAAATAGCACTGTGAAGAACTGGTTGTTCAGACTGTATTAAGAACAAACAGATACTCTGTTTTGTTTTGTTTCCTGAAAGGAATCCTGGACAATTAGAGAAGGATTGTACATTTCATCAGG
The DNA here is from genome assembly GCA_026770055.1 of Myrmophylax atrothorax. Lineage (NCBI taxonomy): Eukaryota > Metazoa > Chordata > Aves > Passeriformes > Thamnophilidae > Myrmophylax > Myrmophylax atrothorax. Next base: position 71,050,880 of record JAOXXN010000395.1, read on the forward strand.
TGCTAATTTTGTCAGACTCTTGAGGTATTTCTCCAATGCTGCTACCTCACTCAAATAAATTAATATGAATTTACATGCAAAAACAAATCAAAACAAACATCAGGGTCTGGCATCTCATATGCAAAACCTAAACATATCAGTTGTTGGGGGGTTTATATATTTTTCTTTTCCTTGGTAGCAAATAACTGAAAATATTGATTTCAAATTTTTTGTGTGTTGCTGGTCATGAAAGGTCTTCAATGTCTTGTTCTGACTGGTAAAGAAATCCATCTGATTAATACTTTCTCTGCAACAGCATCTCTTTATAATTAGATTTTTATTGCAAATATTGTCAGAAAATACATATGAATTCACTTTTCATATACATGGGCAAGATTAAAATATCTTTGTAATGAGATTTCTTTTAGAAAACCCTGATTAAAAAAATTAAATGAAACCAACCATTGAAAGAGCACAAAAAGCATATGCAGTGTAAATGAAGGAAAATCTGAATGTATCTGCACTTCAATTAACTATAGTAATTAACATGAACCTGTTTCCAAATGCTTTTTACCATGACTATTTAGCATATATTGCCAATAACAGGTGAACTAATTGTTTCACACAGAACACCTACTTGAATATATATTTCAAAAGAATAAATAAGAAAGTACTGTTCTATTTTAGTTTTGTTCCAAAATCCTCAGGGATTTTTACAACTCTTATGCCTTTAGAAAACAAAATCAAATCTCCTCCTATTTCTAAATATACCTGGAAACATTTCTAGAAAACTGAGAGAATATTTGTGTGTGTATATATATATAGTGTTAAATGATCAAGGTAAAAACTAGTACCTTATTGTTTACCTTTGTCCCTTATAGCTTAGAAAAGAAAAAAAAAAAAACAAACCAAACCAAACCAAAAAACCAAACACAAACCCCACAGTACTAAATGGCTTTGAAGAATAACTCTACATTTTTGTTACAGTTTGTCAATCAACTCTTAATGCTATTTTAAAGTTTAGTATGATAAGTAACAGCATTTTCCTTGAGGTATTTGGAACTTCTAGTTACTTAAAAAAATCCAGGTGAGATTGGAGGTGTTTTTTATTCAGCAGAAAAGATTTCTCTAAACAATAAATGCTTGATTTTGGTCTTCCAGGAACCTACCAATTCAGCTCTCCTGAATCTGCATCACCTGGGACTCCTCTTGGCAGAATTAAAGCCAGTGACCCCGATGTGGGAGAAAATGCAGAGATTGAGTATAGCATTTCCAGTGGGGATGGATCAGACATGTTTGATATCATCACTGAAAAGGACACACAGGAAGGGATTATAACTGTCAAAAAGGTTTATTTTTTACTCCCTCTCTTTTATGTATACTTGGCTCTCCAAGTGTTATGGTTATTTTTCTCTTTACAGGGAGAGGGAGGGTAGATCTCACAAGGGGTCAGGCTGGCAAGGAGCTGTTGTATTAGCTTTATTCTTCTCTTTCTTCAGCAGATATCTGTTATTTTCAAGTCTCAAGGGAAATTTACTGGCATGTCACTTCACATAAAGCAATATTTCAGTGGCTGCTGTCTGTTCAATATATATAGTCTCACACACAGTACTTTCAAATTAGGGCTGTGAAAACCTGGAAGGGTTCAGTTCACGGTGGGGTTTGCCAGCTGATTGCTATGGTAAGACTCACAAGGGTAGGAGACTCACCTGAAGTTTGATGAACTTACATGTACAAGGCTAAACTCTCCCTATTTAATTTGTCCAACAGCCAATTTTCTCCACTGGCTGAAATCTGTCTTGGTATAAGTCTAACTCTGGTGAAACTGTAGTTGTTACATATTATGTCAATGAAAGTCCAAAGAGAAAAGACATTGGTAGAAACTAAATTCAAAATACTGTCTCTGACAGATTTACAGGTTGTTTTTAAGAATTCAGATTGTTAAACTCTGAACAATTGTTTTGATTCCATTGCTATTGAATATATCAGTAAAAATTAATTGTTGTCTACATATAAATATAGATCTATAAACATATGTGGAAACCTGTATATTTATGTATGTATATATGTGTACTTATGAATGTCTACATACACATGCATAATGGATTTGCATAACATAAATGTCATGTTGGAAATCAGATTTCATAGTTTTTCTTTTCACTGTGGAATATGGAGGCCAGAAACAAGTCTGGGTTGCTCCTGATGCCAAACAGGCAAGAGTAGATGGTAATGCAGAAGGAGTAAAGAAAAAATAAATAGGACAGAGAGCATTTAAGAATGGAGAAAATTACTCTTTTTCCTACCAATGAGATGAGACAAAACAGATTTTAAACAACTCCTACTTGTGGACTGAGTAAAACTCCCGTTTTCTTCTTTTTATTTTCATATAGGTTCAACCCTTCTGTTTTTGCAGGAACCTGAACAAGGTGTAGGCAGAGGGATCCTATAATATTCCTTATTTTTCTTATGCCTAGAAAAAAGACCTACTATACTTCTTTTTCCCAAGATGCATTAAAATTTGGAGCTTTTGCTCCTAAAAATATTTCCACTTTTAATTCAGCATTATAAAACTCACATTGTTTATAAAGTGACATAATTTTCTTTACTGTTATTATTTCTTCCCAGAATCTGGATTTTGAAAACAAGGTGTTATATACTTTAAGAGTGGAAGCAACCAACACTCATCCTGATCCTCGTTTTCTTCAGCTGGGGCCGTTCAAAGACACAGCTTTGGTCAAAATTACTGTTGAAGACACTGATGAACCTCCAGAGTTCAGCAGGCCCTGGTATTTAATAGAGGTAGATGAAGATGCCAAGGAAGGAAGCATTATTGGGCAAGTTGTAGCCCAAGATCCAGATATAGCAAAGAATGCAATAAAGTAAGCCATTACATAATATAAAATGCTTTAGATGTGCGTCAAGTCTCATGCACAGAGAGTGATGAGAGTGAAATGTGTTGGAGGCCGCTTGAATAATTAAACACATATGGGCTCTTCAAAAGTGTTGAACAGAGAAATATCTATGGGAGCTTGTGAAGGGAAATACAATTAGCACAAATAGCAGTGCAGACAATGCTTTTGAAGAACAGCCTATAGCCACCAGGTAAAAAAAAAGGAGTCAGCATTTAACTATCAGCACCTTCTGGTACTTTCACCAAACTGTTCATAACATTATGATTTTATACCATGTAAAACACTCAAAATGGTGTATTTCTGTGCTCTCGGATGCTTGATAGCAATCAGCCTTCTGTACATAACATTGTCCACCATGTTCTATAGCTTAACTATTTAATGATCACAGTATATTGAATAAGAAATGATTGTGAGAAAGTCATAACAATTGGAGGTGAGGGTTCAGCACTGTGAAATTGTTGTAATTATTACCCATCTGCTATTATTATCTGCAGTGACAAATCCAGCATTTTAATTTGTGTACTAAATTTTGTATTAAATTTGTGCAAGTCATTATGAAACTGGATCTCTGCATTTCTGAACAAGCCTTTTATGTCCTGCAGCAGTATGCTTTGAGGCAGGAGGTATGAGAGGAGGAAGAGAATAAAATATTTTAAAGTAAGCTATGTACAAAAAATCAACTTAACCTGATAGTGACTTGTAACCACTAAGCTAATTAAAAAACATCTGTAAAGTAAGTTTTTCCTTGCTGGGTAAGAACAAAGCAAAAGCAAGAATCATAAACCAAGATTTTAAGAAATTTTATCTAAAACAACAACTAATACGAAGATTTTTCTGGTGAGTTTGATGGTCCTTGTGACATCTCAAAAATATTTTTTAATAAATTGATACTTACATCTGCCAAGTGTGTCTTTTGGTGACAGAGTTCTCTAAGGAACAATTAATTCGCTTAATATCTTATCTAAGGTTGTTCACTTCTAGTTGTTATTCCAGAATTCACTTTATGAGCTGAAATGTAATTTCAAATATCAATCTATGAACCACCCACATAATAATTTGCTCTTCTTCCTGCTCACTAGTTTTAAAAAAAAAATTGTTTCTCAGTGTGTGTAATATGCAGATAGTAACAGGAAAGCTTAGATTTACTGTAAAGAAAACATTCTTGATTAACCACAGTTAAAATTAGAAAATTTTTAGATATGACTATGAGCTAAACTGGAGACTGCAACAGGAGATTGTGATGCTCAGTTGTACTGTATCTTGACAGATATTCTGTGGATCGACGCACTGACCTTGACAGAATATTCAACATCTATTCAGGAAACGGATCCTTATTCATCTCTAAGCCACTTGATCGAGAAGACACTCCTTGGCACAATATCACTGTCATAGCAACTGAAATCAGTAAGTGAGGATAATTTATCTCAGAGGAATATTGCAACTGAGAAAATAATTGAATTCTACAGTATCTATGACTTGTCTTGTTTCAATAGTTTTGCCCTTATTCAGATATTATCCATATATGGAGCACCTTTAGATGCACATATAGAAGTTCAATTTATTACTTTAAGATTGGTTTTGCCCATTTTTTAAAAGATAATTTTTATATTCTCAGGCTCAACAAAAACATGAAAAATATATGTAAGAGGTTAATTGGTTCCCTGAAAATTCACAGAAGATAATTTGGTGTGCATGTGATGCACTGGCTCTATCCCAAGCTAAGTCTTTGAGAAAATCATTGAGGGGGGAAAAAAAATAAATTGTCCATGACATACAAATAACATATTGTCAGAATGACACTTGTAAATGAGAGGAATTTATGCTTTACCTCAACTGATTTAACTTATTTCAGAAAATTACTTTGTTTGAAGCCAAGACTAGAGATAATTCTTTCCCTCCACATCTGAAGCAAATGCTGGGCCTAAGTGTTTCACCTGGATCCATTACTAGTCTGCTAGATGCTAATAGATATGGATGTCTCTTGCCTATCATGCTGCCTGAACTCCCCAGACACAGTTACAGTGTGCCTTTAATAAGACTTTAAGAGGCTCCTACTTCTCTCATTAAATAAATCACTTGACTGCATCTAGTTTTATGGGTTTTTCTGGTAGTATATTTCATGGTCCTCTTCATCCTGGGTTACTACTAGAGGAATGGTGAAACAAAAGCAGAAGGGAGCTTAACTATGTTAACATTAACACTTTTTAACCGTTCCTGCACAGGAATATACAAACTACAGGAGGGTCTATATGTAGAACTACTTTTTCACACAGTTGCACACAATTCTAAAACCTACACACGCCATGCAAACTATTTAACATCACACAGCTGTAGCTAATTATTAAGTAATATATATCTCACAGTGGCAGTTAAATGTCTCCCTGACACACAATCCTGTCAGATCTCGGAAACTCAGCAGGGTCAGCCCCGGTTAGTACTTGGATGGGAGACCTTCTGAGAACACCGGATGCTGTAGGTTCTAGTCCTGAGGACTTCACTGACACTGTCCAAGCTCGCTCGGCCGTGGCAGATGAACCTTGGGAGTTAAAGGGTGGGGCCAGTTCTGCGCACGCTGTGCCTCACCTAAAAAATCCACTGTGCAGGCTCGAAGGGCACACCCACAGGGGGAGAGCCCTTCCCAAATCTTCATTTACGAAGCCTGGCCATACACACATATACATACATATTTTGCAATAATATAGATGTCTCTCTCAATTCTTTTCCCCTTCCCTAGTAATACACAGAAAAATTGTATTAGCAGAACTTCATGTTTATTGTTTTAGATTTAACTATGCTGCCTCCTAATTTAACAAACTTTTTCTCTCTGTTTCCTAAAAAAGGGAAATATCCCTTTTTCCTCCATGCTCTTCTCTTATTTGCTATTGCACTACAGTCTGGGCAATTAATTTATTAAAATACACTGGTACTTGTACTCACAGCTGACTCAGGGTATCCAGCTTTGTCACAGCTGTCCTAGGAACAACTTAAAAATACCTTGTGAAAATTGGTTGGTGTCGTTGCATTTGTATTGAATCTTTTAAATGCCTCAGTAGAGAGTGTATATGCACACACTGCAGATGGGAACACCAAGAAGTTTTAATATACAAATGTGCTTATACTGACAAAGCCAGCTGTCAGCTGGCAGGTTATCTTCCATCTTCACATTGTAAATTTTGGAGGAGGTTACAAAGAAAAGAAATATAACATAGTTATGGTAGTCTCCCTTTTAACATTCATTGTAATTTATACCTTATCAAATATAAAGGTAAATTTGAAGTTCCTGCTTAAATAATATCTTCTATGAAAAAAACATAGCTGATGTTTCATCATGCTTGGTTGCTGGAAGATTTTATTTCACCAGTAGGAGAGAAATGATTAATCTTTGGTTCTCACTGTAGCCTTCGTGAATAATGAATTAATAATATCTGACCAATAGAAAAAATTTTGAGGTCCTAGAGCAGCTTTACAGAAATACAAATGTTAACTGTTAGCCACTTAGAACTAGTATCTTCTGTATAGGATTTACAAATTCTTCCTTTAAAAATATATTATTTTCTTAAATGCTTTTGGTATTGATTTTGAATTTCTAGGGTTCTCACCAAACAAGCAGGAAGCTATCTATGGCACCTTGGTCAAGGATTATTTTTTTCCTCCTCTTATTTGTTCTAACCTTTGTGTACTAAAGATTTTTGTGTTCTCTCATTGTCTGCCACCAGAAATACCAGAAGTCTTCTGAGCCTTCACAAAATATTTGTAATAGTCCCTTGCTTGTCGTGTGATTGCCAATTAAGATTCAAAACTAGTGTTTCTCTTAAATATGGACAAATTTAAAGTTTTCTGAGAGTAATGTCATGTTGTATTTATGCAAAAATTTATGACAGAAAGTGCTAGAACTTCCTGTCAAATAGACTTAAAGTGTTATTTTCTGTTAAGCTTTGCATTTAAAAATATAGGTAGTATAAGGAATAAGACAGAAAACCAGAGGAATAATCCTTTTCAAACTCTTAAACTACTGGGAATATGGAAAGTTTCTGAAGTTGTTTTATGCATCTGTAATGAGATACAAGAAATATGAAACTATAGTTCTTGGTTGAAAAAAAAATGTTATCTTCAGTTGCTTACTTCAGAGTCTCTAAAAATTTGTAGTTTTCCTAGTTAAATTGTGAATGGAAATTAATTTCATATTTAATTTAGAATTAATTTCTAAACAGGAAAACCCAACCTTCTTCAGAACCATTCTTTCCATTTTAAAATCGATTCTCAAAACTAAATACAGATCACTAGAATTTGCTATATTGATAGAATTTATTTTTTGATTCTTGTCATGTTTTTTACATTGCTCTTTTTTATAGTGAAAGGTGGCAAATAGGAGAGATGCATTTCTTCAAAATACAGGTAATCCAAATACTTTTCTTTTTCTTCAGAATAACATGTCTTGATTTTTTTCAGTGTTGTTTTTCATGATGTTAATTTCATTCAGTTATGCAGCGCCCAAGGTGGTTATTCATAAAGATGCCCTACAAACAGTTGCAATGATACTATGAAAAAAGAGGGGGAAATATCGTTTTGGAATAGGACCAGGTGCTTCATGAATACTGTGGTTTATTTTGCTTATTTTTCTGGTTGATTCGTATCTGTTGAAATCTTTGAAAAAGAATGGGCTGAAGATCCTTCAACATAAGAGAAAATAAAACCTGCAAAGAGACTTTTTGAATTTGGTATATTACTCCTGTGTGTTGATTGTAGCTATGACTTTTGCATATTTGTGTGCTATAAAGCAGGGAAAGCAAGTGGTTATTTCTTCAAGCACTTTAATTGTCATTGAGGTACACAGCTTGGTAGAACTAAATGACTAGAGACAGTCATATGAATTGAAAAGTTACTTAGAACAGGTTTTATTAAAGATGGTGAATGACAATTGTCCCAGTGGTTTGTTATATGGCCATCACCATTGCAAGTGAAACCAGTGGTTGGAGCACTATTAAGTTTGTGACCACTGAGCCTGGTAGAAGATGAATTGTTCCTAGTGAGTTATAAAGGCACACACTCGGGCTTCAAGACTCTACTTGTTTGTTGTGTGGTCCTGGAGCGTGAGAGCTTTTCATCCTACAGTTGCTGGTGTATCTTCTAGGATGGGCTCTGAGGTATCTTAATCTCCATTTCAATTCCTTAGAGTTTATAAGCATAACTAAATAAACAGAGGGCTCCCATATCAGCAGCCATGTTTCTTGGTAAGGTCTAGGGTGGGCATGACCAACTACACTGACCACAGTGTAAGGTGATATAAAGGATAGTGCTGGTAGGACACAAGTTTTCTGTCATCCTGAAACTAAATGTAAATTAAGACTGAATTTTCCAAAAATTTTTGAACGAAAACATTTTTAGAGACATTGTGCTACTTCTCACTTAATTTCTCAGAAATTTTAGCATTAATCCCAGGATATGAGAGTTTTTATTTCAATGTCCTTCTCTTTCTGTAGGTAGTAACGTTCCTCATTTTAAAAGAGTATCCCAGTTTGCCTCAGCTTTGGCTCTGCTGGTTGTGCAATGGAATTCTCTCAACATGTCCCATTAGATTTCTGCCTCATCTCATAAAGTGCTTGTATCTGAACAGTAAAAATGAGTGTGGCCTAGTTTTATGGTTATGGGATCATATAGGCAAGTGGGAGATTGGATATCCAGTTACTTATTGATTAGACACTCATATAAAATTGAACCATGTCGATAGGAAAGATGAAACAAACAGTTTCCTGAGTGGGAGGAAATGAAGATTCTAATAATTTTTGGCAGTGGAAGAAACTACTGTGAATCATGCATAGATTTTGTTGTCTGTGTGCTATTAAGCTTTAATGTGAATCAACCTTTCTTCAAAAAAAAAACAAACTTGAAAACTTTGTGAGTCTAAATCTAACTTTCTGTGAAACTGATACTTGTTGCTGTTTGTAAAACTGGTCATTTTTCTGTCTCTTTCCTGTAAGTTCTTACTATGTGTAAAATTATCCATGCCTGCTCCAAGATAGATACCTACCTTGTATAGATAGAGGAAATCTGTTACAAGTAGATCTTTTCTCCCCTACATGCCATGCATTCCCACCTGAAAGGCTGTAGCTTCTTTTGCCATGTCTGCAGAGTAGGGGAAAACAAACAAACAAAAAAAAAGCCCTGTCCCATGGAGGGTTGGCTAGTGTTTGTTCTGCTTAATATCTTTGAGCTGTTTTCAGCAACCATTCTATCAAAGGGTTGTCAAATAACTCCTGAAAAGAGCAATTATCCAGATGTAATGCTGCAGATTCTCTCCAGGCATCTTCAGACTTGTTTCCAGTCTAATAATTTGACATGGATATGTCCTATTCTGTCATTTAATGTAATGCTGCCACTAACCTGACTACCAATTTAAAGGAAACAAATAAACTGCAAGTTGCCGACATCCACAATGTACTTAGTAAAAAATTTGTGGGAAAATGGAGAGCACATAAGAAACCAGAAATAAGTAAACACTATTATCAAATATATAAAATATTGATGTATGTATTAAGAACTATAAAATAGTTATTAATGCTATCGAAAAAGTTGTCCGGAAAAATTACATTTAAGTAAAAATTGCTGGTACTCACACCAATGTAAAACTAAGTCTCCAATATCTGAGATGATGAAAATTTTGGTTCATAGTCTAGGATAGAGTGACTATGAATAATACAAATAAATAAATAAATGTTTTAACAGCTTTGCTGCATAGAATACTCACATATTCATTTACTCATTCCTCCAATTCAGATGAATATTCAGATTT
>JAOXXN010000395.1:71060660-71070742 GCA_026770055.1 Myrmophylax atrothorax
GGTGGGGCCAGTTCTGCGCACGCTGTGCCTCACCTAAAAAATCCACTGCGCAGGCTCGAAGGGCACACCCATGTGGGTAGAGCTCTTCCCAAATCTTCTTTCACAAAGCCTAGCCATACATACATATCTCACAAAAATTGCTAGATCTAAACAGTCCTTATGCAACTTATTTTAACTTTTTAAAAGAGTTCTTAAGATGTGTTCTTCTGTGCGGCTTCTGCAGGCTTCACATCCTGCTTCTGTACCAGCTCAAGGTTACTAGACAAATTCCATTCTTATCTTAGAAACTGGCACCTGCAAATTTGTCTTTGGTTTGCTAGCCTGAAAATGCATGAATCCCAACACTTGCCTACCTTTTTTTCCAGACAAGAATCATCAAAAGGAAAACAGAGAAACTAATTTCAGTGGAAACCTTTACTCCCTTCCTTCATTCTCCCTATAGATTCCCGAGGAGTCAATTTGCTTAACAGCCTGGAATTTGAGTAATATGGAGAGATGAATCATAATCCTATTTTCAAAAAGACTGATATCTTTTCCTCATAAACACTTTTCATTGTTTAGTCAAGTGTTCTCCCTTTTCAATATGTGTAGTGTGAGAAACTTTTCTGACATTAACTTGGAGGTCAAGTTTGTGAAGAGTGATTGATTATCACATCCTATGCATCTTCTTTCATTGTTTTGTTTTTTACATTTTGAGAGAAAAAGACAACTTTGTCTTTTTGGGGTTTTGTTGGGGTTTTTTTGTGGTTTTGTGTGTGTGTGTGTGTATGTGTGTTGTTTTTGAGTGACACTGATGTACTGCTTTACTAATTTGAAAAGGTAAATGTTTTTGACAGCTTGACCTCATGAGACAAGTTTTGCAATGAATCATTTCCTGAAGTGATGTATGGAATAAAAAGCAATAATAAATCAATCACCTGTTTTTAATGCAATCAATTTAAGTATATTTTACATTATTTCAAAGTATATTTTACATTATTTCAAAATATATTTTACATTATTTCAAAATATATTTTACATTATTTCTAAACATATGCACTATAATTTAAAAAAATCATTTCAGATATAAATTGGGCTTTTACATATATGGAATGCATGTCAGTAGAAAATGAAATACAGTTATTGTTTAGTATAATCAAGAAAAAACAGACATTTCTAATGTCTGTTGCAAAAAATGTATTGGATTATTTTGATAGACATACATTTTTATGTTGTGATAAAAATAATTTTCTTTTTTCAGATAATCCTAAACAAAGTAGCCAGATACCTGTGTTCATCCGGATTTTAGATGTAAATGATCATGCACCAGAGTTTGCCAACTACTATGAAACATTTGTTTGTGAAAATGCAAAAGCAGGACAGGTAAACCAGTACTTTATGTTACTAAAGAACTTGTAATGAAGCTATCCTGGAATGCCATCATGGAGACTTCAACATGTTCTAATTTGAGCAGCTGCAAAGTAACCCAGTCTCTCTATTTCTTATACAGAAAATACCAGCTGATTAAAAAAAGGGGGAGATAAAAGATGAAGGTTAATACCTTAGTATAGTAACTTAAGTTGTAATACAAAATGATACTTTAATGTGGTTTTCCATTTCTGGTATCAGAAAATAGTTTTAAGAAAAAGTTGTTCATAATGCTACAAAATCCATTACCCTATTATTTAATTCAATTTCTTTCTGGATTTTTATCAAAGCCTTGGTAAAGCAGTCACACCTTCAAGTACACAAAACCAGAAATCTTTATTATACCTCACTAAAGAAGACATGAAAACTAAACCCTTACAAAAATAAAAGGCAATGCAAATATTAAAACCTAATTTGGTATTGAGTTGAATCTGGTCACAGCTCATGTATATCCCTTTCTAAACTATCTCAGCAATTCCGTAAAATTCTAAAAAAACAGTAAAATGTTTGAAGATAAAATAAAGTGGTAATTTGGATCTGAACAAGTAGACAGATCAACAGAACTCAGAGCCTGTATATTACAGAAATTTCTTAATATCGCTGCTGTTAAAACACCATCTATTTATGCTAATGCCAATAAGTCTTTCAGCTCTAAATTCTGTGAGGAAAGATAGATGTTATTATGACTTATAGATTATCTTTCAAGAATGGACCAAAGATTATGCATGAGCCCCTTGTCTAGCGTGATTCATTTTTGACTGAAAGAAAAATCTTGGGATCATTCTTTTTGCTAATGCAAACATGAGTGGGTTCCTACTGTAGCAGAGGCCAGGATGGAACTCAAAGTTCAGTTTAGCTCTATCCTCACGTCTCACTAGTTTTATGCTGTCATCATCCAACTAAAGCTATCTGACTTTAAGTATGTGTATAATATTTTGGTTCTAAGCACAGTGACCATACAACATTCAAGGATTTTACAAAGATGAGGGATATGGATGCACATCAGGAAGCATAACATGCTCATGTTTTACCTTCGTTGCTGTTCAGTGTTGTATTTAACATAGTCACAGAGGCTGCACACAAAGTAGAATAGATGGTACCTGAGATGAGTCTAGAATTGCAGGTACTGCAGAACTCTGTGCAGAGCATGAACACACAATTTACCAGCTGCAATTCAAATGATGTTTTATGAATAATTTAACAAATAGAAAAAAAATAGTAAAAGAGGATACGGTGGATTGTTGTAGATTGCATTCAATTCTATTTATTTTTTCATTCCCTACACCCAATACCAGAATTTAGGCAAATGAGTTAAAATGGCAGAGGACTCTTGGATTAAAATAACTTGGCTTTGAAGAGGTACTTGATCATAATTCTAATCATTTTTAAAGAAAATTTTACTATTTTTCATGAAAATGTCATAAATAGATGAATACATATATCAAAAGCAGTGACGAATTAAATTAAAACAGTGGAAGGAATCATAAAATCAGAAAAATGAGCAAATAACACTTTCCAAAACACCAAGGGTTTATGATTATAATGTTTCATCTTAACCAGTAACATAAACTGTCACTGTATAAACACAATTCAAGCCTTACAAAATGTGCAAAAATTCCCTAAAATTTTGGTTATTATAACAATATAGTTTTGATATATGACTTATAAGCTGTTTTTCAGGCAGAATACATTCAGGTAATTCTAGTCACTAATTTCAAACAGCTGTCATGGAACCATGTGCAACAATGTGTCATTGCATAGGATGAAACCTAGGAAAAGAAATATTAAAATCTCAGTATAATGACTGACCTAAAAGTGAGTCATGTATTTTAACTTCATAACAAACCAAACCAAACCAAGTTCCCCTACAATACAAGAAAGACATAGAATCATGTGTTCTTTTAGTGCTTGCTACGCCACCTTATTTTGGAGATCACCTAAGCTAGCTGTATTTTTAGAATCTTTACTGCTTCCTGACACATCACAGCACTGCTTCTACATCTAGTGTGCATGGCAGAAAAGCCAGACTGAAAAATTAAATACCTTTAGTTAATTTCTAAATTCATGTTTTTAAATGACACATTTTTTATTAATAACACTGCTCTCCATATCTCAGGTGCATCAGGAAGTAGTTAAAATGATGAAACATTGCTCTCTGCTACAAAGCAACATTACACATTTTCAACAACCACAGATGTTAGAGGCTGCACTCACTGTGTTTTTGAGGTAGCTTTAAGGGGGGTCAGAGGAAAAAAAATCCTACAGAACATCTCCTCCTATTTTGCCTCCAAACAACGATACGACTAGGGAGAAACATGATCACTGAAGGGTCATAAAAAACTATGTTCAATAGGCTGGAACACATTTGTCACCATGCAAATCTCATTCCACTGTCTAATATGCAGGCTAAAGAGAAATATGAAGCAGCCTTCCTCTCACACATTTTAGAAATCCCTAATCCTTTAAAGGCGGGCTGGAGCCCCAGGGACTGTTGTGGGGAACGCTCTGGTAAAAGTTCTCTCATGCCCTTGTCACAGGACTTAATTGGGTCTGTTTAGTTGGATTAGAGGATGAGTCCTCTCCATGGAAACCAGAAACATTTATTTGAGAAAGAAACTAATTTAGCTGAACAATTTATTGGTAAAAAAAAAAAAAAAAAGTTGGCTAATTTCAACACCTATCCATAATAATATTTAAGATGGGTCACTTGTTTTTCACTGATGCTATATTGTTTCCTGCCATTCAGGGGCTCTCAGAAATCAGAATGGAGAGTTTGTTTATTCCTTCAGAGAGCTGGCTGGTTTTTCTTTTCATTACTCCCCACACCCTCCCTCTCTTTTAAGATAGAGCAGAGAGAGATCACTTTTTCTCATGTGGCTATAGCTGATTATCAGTCATGAGTTGTTTATACATTGTAGCTGTTTCGGTAGGTAGACACCTATTGCCTTGATTTAGTAAGATACCCATGGTAACAATCTGTCTCTCTTTTGAAGTAAGAATTGAAGTTCAAGTGAGAGTTTTCCAACTTCTGATAAGCATTCAGCCCTACTTTAAATCTGCCAACACATTTCTGTCATAGAGCCAAGATCTGAAAACCAAACTGCTTTGTATTACTAAACATGAAGCTTTGAGTGGTATGCATCTATTCTAGCTTGCACACACATGACGGAGGCTGTTTTCTGCAGCTAGCAGCTCAGAGGTGTATAGCCTAGAATTGTGTCTGTTCATGTGTGATCACTCAAGCCACATAATGACAAGATGGACATCCACTGACAGCTGGATTGACTTTGAAACACTCCTATGAATCATATCATTACTTCACTCCTAGAGAAATGTTGCCTCTTCAAAATCTTCTATATAATCCTCATCCCATACATTTACACTGTTCCGTTAGTAATACGTTCAAGACTTGGCTCTACCAAATCATGCAGGCAGGAAAAGGGACAAGAGAAAGAAAGGACAGTAGAAACACAAAGCGGTTCTTCCACCATTCCTCCATAACATTAGCACACTACTACATTCTTATGATTCTCAAAAATATAGTCTCTCCCACAATACTTTTTACAATACTTTATTGCAGACAAACTAGTGAGATCTTTCCAGATTCCCAGAGAAATATTTGCAGCAGAAAACAAGTTTAATTACTCTCGGGACTGGGGTTGGGGGGATCGCTCCCAAGATAACTCACACACACACAGTTTAGGTGGAGAACATCTTAAAAGCAGTTTATTTCCGGTTGGGGTCTGGTTATAAAGGTTCCAAGATGGGCGGGGTTTTGGAGGGGACGGTTGGGGGCAGGGTTCAGAGAAGCAGGGCAGGGAAGGGGTGTAGAAAAAACCTCAGGGAAAAAACTCACAGGGAGGGGGAAGGAACATAGAGGCTGAGCCCAACAAATAACTTTCAAGAATGACAAATTCTGAGATCCAGAATTCATTTTATTCTCTGTTATACCTCTTCTGAATACTGTGTTAGACAAAAATAAACACTAAAATTTCCCAAACATTCCTTTCTCAAGTGTCTAATGATATTTTTAAGTCTAATCTCAGAAACAACTGAAAGTAGATGTGACATTAGAGAAATCTGTCTGTTGTACAACAACTGGGTTTAACCAAGAGCATAATATAACAAAAGTGGAAGCCCAAATGATTAAAGTGGATTGAAGGCCTACCCTCCTGCAACTCTATAGTTGTATACAGAAACAACAACACTCAGCAACTCTTACTGTATCTCTAGCTTAACAATGTCTGTATCTGGTGATCTTACTTCTTTGTGACTAAAAGAACAATTTTTATGGTATATGTTAATTATATTATTTTAAAACTTCATAAAGACACTGTCTACAACACCAAACATCTTTATTTTTCACTCTTATAGTGAATGTTGAAAGAAGAAATATTTTTAAAAAAAACAACTTATAGTGCAACCACCAGTATGCTGCTGTTTTGAAAAGCAGACATTCTATTTGTCTCAGGTTTTGTTTAACCTGAAAATACATTATATCTGTCTACCCATGGACCTCATCTTGCTCATTTTTCTTCAACAGAATTTTCAAGAATCTTTCTGAAGCATATGGCTGCATTTTTAAATTGTATACCCTGGAGCCAATTGCAATGTATTTGCATGACACGCCAAGCCAGCACAGGCTGAAAAAGTGGCTCACTGGTGCTGACCTCTGTACTGTTAAAGATGCACTAGTAGCTTAACTTTTGTTTTATGGTTCCTTTATTCCTTTTAAAGGCATTCCTGAGGCTGAGCCCATGACCCAAATCTTCTACTTGTGCAGCTCTCTGTGTCCTCAAATGCAGTCTCAGGAACAATAAAAGCATGCTCTGATGTGCAAAGTGAACCTTCCTATTTCAGAATTCCCCCACCTAGCTTTTACTTGCTCTCCCTCCTTAAAACAACTTGAAGAAAACTGGAGAGCAGCCTTTGTCTAAGGTTGCTTTAGGCAGACATAAGGAATCAGTTGCTATGCAGTCTATTCAGCCCCAATCATTTTTTCAGACATGAGTATTGAATAATTATAAACTAGACTGAATGTAAACTACAGTCACAATTTTGACTGTGGTATAAGTCATGGCCTTAAAAACACAGCATCCAGGAGAAAAAAATAAACAGTACAAAACAATATTATAATTGAAAATTTTCCATGTTTGGGAGGGGGAAAAAAGCCAATAGGATATATGTCCAGACCCTTTAACAGAATCTCTGTCTTCAACATGAAAAAAATAAATAACATTATGGAATCATCAAATCTTGTAATGATTTGGATTGGAAAGGACCTTAAAGATCATCTGGTTCCAACCTCCTTGGCCATGATCAGAATGTCACCCACTAGACTGATTTGGTTGCTCAGGACCCCATCCAGCCTGGCTTGGAACACTATCAGGGGCAGACCATTCACAGTGTCTCTGGGCAAACTGTTTTAGTGCCTCATTATCCTTTGAGTAAATAGTGGCAATAATGCTGTATTTTCTAAAGTTTGCTCATTTGCATAGGAAAGAATTAAAGAAAGAAAAGTATGGAAATGTTTTTTATCTTCTCTAAGCCTGATATTCTTGAGATATATTCGAGTAAATGTAATTTTCTTGAAATAAATCTTTTCTCATAAATCTTATAACATCAGAGATCTTTCTCTGAAGCCTTGGTGAAGAGTGATCATAACTCAATGTCCATAACTGCATCAAAATGGTGGACTATATTTCCAATGTGAAATTACAAAATGTACACAGAACAGTACCACATTTATTCCTATAAATGTGACACTTAAAAATAGCCAGAGCTCTTTCATCTCTGCAGTGATTATCATTGACATCACTCTTTTATTTACAACTGTACAACTGAAAAAAATGAATTCTTAATTAGATAACATTCCTAATTTCCCTTCACCTATTCATCATTTGAAACAATTTACCTGCAATCATCTTTTCTCATTGTTCTTTTATTCTGCCGTCTTTTCTTGTTGAAGAATAGCTGATTCTCAATTTGTGCAGCCAGAAGTAGCAGGTAATAAGGTTGGATATTTTTTTTCTTCTTCTTCTGCCTTGCCCTCAACAATAATTTTCCATTGTAATTAGGTTCTCTATGCCTGGTACAATTGTACTTCTCCATGTGATTTGCACATGAAGAGATTCAAATCCAGATCTCACAAACACCCCACTGATTACATCTCAAAAAAGCCCCAAGATACTCAACTGTAATTTCTGGTAGTTATTACATGAGGATATTTCCTCCTTAAGTTTTTCAGTAAGTAATTACAGAAATATTGTCACTTATTCAAATTCTCTCTTTTCTCTTTTACTTTTTCTTTTATGTGTGTGTGTGTGTTTGTCTTTTCAAATGTGATCATGTGAAAGGAAATTTTTCTCATTTAAATGTGGTATCTTAGTCCTCTCAAAATTAATTTTTTAGCACTATTATTAAACTATGCAAAACTAAAATTAAGTCCCATCCTGGTCTTGATTTCTATACAGAGACTCAGAAACCAACTGAGCAGGGTACTTTGCCACAAACCAGAATGTGAATAATCTTCAGGGGAAAAAAATAAAAATCTAAAGAGCAATGATCATTAAATGCTTTAAAATTGAAGAGATCTTAATGTGTAGTTATTTTTCTAATTACACATAGAAAAACTACATAATCCTGCTTTCAGTGTAGTCACATCCTTTTGTGCAAGGCCAATGGTCATAAATTACCTTTCAAATTCCTCAATATGCCTCAAAAATAAAAAAGAAATCATAAAAAAAATGTTGTGGTTGTTTTAGAAGGAGCTGCTAGAAAGTGAATGGGTCAAACTCAGACCTCTCTACCATTTTAAATAGCGCTGTTTGTTTTTTGTTTCTTAATTGTTTTAATTACAACTTAATGTTATTAGCTGTAAAAAGAAGTATCCCAAAGTTAACTAGAAAAAAACAGGTCAGACTTGTTGCAGCACATCACTAGCAGCAGGAGGTTGCTGAATGATACAATAAAAAAAAAAAAAAACAACAACAACCCCCCCCAATTTATTTTACTTTGTAGCTCTGTAATTATGTTCACCTAAAACAATGTTCCATTCCATGAGATACTAAATACCTTCCAAAATTTAACTGTATCCTTAAGTCACACTCAAGTTGATGTTCAGAGAAAGTATGTAAGAAAATCCCATGCCTTATTTGATTGGTGCAAAGTTTAAAGATTGTATCACTGCAACTTGTCAATTACCATATTTCTTGAAAAAGTCATGCTGCCCCTTCCATGGAAATAAGAGGAAAGCCACGAAGTCTTTGATAACAAGTGGCTTTGATATCTGTGGGATTTCAAGACATCCTGCATAATGGAAACACCTGAAAACTCAAGACAGTCATTGGCTCCCTTGTAGCTTCGAAAGAAACAAGTCTCATTCTGCCTTTAAGTGCCCTAGGAGTGTACCTGTACTGAGTTTCAGAATCCACAGCTGAGACTTACTCCTCTTCTTATATCACCAAGTTTGTCATCTTGTGATTGAACTCAAACATGTCCTTGCAAGCCAAGGTGGACTATGGACTACTCTGTAATGTAATATCCCCCAGGAAGGGCGAAGGAAGGAACAGTCATTCGTATATCTTACTGGAACTACTATGACTCATGCATTGTGGCATCATTTTAACTGTTGCAAGGCAAATTATAATCCACAGTTATTCCCAGGTATCTTTTCCTTTTTCAGTTCTTGAGCTGTTTCACTTAGCCTTTATCAGTCCAGTAGCAGACAGAAAAAGAGTCAAAGTGCTATAATGCGTATGTATGCCTATATATACATGACTACACATATTTGCACATTTTGATGCAACAGGAAAGCTTGTGCAATCCAGAGGTATTGCTGAAACCTCCATAATTTTAGTCCACTCTACTCTGACCCTATTCTGGCACTATTATCACCCCTTCCCATCTGGGCTTGAGTGGCCTTGTTAGGGCAGCCATTAAGCTACACAGCTAGAGATTTCACT
The DNA here is from genome assembly GCA_026770055.1 of Myrmophylax atrothorax. NCBI lineage: Eukaryota > Metazoa > Chordata > Aves > Passeriformes > Thamnophilidae > Myrmophylax > Myrmophylax atrothorax. The sequence continues at coordinate 71,070,032 of JAOXXN010000395.1, forward strand.
TGAGGAGGAAGTAAAGCATCTGCCAGTGCAGTACTCCAATTTATCACCAGGAGTAGATAATAAGGTGGATTGAGAATCAGACCTAGTTAGCAACTGGTTTACACACTACTCTCTGTCATTGCTGCATGAGACCATGGGAGGTTTATGTCTTATTCAGAAGGGCAATTGTTTCTGTATCACTGCAAGATCCTAAATACAAATCAAAGCACACAGCTGTTTTGCAGTGAGGACTTGACCCTTTTTCATCTTTCATTATGTGTTTAAACAATAAAACAATTTATTTACCATAACCTCTACTATGTTTATGTGGAAAATGTTTGGCTTAGGATGACAGTTTTTGTCTTCAGATAGAGATTCATTGGATTTTTACTGGACATGAAAAGCAGAGATTTGTAACACAGTATTTCTAAAATAGCATGAAATACTCTTTTTCTTTATAGCTGATACAGACTGTGAGTGCAATTGACAAAGATCAGCCTCCTCGAGGACACAGATTTTTCTTTGAGTTGGTGCCAGAATTTGCTGTTCATCCTAACTTCTCCATTGTAGACAACAAAGGTAACTGCTGCCTGTAACACACTCTTCTCAATATCACATAAAATTTAATCCAGAAACATTTATTGATTCTGCTTTTCCATTCTAGATAACACAGCAGGAATTATGACTAAAAGAAATGGATACAGTCGTAGTAAGATGAGTACCTATCTTCTG
>JAOXXN010000395.1:71071714-71085577 GCA_026770055.1 Myrmophylax atrothorax
TTCTTACCTAGACTGGATTCAGGATGCCTCCAACAAATATTCAGAGAATATCTGTTATTAGGAGAGGGGCAATATCTAGGAACTCTATCTGTAATGCTGGGCATAGGGAAGAGAGGATACTTGAGCTCTGACAAACTGATAATGCTTACTGCCAAGGCACCATCACAAGCAGAGAATTATTGTTCAAACTCTGCCAGACCTAGCTCTTCACCTTGCAAAATTCTTAACAGTATGTTATCAGGCTCTGCATCTTCAAAGCCATCCTTCATGCCCCAACACAGAGCATGAAAAGATGGAACATGAAACACATGACCTTACTTCCTCACAGTGAAAATGTTACTCTGATTGGCTGCAATCCTTTGAGTACAGAAAGACTGAACTAAAATAAAAAGTCAAACTGTAGCTTAAGACAACAGCAATAGCACTTGAGACTCAGAACAGGATCAGTGGCCATTGTCATGCAGAACAAGTATGACTTCAGCCCCAGGGTTAGAGGCCCTGCTCTACTTAGTGCTACAGACATAGCTGAAGCCAAAGAAGCAGTATAGCTGTAGAGCATCTAAACAGAATTGTTAGTCTACAGCTAGTGTGATACTTAGCACCTTATTTAATTTTTCAGTGAGGAATAATTTGTTAGAATAGTAGACTGGTGTCAACATAATTTCTTCAGAATAACCTTTCAGTGATCTGGTCTTGTCTCATATATGGTGTTCTTAAACTTACTTAAGTCTGCTATTTCTTGTCTAGCATTATCAAAGCTGGAAAAGAATGGCTCCTGTATAGATAGAAAGAAAAAAACAAACAAAATAGAACAGAACATCCTTTATATTCAAAACACGATAACGTGGCAAATGGAAGATCTCTGTTCCCCTGTACCTACCTGCAGCATGTCCAATTTTACCTTTGATTCATCAGTACTTAAGTCATTCAGAGCAAAAACTTAGCTCCTAAGATTCAACAAAAGCATTCAGCAATGCTGTAATGTATAGTTTAGCAACCACTGTTATGCCTCGTTGAGAGGTGGTCTTCCTGGCCTCTTCTATTTATTCCAGCTACTGGAGCTAGGGTCAGATTTTTAAAAGCATTTAAGTATTGAATTCCTCCTGAAACCAATAACATTTAGACACTAAAATGTGTTTAGGAATCTTAACTCCAATTTTTTTCATCTGCTTTCGTAGGAGTTCATTTTTGTGTCAATCTTCAACTCTTCAGAAGAAACATTCATTCAACTAGCACTTCTTAAACTAGGAAGAACATGTTTTTCAAAAGAAACATTTAGTAGCAAGGACCAGATTTCAAGCCTTGCGTCACTGAAGCCAAAAATGGTTTTGTCAATAATATTGATAGCTGAAGGTCTTCAGGTTCTTATTTTCAGAAGGACATGTGGATCCCACATTTAAAAGTTAATTAGGCACTTAGGAATACCAAAATCACTAGCTTTCATAAGCGCAAATTACTTTTGCTAAGGAGATTCAACTACATTTGATGAAATCACCCTTGGTGGCTGCCAGAAATGTAGTACTTTATAAAACTACAATCAAAGTCAAACCCTACTGGGATGATATATTGTAAGGCATTGTCTGCTTTTCAACTTCAGCTTAATTTTATATCTATTTAAAATATATAATATTCTGTTCATTGTTCCCATAAGTTTAAAGAAAGCATATTTTTTGACAACTAAAAAATAGTTAATACTTTTCCATAGTATCTTCAACTTGGAGATACCTTTTATCACTATTTTCCCACAAAAAATCCCATTCCATCCTTAAAACTTTTCCAGTTCAACAGATGACACAGTATTTGCTTAAATATTTTGTTTCTAACTACTCAGTTCTTCATTCATCTTTTGTTTCCTTTTAGTGCTAGTTGTCTTGTTTATGGCTCTCAAGAGACAGAGGAAGAAAGAACCCTTGATCATCTCAAAGGATGATGTTCGGGACAACATTGTGACCTACAATGATGAAGGAGGTGGGGAAGAAGACACCCAGGCTTTTGACATTGGCACACTGAGAAATCCAGAAGCAAGGGAGGAAAGTAAGATGAGAAGAGATGTAATCCCAGAGACAATATTTCAGATAAGGCGGAGTGCACCTCTTTGGGAAAATATTGATGTCCAAGATTTTATTCATAGAAGGTTAAAGGAAAATGATTTAGACCCAGCAGCCCCTCCTTATGATTCGCTAGCAACATATGCCTATGAAGGAAATGATTCCATAGCAAACTCACTCAGCTCCCTGGAATCACTTACCACTGAAGGCAACCAAGACTATGAGTACCTCAGCGACTGGGGACCTCGGTTTAAAAAACTGGCAGATATGTATGGTGGAGAGGACAGTGATCGAGACTGAGAAAGTAATCTGTGACCTGATCATTGTTAGTGGAATTCATGTCTATGTTACTAGATGAAGTGGCCTACTCTCTCTTACTTGGGAATAAAAAATTTACAAAAATAGGTGTTGTCTTAGTAAGGGTTCGCTTAATCAATAAGTCAAGTGAATGAATATGAATTATTTAGATTTTTAAAAATCTATAATTCACTCTCTCTGCCTCAAAACCTCAGATGAAAGGGTTTTATTGGGAATGAAAAGAAAATAAAAGGCTTTTTGTGCCTTTAATAATGACATGGAAACTCCATTTTTTTAAATTGCTTTGCATTACCTTTCCTACTTTCTTGGACAGTGTGCACCTGCATTGTAACATAATCTCAAAAATATACATCCAAAAGAGTAATATTACTGCCATATTTATTGAGTTAAAGAATGTCTGTGTGTTGATTCATCCTGATATTTTTATATATGTATATTTATATTTTTGTATTTTTATTAAATAAATTAGTATTTATACAAACACTACTTACTCATGTACTTTGTTAATCATAAAGAACTGTCCAATCTTTCTGAACAAAGGAAACTGCGTATTGTGCAATACTTCATTTTTTAATGCATCTTCTCATATTGGATTAGTGGTTGAAATGTACTGTGCAAGAATGATATGGGGAGAGTGCTCTGTAATGGGAATGCAGTGTAGAAAAAGAAAAACTATTTCAAAAAAGTAATTATAAATAAATGCACTCTGACTTGCAATGTGTACTACTATATTGCATAATGATATAATTTCATGGTGAAACTTACTTCCACTTCTTATATGAACAGGTGACCAGTGAGCAGACTTAACAGGTATGTGTCTGAGGGTTTAAGGAACTGTAAAAGTTTATTCTGGTATATATGAAAACTATTTTATAATATGCCTTTTAAAAATTGAAAAATTAAGCAAACATCAATAATGAAAGGAAGGCTTTTGTATTCTAATGTTATTTTGGGGCTTTGAGACAACTAGACAAATCAGACATGTTAATAATAGTTTCTTTTAAATAAAAATTAGCTGAGCAATAAAAACAAAGTTCAACTAATATTTTAGTAAACATGTCAATCTTCTATTCCTTCAAAGAAAGTGCATACATTTGCATATTTCCTAAAGCCTTAATGACAGTCATCAAGTATATACTTGTGTTTAAAATCTATTTGCTGGATCAGCTTTTATGCAATGCACTTTTTTTTTCCACAACTCAGGATAAGAAGAATTTAAATGGATCATGTGATCTAACTGAAGGTTGCAGGGCTTATCTGCATTTGTTTAATAAAAGGGAAAAATCAACCCCCTCAAATGTATGGAAAAGAACTAAATTTGTCAACGATGTAGGAGGTACACTATCCATAGTGTTTCCATTTTTAGTATCAGCTTTAGGGAAAAGCAACTTCATACAGATGTCCAAAATAACAATGTTCTAAGGTTTTCTTCATGTTACTTAGCTATTTTTTCAGATCCTTTCAAAAAGAAACTTAAGATACACATTGACAGTGCAATGCAGACTACTGAGGCACTCATCTCTTGTCAAAAAGATAATAAAGAGGTTCCAGCCAAGACCCCTTCAGCCAGACATAGGAACATATTCCCACCTAATATTTTCCTCTCTACTATGTTAACTCTCAGATTATTTATCAAAAATAATTCTTTTTTATTATTATTTTTTCCTTCTACCATACTCTTCTATCAGACCCGAGACATCTTATTTCAAGTTTTCTCACACTAAGCTCCTTTTCGTGGGGAGTGGAATGTGAGTTTTTGTGATTGGGGTTCTGAACAAGCACCTGAACAGCTTGCTGTGAGCTGCATGTCAGGTCAGCAACACTATGTTGCAAACAAAAAAAAAATTCTAGTGACACAAAAAAGTCAAAATAACCTGCAACCATGTGTCAGCTATGTACATGGATGTGATGTAGCAGCAAGACATCAGTGTATAACTTGATGGCATAGGAGTGTATATTTCTGGTTGGGTGTTGGGGTTTTTTTGTTTGTTTTGGTTTGTTTGTTTGTTTGTGTGTTTTTCTCTTTTGAAGGTAGAAGCAAAACATCTATGGAGTGTATGTTCTCAGCATTGTTGCTGGCAAAGTAAAGTACACAGGAATCCATTAGTCTTTTAATTCAACTTCTATAATTTTAAGACACTGCCTTAAGATGGGATAGAAAGAAAAAAAAAACCAAAACAAAACAAAACAAAAAATCAAGCAACCAGATAATGAAACAGCTGTGTCCCTGAAGAGAAATTACTCGGGCTGAGGGAGGGAAGAGGAAGTGTGGTGAGACCCAAATGAAACCAAAATAGAAAGAGAATATGGCATGAACTTCCTTGACTTATAGAAATTGTACACCAAACTTCATCTTACACAGTAGACTGGACTAAGAGAGCTTTCAGCAGTCTTATAAATTGTCATCTAAAGTCGGAATACCACACAGTGAAGTAAAATGTCAGAAGAGAGCAAAATGAAAATACATCTGTCCTCAAGCAAGGACAGATACAGAGAAGTTATATGTTCATGGAGTTGAATAAGTTTTTAAGACGTCAAGATTTGGTGCAGGACACATCAAAAGGTGCCAGTGCGATTTCAAAGAGACGTCTAGTGAAGTCAGGATGAAAGAAACAGGGTGTGAAACTCTTCCTTCAAGACATATAAAATTAATTTAGAAATTATATTTTCCACAAAGAAATAATCTTCTGGGATTTGGGGATTTTGTTCTGTTTTTCTTTAGTGACAGAAAGAGAAAATAAGTATTGTAGAAGTTACCTCACAAAATGCTCTGGTAGAGACACGTCCTCAGTACCAATAAGTCATGGTAACACTATGGTATTTTGGGAAGAGGAGAAATCCCAGGAAATTAACAAAAAGAGGTACCTCCGTCCCCTTCTCTTACTCTAGGTTTCCTCATCCCATGTTTGCAGGAACAGAAGGAAACATTCCCATGCTTTCCTATTAAGAAAATGAGTTGTGAGCCTAATAACCCTGTGTTCCTTAAAGGAATATATGTTTAAAAGACAACATACGTGGTTTTACAGCTCACAGAATTTCACATAGTTGACATAACAAAACAAGTAGCTTCTCAAGATTGCTAAAGATTTCAAGCATTCTTACAGTGAATAAAACTAGTTGACATATCTAACTAGCAGATCTTTGGGCTTATTCATTCAAATTGGCTACAGAAACTATTATTTTCCATTAAAATTGCACCCTTTTTTTTCTTTTCTTTTCTTTTTGGATAGATCTTCTTTTATTCTTGTGTTTGGAACAATACAGTAAACAGCACATCACAGATGAGGAATTTGTATTCCCAGTGGGAACTACTGTGAACAGGCAAAGGGCCAGGTACAGAAACTAACAGGAAATTGCATAGCATAAACAGATCCAGAAGTCTACCTTTTAAGATTATAAAGGTGGCAGAAAAACTTCAGATTTACCTCTGATTAATTTCTATTTTCAATTAATAAGTTCAGACTGATGGAGTTATGTACAATTTTTTTAATCAAAGTTCATAATTCAATGAATAAATAGGAATTTTGAGGGAGAAAGAAAGGAGACTGGAGACTAAACATGTATCTGAACAACTCAATTTGAAGTGCAGTTACTGGTAAGTCATCTCCTTTTAACCATCAGTGAAATGGATATATGATTTCTCTAAGTCCTAGAGGCAGCATGACACCTAGATCCCACTGCTACGCTGTCTTTGGATTCCCAAAGATACAGAGAAGGAAGAGAAGGTTGTTAGTGTTCTGTAGCCATTTTTGTCTTCACAGGCCCACATGTGGAGGATCTGAGATCCAGCATCAATACTACTACTGTAGTGTCATGGGAGGAGCTAACTGACATAGATGTCTTTGAGCTGTCCAATACAAAATGATGCTGATGAAGTTATTAACTTTCTTTGGTACTTTGAGTGGCATTGATGGGTACAACTTACAAAAGGTACAACAAAAAAGACAGGATTCAGCTGGATAGGCAAAAAACATCAGTCCATTTAGGGGCAGAATGTTGAATGACCCAGTAGGATATGCCATACTGATTAAGCATCAGGAAGCAATGAGAGCGACAAGAAATCAGAACTCCTTCCAGTGATGCTTCTGCAGGTATTCCTCCCTCTGTGAGATAACAGAGGCATAGAAGTGCTGGGCATTTCATGTTTATGCACATCTTCATCCTCTGTGAAGTCAAAAGTGCTTAGCAAAATTCTGGATCCATGGGATTGCCTAAAACCTCAGACCTCTCACTTGGGAGTTCAAGGACATAGCCTTAGAAGATGCTCAAGAGAAAGTAGAAAAGTAATTTTTTATGGTGCTTATCTCACCAAGGATCTACTTTTCTGCCACTCAGATCTGTTGTGGTTCACTGAAAGGGGAACAAGTAGTTGGAAACACTTAGAATTTACAAGATTAATTCAGGATCTTTTGCAGAAAAACTATTTGTGGCTGATAAGGGCTAAGATAAATTTAGTAACTCTGGAGGAAATACTGTTAGATTTAGTGATCATTCTGAACAGACTTAAATCGATTTTGAATGGGGTCTTTCCAGGGTTAAGAACAAATAAACTGAGAAAAAGGAGTAAAAATGAACACAGAAAAATTCCAAGTAAATGCTTCAAGAAAACAAATAAAAAAAAAGAAACCAAACAAATCAAAACATAAATCCATTCTACCTTGATGGAGGTCTTGTTCATAATGTTCATTTATTTTCTATTTCTTTTCACTTAAACTGAATTTTGTACCATCTTGATAGAGTTACAAGCTTATTCTGTTAAATTGTCTTATCAGTAAAATGTAATTCTGGAGACAGTCTCCTACTGAAGGTTACAACTTTCAGTGAAATGCTGAAACAGACTCCTCATTATGCCAGGTTAAGCATTCTAAGTGCAACCACCACTGTACTTAAACATTCTTAAAATCTGTAGCCCTTTCATTAAATGGTTGTTTTCAGAACAGAATAATCCCACACAGAACAAAAAAGAAAAGAAACTTTCCCTTAGTTCTTTTCTTATGCACTGATGACAAGAGACATTAACACCTTTTGTTCTTCCAAAAGCATTTCAACTGCTAATGGCTTAATTTACACTCAAAGTTGCATTTTAAAGTTATATTTATACATCACTCCTCACTTGTGCTTAGTAGACAGATAGCACACCTAAGTGTTTGATTCATTGCATGTTGGAATATTGCTACATTTTATGTTTTACAATTGAATTTGTAGAAAAACTTGAGCACTTCCAAAACCAAAATGAAACAAAACAAAAATAAAAGAAAACAAAATAGGGAAATCAAAATTTTTGCCTGTGATTTGGGAAGATGAATGGGAAATAAAAGAATTCTAGAAGAATTTTTAAGGGACATGTGATGGGCATTACTTTGTATGCACCTGTTTTTTCCTTTTTATACATATGGGTGACTGTATATATATGCATATATTAAAAAAAATTGCCACTTTATTATCTATAATGGTGACCAACACTAAACTCTAGGTACCACACCTATTCAGAGATGCCTATCTAAAAGGTAAAAACCCATGGAAGAATACAAGACACATTCAACTAAGTGCAAACCGAAAGATATAAAACAATCTGATTTCACAAATTGTTTCAGGTTCTAGCATCCTGCTGTTAGAATGTATATTTTAAACTTTGGTTCAGTTTCATTTCATGAATCAAGCAAGAAGAGATCTGGCCTGAAATCTATTTAAAAATCACTTCCAAATTTGGGATTTTGCATCTTTATCACAATCTCATAGAAATAAAAATGCAGAAAAAGTGTTGTGAATATCAGTATTCCCTTATTCCAAAGAAATCATGTTGATGTTATTTCTGCAGGGGAAGGCAGTGCCTTTGCTTGGAATTAGCCCTCTGGCTGTCACTGGGCAACATGCAGCAGAGGAAATCTAGGAACACGTACTTCTTCCTTTTACTCTCTGCTACTCCACCCTATTCTAAGCAAAGTATTCTGTAGCACCCTTCGCCCACTCCAGCGAAATTCATTGGAATACTTTTTAGCAAATTTCAGATCACCAGTAAAAGCTGAAGAAGTGACAGTGTCTTGTCACAACTTCAATGTCTTTTTCTTGCACACTGTTTTAGCAGGAAATAGGTTTTCATGAAAGTCCTGTAAATTAAGTATGAGCGTATTCCTAATTTGTTCATTTTATCATGGAATTTGACACAACTCCTGTCATAACACCTATTAACATACCTTTATCAAACTGGGAATGAACTCTGTAATTTTAACAGCATTTGCTTTTAGAGTCAGTATGCCAAGCATTTCTCCCATCACTTCTCACAGGGAAATGACAGACTGTACAAGGTAAACCTGTACAGAGGGTTTGATTTTTGGTGGGAGTGAAATGATAATAACATTGTTCACTGCTTATAGTTCTGTCCTTCAATTTACCTTTTGAGTTACTGGTAGACATTTAGAACAGATTAGAAACAGTTTATATCTGTTTTTGTAGTGAAAGAATATCTTTGGAGAAATAGGATCCCCAAACATGGCCATTATCCTTTGAGCTTTCCTTTCTCTACAGAAGCCAGAGGCAGAAGGACCCTCCTGGATACTACATCACATAAGTATAAATCTAGCACATACTAATGGAAGAAGAAGTTAAAGCTATAGCTTCACAAGTAAAAATGGTGAGAAGGAAATTAGAGCTGGGATTTTTGTCACTTGAGAATTGCTTTTGTGGCTGTCAGGAAGCAGGCTGCTTGTTGCTAGGGGAAATGATACTACTACTTACTTCTTATATAATGCTTTTTATCCCTAGTTTTTAAAGCTTTTTTTACAAAGAAGGTCAGTGTCATTATCACCATTTTACAGGTAGGAAAAGCACTTATTTGTGCACGGGTTTCCCCAGGGACACCCATCAGGATAGCAGTGAAGACAGAAGCAGAAAACTGCTCTTTTCTCAGCAGGCCACACTGCCTTGAGGTCAGCTAAACATTTAGGAGATATTAATTTATGTACTGTCACTGCTTAAAATCATCAGAAATTTTGTTTTTAATTAGCTTTGGCTGCCCCACAAGTATCAGACATCTGGAAGGAGGAAGACCTTTTATGTAACACCATGAGACAAAGATCCTTTCCAAACTAAAAATGTGTTTTGGACAGGTATTTGTTTTGTAGACAGGTTCAAAGTTGTTTCAACAGGAGAAGACGAGTTGCTCTTCTGGGCTTGCTTCCTGCAGGAGAGTGAATGAAAGAGGCTATTAGTTCCAGGTACAAAGGACAAAGGGATAGGCAAAGAAATGTGCAGTAAGCCCTAAAAACAGGACTGTTCTAGTTTTGACAAAGAAGCAGCTTTAACCTAAAAGTTAATCTTTCGTTTAGATCAGATGAGAGATACAAGAGAGCTGGACAGGGAAAGAATATCAGTCTGTAGTACCCAGCACCAGCTGTTCTCCACTGCCTCAGAACTGATTGGTTTTTATTTCTAAGGACTCCTTCCATGCCTTTGCATTTGATTTCTTGATGAGACATCATTTTTTTGATTGCTGAAAAAACCGCCTAATTTTTCCCCAGCAATTCCAGATTTGTAATTTAATGACAAATCTCTAGGAACAAGCCTGAGCAGCTCTCAGCAGAGATACAGAGAGAAAACAAGACATGAAGAGGCTTTTCAAACCCATTCCCTGTGTAAATGAAGGGCTTTGTTTCAACTAACACTCAAATTAGGATACAGAATGGACACCAGGCTGCACAGCAACATCCAACGGGATCCAGAATGAGAGCCAAAGCGAGTAAACAGCTTCCCCACCTGCTACCACATATGCTGCCATCTGCAGCTTACTGACCAAGGGGGAAGTTTGATCTTTTCCAAAGCAATGGCAGTGTGTTTTCTTCTGTGCCATGGCTGAGTGCCTTCAGCCACCCTGTACAATAATGCCAGAATATTTGTTGTCACTGATGTTCAGCCAACCCTGCACTGTTTTACAGGCAGCTTTTGCACAGCACTACCAATAAGGGCCGGATTTCACCCAGTACATTTTTCTTCCACAGTCAATGACATCTTGCTGTACTTAATAAACACCAAAGTCATTTCAAAGTATTATGAACACCATAATATTTTAGAGGTAAAAAACCCTCATGTCATGATGCTTCTCTTGATTTTATGAAAAGCCCTTAAACAAAAATGAGTTTTGCATTACATTTTTGATACAAATACATGCTTGTAATAATGATGTAATCTGCTGTAATTCACACACTCATTTTGGTGATATAAAGGAGAGCTTTCTCAATTTTTGGATCAGATAGTTGCATGTATATTAAAAGCTTAATCCTGAAAATTCTATAAAGCAGATTTAGATAAATATTAAAGGGTTAGATATTACTGTATGTTTTATATATAATTTGCAGAAAGACTGTACAGATTTTTAAATAATTTTACAAAAACCATAAATCTATACTAAGATAAAGTGGAGATTAAAAAAATGGTGACATATTTCTACCAACAAATATAGACTCTCTTTTGTAAAAGATTTATACACTTGCAATAGAATGAAAATCTGAAGAAAGTGGTAGTACCTTTATCCAACTATATCAGCTGCTTTAATAAAGGCAGAAAAACTTTTAGGCTTATGAATCCCTTCTCATTAGGACTGACAGAAATTTAAAAAAAAAACTCCAATGCCACTTTGCAATATAAGATTTCAAAATCCAAATGTCAAATTAATTTTAAGTTGTTTATTAACAGAAGTTCTCCTTTATAAATTTCAAATTTGGGGTTTCTTTGTACAGGAACATTTGCAAGGTAGATGTGCTGATAAGCCCCATATCTAAATCTAGGGAAATTTGACAATTTTTTTTTCAATTCACATTTTTCATATGTACATAAATATGGCAAATTGGTTAATGAGAAAACATTCTTCTAATCCGAGTTTTCAGCCAACAGGGCAAAACATCACTTGAATTTTGTAGTATATGACCGTCAGTGTACCCATAGAGGCAGACAAGCAGAATCTGTAACTGTCTAGTTCAAAATCATAAGGTAAAGCTGTTTTTAACCTTTAAAAGTAGTGCACAATTCTTATACATAATACATATATATTCTAAATAGATTTTATTATGCAATTAAATAACAATTTATCCTGTGGCTTTGTAATATAGGGATTTTTTTTAAATTATTGCACACAACTTCTGAAAAACCAGTGGGTCATAGCAGCCAAATGTTCCATTTAAAGAAAATTCCTGCCATGCCATAGTTATCCTACCTAAGATGGGAACCCTGAACTGTCAGGTTGAAGCTCTGGATTGCAAAAATCAAGATCAGAACATAGCATTTGACTCCAAACATTCATGGTTCCAAAGTAAGTTATATTTCTGATTTGATAAAGGTCTCACCCAAGTCTTGCTTCCCAATAATGCTCAGATGTAGAGTACTTTTTACAGGCAACTCTATCAAGTTGCAGCATTATCATGGAATTCAGGCCTGAATGATTTTGTGATTTCCTTCAGTTCCATTTAGTGATGGTATGATTCTAAATATCCCGGTGGACAAGGCCATTGCAGGCATGGATTAACAGACCTATCAAAATGAAAGTTCGTTGTTTCAGTGGTTTCCAGCTTTGAGAATATGGTAAAGTGATTATCACATTATGCTTAAGAGCTACAGATTTCAGTGTGTCTCTGTTCTCCACATAGCAAATTATTTGGATTTGGATAGCCATCTGTCTCATTCCATCATATCCTTTCCTTATAGGATATGATGTAAGTGAACGATGCCATGATGAAACTGTACCAAGATGCTGTAATAGAGAGCATGTGCTGTGTGAAAATACAAGTGTAGGAGCATAAAAATCTACATAATACTTACATCATTGAACATGTGTACTGCCTATCAGCAGGTCTGAACAACACAGTCATGTTCTACCATGTTCAAGAACAAATCCATTTTTCCCTGAGTTTCTTTTTCTCCATTGTCCTCTCTACATCTTTTACAATTAACCCCTGGATTTTCACCTGCAGCTGCCAAGTTTATATATAGGAAATTATTTACTGTTTTGCATCTGTATAAAATCAGTGTAATGCTGCCTTCTGATTCTATAGTATTATTTTTCTCACTGTTTAAAACTGCAAAAGCAACTTTGGATGTGGTTCTGCTTTCTAGAATATCCTTGCTGCTGTTATTTGCTACTCATCTTTTTGTTCATGCAAGAATACACAACTGCAGACTGAGAAAACAAGTGTTCTTTTGCTCTTTCTCCTGCTACACAGAGAGATTCCTCCAGCAGTTCAGCTCTTTCAGATTGCTTTAGATATTAGAACACCATTATTTTTCCTGAGAGATGTAGGACAATTTTTTTTTCCCCTAACTGAAGGACAGGCATTCTTTCCTCTCTGGGTTATATTAGTAAATGCTAGCAAGCAGCCTCTAGAAATGAAAGAGGAGACCTAAGCTTAATACTCATTCTGCCCTGTTCTGAGCCTTTTTAATAGCTGCTCACAGATCTGTCATCCATGAAGCTTTTAAAGATCTCCTTTTATTCCATTTATGTTATAAATTGTTCAATTATTGTCTAAACTGGCACTTGCTTTACACCTGTTACCTGATTTTCTCAAAAAAAGCTATGAGATCAAGTTTTCATTTTTTTCAATTAACTTTTTAAAGTAATTTCACTGTCTTTTCATGCATAAATAGGTTTTGAATAGCTATTTACGGAAACCCAAAAAACAAACTGGAGATTAAATGGCATTGGCAACTTACTGAAGTTTAGAAGGATACAATTTCATTTGCAATTAATCAATGTAATATTTCAGTTTTGTAAAAAAATAAGTATGCTCATTATAGACTACAAAACCTTCTTTTGGCAATTATTTGTTTAAAATTAATAGAAAATAGATTTTTTTTCACTTATTACAATAATCGTGTTTAGAGAAAGAGCAGGATAAAAGAGGACTATTTAAATACACATTCTTTGCTAACTACCGTGGATCACAGATTTCAAATTATAGTTTGAGAAAGGCCAGGATACATCATAGAATAAAACACACATATATCAGAATGATAGCATGAAAGAGGATAAACATGTAAGAAGATGAAGCATAATCAAAATTCGGGAGCAAAAATCAAAATCAAAAATTTTAGATACATTTTAAAGACAAGACTCACAGAACACAGACTGATCAAGGGACAGGCAGTGGATTGTCAGAACTGTGGCTAGTCATCAAGAAAGGAAATTGGGTGACCAAAAGTCTGGTTATGTGTCTGCATTATGCTACAGGTTTTAGCAGTGAGAAGAAGAACATTAGAAAAGCCTAATTTTATGAATTGGTTTTGTCGATCATAAGATCAACACTGATAGCTTTCAAATCTCTTTCAGCCACTAATCCTACAAATATGTTATTTGTATTCAAAAGATGAATAATTCCCAAACCAGGCTTTTATTTTTTATACTAGTTTGTTCTTATTTAAAGAACTGTGTGTAGTATCTTCAAAATAAATTCAAGTACAATTTCTCCTTCTCATGAATTTACATTTACTTTGTCATTGCTAGTAGGCAACA
>JAOXXN010000395.1:71096114-71112318 GCA_026770055.1 Myrmophylax atrothorax
ATGAATAATGAGGGCACAACACTATGTGGACACAGTAAACAGGCAAATGGTAACTTGGGAGAGAAGGAGCTCAAGAGACTCTAGTAAGAGTCTTTCTTGGAAATTAGGACATTCATCAAAGAAAAGCACATACCTAAACCAAACACAGGTAAGGACATCTAGCGAGTCATATTTATAAGTAAGAGTGCTCAGGATAAGGAACTAAATCCACACCTTGACACAGGCAGTATGCTATTTTGCTTCCTTTTTTTCCCTGCCTATTAGTTTACAAAAATCACTTTTTGTTTTTTGTCTGTTTGGGTTTTTTTGTTTTATTTGGTGCCAGAAGTCTTCATCCTGTAGTCTTCATGAGGAATTTGATGAGAAGTGAATTGGCTTGCTGCTTATGCAGAGAAATGCTACTCTAGTGCTCATTGCACAGCCTTACTCTTCTACAGTAATGCTGTTGCTTAGAGACTCAAAACTTTATTGTAACTTTTAAAAGCAAAACTAAGTTTTGCCTCAGCATTCCCTGGATGGTCTATAACAAGAAATATTCACTTTGAGTGAAAAGTCTGCATTCCTTGTAAAAATAACTTGATGATGGCTTCAGTGGGAGTCTTAATTGCAAAAAGAATTCAAGATAGAGCTTATAAGTATGATGTGCAGCACTTCTGTATGCCTCACAGGGCAAAGAGAAATACAGAACTCTACTTGTACATACCTATTTTCAGAGGCTACTTAAAAGAATTGCATTGAGTTTTAGCAAAGTATTGCATTTGTAAAATATGTTAGGAACATTCTTGGGGAAAAATACTGTACATCTATGTAAGATAACATTAAACAAAAAAAGAGAGGAAATGAGAGAGGAAATGAGAGAGGAAATGAATGGCATCATAAAACAACATACCTCTCTTGCAAAAGCTCAGTAGGTCATGGAAAGCTTCATGGACATGTTAAGTATATAAAGCATCTAAACACTGAGGAAGCACAGTTGCTCAATTCTATGCTCTGATAATGTTAATACCTCAAAATATGGCTCTTAAAGGTAAAATAAATTTGATATACTTGAGTTTGAAACAGACATTTGAAGCAACTGGATTCTGTTCCTTATTTGCTTTCATGTCTAGCTTAGACTGTTATTCTCCCTTAAACAGCTCAAAAAACTTTTTAGACTGTTCCTGCTTCCTCACTGCAGGGCACCAGAGCAGCCTATCTCAAAAGCAGCCACCATAGGTAAAATAGAGTATCTGTCATCCTCATAGTGCTGTGTGTGGTAAGCGCTATTATGAGACTTCAGGTACAGTGAGAGAAGAGGCATCCCACTTATAGCACCTGTGGGTTTAGTTTTAGTTTCTGGTTCGGTTTGGTTTGGTTTGGTTGGTTTGGGGTTGTTTGGGTTTGGTTTTGGTTTTTATCAGGAAGAATCCAGACGTGAAAAGACAAAAAACAGTAAGCAGGTACAGAAGAATTTAGAGTGGCAACATGGAAAACACAAAGAAGCAGAAATTGTAATAGTTTCTGAGGCAATAGTTATTTTAGCAGAACAGAGTAACAATTGGCACTGACTGTGAATGTGAGATAAATTCAATTCTGAACCAACAGAATTCATTCTCTCTCTGGAGAAGATAATCTGGAGAGAAAATAATGGTTACCTATCTGAGCACAAAGCACCAATGGTTATGGGAAAATCCATGAAGAGCAACAAACTGAAAGCAAAAGAGTACATATAAATAAGTTACAGTGAGAAATTCACTGTGATTTTCAGAGTGGATTACTTGTGTACACCAGCTTGAACAACGAATTATTTATTTATTTATTTATTTATTTATTTATTTATTTATTTATTTGCCTGCATGTTTGTTAGTTTGTTATAAAAACATCTTTTTATTTCTTTCCAACATGTAAACAACAGTGTAGTATTTCAGTTGCAAACACACAAGAATTTCAACTGTAACTGTAACGTTATTGCATTGTTTCACATTCATTGAAAGTGGGTGTTTTATAGCACTTTTTTGGTTTGCTTTTGTGGGTGTTTGGTTCTGCATTTTTTAAGAAAACTTCATAAACTTGAAACTTGAACTAGATTTAACCTGACATCACATCTTAAATTGGGTGAATAAAAAGAAAGAAGAGAGAAAAAGGGAGAGAAATATGTAAGCTTAACAAATAACTCCTTGAATATCCTGAAAGACATTGTAATTGCTTAGGAAGGAGTGTACTGAAATCTCAAGTTTGGAAGTACAGTCACCACAGTAAAACCAAAGGAACTGTCAAGTGCCACAGTATAGTCCATGCAACATTTATAAAGGGGACTTTTAGAAAATACCTAAATTTCACTTATAGTTTTAGCTTATAGGCAACGATTGTTCTGTCATTGCTTTTAAAGACACTCTATATCATGTGCAACTTATAGGTACATATCAACATCTTGCATTGTATAAACCTACCATATTTCACTGAAATGTTAAGCTTTCAGCACTCTCGCCCACAATATGATAATTACAGCCATTCAAGCACTAAAACTGGCACATTTCTTTTCCACAGAATATCATGGGTTGTTCAGACATTTCACACCCCACCTCCTTCTACAATTTTTTAAGTAGCACTAAGATGATATAAAAGTGGAGATGGCAAACAGCGTGTGCCAGATAAGACTGTGAAAAGCAGACCTTTATCCTCAGTTCTGTTCTTCACCTGCAACACAACACTCCAGACACTTGTTCTCTCTCCTCTTTCCCTTTTACTTCCCCCAACATATGATAATGTAAGATATTCCTCTTTGATCTTTCCAAACATATTTCAAGCTCTTTTGAAGATTGTGCATATGTAGTTTTTATAAATCCTTTTAAATTTTTTATAGTTTTAAAGGCTTCCTGAAGTATAAGAAGCTTTTAAAACTTAATATTCACACACTCCATCCTCTCGTGTCTATCTTCAAGAACGCTGTGAAACCATGCTGAGTGTCCTTGTTCTTTCTGTAACCCTCCTGGAATTTCGTGGGTCCCTGTGTGCACAGTCATACAAATTTAGTTAGTAAAGAACTCCCTGAATATTTTTTTGTTACGAAGTATGACTCTGTAACGGATAGTCACCCTAATTTTAGGAAGCCTTGGGAAATGGAGGGGTTGTTTCTGTTTTTATTATAACAATTACATGGTTTTACAAAAATATTTCCCCCCCTTTCAAAAAAAAAAACCAAAAAAAACCCCAAAACAAAACCAAAAAACCCCACACCTGAATCCCCACAACACTTTTACAAAAGTGTTCATGATTAACTGGAATTCCTGGAAGTACTAAAGGCTTAGAGAAAATGTTAGAAAGAATAATTGTGCTGGTCTTGTTCTTAATTTAGCTGTCCATTTGAGTTTGAATTATATATTTAAGTGCTTTTAGTTACACAAAAGAATATATTCACAGAGATTCATAGAATCATTTAGGTTAGAAATTCTTTCAGAATTCATGCAGATTTGCCAATGGAAAAATTGTCATAAAAGTAAAAAAAAATCAGATATGAATCTGATAAAAGCAATTGTTTGCAGCCTGTCAGTTACAATCCATGAAAGAAAATGATGATGTAATTCCTTAGCTCTGTGACTAAGTGGAGAGACGTATGTTGCAGTGATTCCAACAGAGGTGATTTTTTTTCAGAAATACTTTTGTTTTCTGCAACATCCTTTCAGGAAAACTGATTTAAATAGTCACATGGATGCAATGGAAGGTAATTCACTGGTCTTGTACAGTAGTAGACAAGTGAACCAAGGAAGTAGTTCATGAAACACATACTGTGTTTTAATTTCATTGTTCAGTAAGTTTTTACTATGACACTTAACAGAAAATGAATTAGAATTTTAGACGAAAACCTAATGAAGAAAATAAACATTATTACAGTAGTGTGGTATGTTTCCTTATTTCTCTTAAAAATATTCTGTTAGGGTCCTCTAGTTATTTTGCAGAAGCATATAAAATATTTGCAATGGCTCAACATATAGAAAATTTATTCCTGGAAAGCATCTCTTTTATGCAAAAAACGAAATGTCATAGAGGTAAAGGATCTCAAACTGAGAGTATTCTGCACTTAAGCTCAGGTAGAAAATGATGCATTTTAAGTAAATAAATAACCGGCTAACACAAATGTATTTTAATATTCAAAACAACACAGGACAAAATGCTTGGATATTCCCTTCTAGCTGTAAATGGAAAAGCTTCAAGGGTGAACATAAATAATTGATAGAGGAGTGACCAGGGGTGAGATAGAACTCCACTGTTTGAAGCCACCATTATCGGGGAATGCTTTTTCCACCAAAAAACACTTCAGCTCATCTGCAGATTATTAAATTCAATACCATCACATAACATGCTAAAATTAGCAACAGATTAACTAAAGGCCAACATTCCTTTTTAACATTATATAATAAGTGACATTAGATCTATACAGCAGCCTGGTTTGCTATTAAAAAGGATAAATAACTCCATCCCAAACAAACAAACAAACAAACAAAAGTGGGTTTTAAGACTGTGTTAGTATTATTTTTGTAAATTGTCATCACAATGGCTATTAAAGTCCGGGGTTTTCCCTTGTTTTCCTAATCGTCTGCTTTCAGCCTGCTTATGACTTTACTATCTTCTCTCTGTGCTCAGCAAAGGGTACCAACTGGCTCTTTACCAGCTGCTTCTTCCTACTCCTACCCGGTCAGCAGCTTTGGGAAGCTGCCTGCAAATACAGTGCTGCAGGATTGCAGTCCAGAGTATCAGCAACCAGCACAGACATCTTTGCTATGTCCCACTGTCTAACTTAGACAACACTGTTGTTAGTACACTGCCCATGCTGATTTAATGTGTAACAGATGAAGCAAATCACGACATTGCCTCAATCCAGCAATTGCAGTGACATTTGTTTCACTTTCTAGTACTTAAAAAAGTTCCCCATATTCCTCATTTGTTTGAGAAACTCTTCCATATTGAACTAAAAAAGTAGAAGGGTCTTGAAGCTGTTACCATAAGGGAATGCAAGTCTACAGTAATTTCTTATTTCCACGGGATTTGTTTGAAATGTTTCATACCACAATGATTGCTTTTACTTTTCTGTTAGGGATTGCTGTCTTCTTTGTAAGCTGTGTCTTGATTTTTTCATCTCTATACACAAAGACCTGCAATGTATCCAGAGCTTCATTACCTACAAGCCATACTGACACCAGCAACAAGGAAAGTGGAGGTGGTAGGATTTTCCTTTACAAGCTTGGCAGCATCAGAATTGTAAGTTTGAGCTCTATCTATTAAAAGAGCTCTTTTCTTTTGTGCAAAGAAGCCAGCCAGCATTTGTCACTAGAGTAACTGCTTCTTTGTTGCTGAACATTCAAAGGCATCTATTTTCCTTTCAAAAGGTTCAGCAACTCCCACTAAAAATCAATGAGGCTTAAGCAGAGCCCCAGGATTTCATTCAAAGACCAGTACCATTTCTTAACTGGCCCACAGAAGAATTGGTTTCCTTTGTGTTGATTTCTTTCAAAAATTCTTCATAAATCCTTTGGTTTGAGCTTGATCAAAACTGCTGAAGTTACAAATTAATTTGCGTGCACGAGTATGCTAAAAATACAGGAACTAGCTATTTACAGCATTACTTATTCCTTTTCATTTCAGTGGTGTCTCTACTAAACAGTATTAAAATGACTACCACATATTTAAAAAAAAAGACCCCCAAAAAACAAGAATCACTTTTAAAAAAACAACAAAAAAATACAAAACATGAAAAAAAATTTACTGGAACAAAAGAATTACCCACCCCATTTAGATTAGAAATATTCACTCAAAGAACCCTCATGAGGCAAAATGAGATTTCACAATATACCACAAAGATCCTACACAGCATGAGGTTATTAAAAGGAATTAAGGAACATAACAGGTCTTTTCTTCCTTGATAGAACTCCATGTTTATGTCTCTCTGCCTCACCAGATGTAGACTATAACAAAGGAGAAGTAAAGAGTTCACTGTAGAGGGAAAATAGAAAGACATAAGAGAGAAAAGAATAAAGAGAAACAAATGAAATTTAATTCTGAACCTACTGTGGGATAAAATATGAAGAAATTCAGTCAATTATTTGTCGGAAACAGTGAAATGCAGGAAATACTCTTTTATGGCAAGCAAATTATCTTTTTAATGTGTATATTATTTAGAGGCAATATTTGCATACTCTGAGAATCGTGCAGAATACTCTTTTAATCTGTTCTCGAAGTCCATGCAAATACTTTGCAACCCTGGAAGACTTGTTAGTAAGGCTTCAGCTGATTCGAGTGTTGGTTGAAAAAAAATCAGGCCTGTTCAAAAATTGTTGGACTCGAGATATCCAGCAAAAATACTCAGGCATTTCCAATAGAGCCTGTAATGAGTTTTTTGTGAAAAAAGAGAACAAACAAAACAAAACAAAACAAAAAATCCAAACAAAGAAAACCAAAACAAAACATAAACACCAGGTACAGCAACAGAAAAACCCTAGCATATTTTAGGAATAGTTAGGGACATGATAAATTTACACAAGATCATTGGTCAGACTGTATAGTAAATACAATATTGATTTTCACAAAGTGACAGGAAAAAATAAGTGGAGCTTCATAGAAACTCATGTAAAGCTGGCTCAGATTTAGGTTGGGAATGGAGGGCCTTGGGAAGCAAAGACTATTAAAAAAATAGAGATATAAAGGAAGGAATGCATCTCAAATCTATAGCAAAAAAAGATATAGGGAGTGGAAATGTTTGACAGAAATGATAAAAAAAAGTCATTCAACTGATGAAGCTTGTTTACAGATATGTATCTACTTCCTTAGTTTTTCTTCCCATTGCTTTAGCACTAATTCTTCATGCCAAGACACAAGGAAGAACATTGCTGCCAGAGATAAGCATACCAGCACTTGTGGGAAGAAAGGACTTAGTTGCTCAGCAAGCCAAAGAAGCTGAGTGTTTGGCAACAGCTAATTGAAGGGATGAATAGCTACTTGCCTTTTCCCTCAGAGGTAGAGCTAATTGATGAGAGAAGGGGACGTCTTCCAGTCGCATCTAAAGTTTGGTTACAATTAAAGAAGGGTTCAAAATTACTGACAGATGAACTATAAGCAGATAACTTTAGGGCCACAGGAAAATCAAACTTAAAACCCTCTGGAGAAGAAAACAAAAATAGTTATCATCCAGAGACCTTAAACTGTACAGTGCAGCTGAAGTGATCAACCTGGCATACACAGAATATTAATGAGCAAAATGCTTCAGAGTTTCTAGTCGGTGCCATCTATGACTTGCAGAAACCTAGAAACAGCTGTTTTATAAAGGTACCTGGAGAAGGAATCAAAAAATAAGAAAAAAAACCAAATAAACAAACAAATTAGCAAACTAAATCTATGAGAAGGTAGTGAAATATAAACTAAATTACTTTGGGGAAGATGGGGAATATGAAATGCTGTATGGCAATTATCTTTACAATTTGCTCTTTTTATTCATATAACTTCCTCAAAAGCTCTATCTTGTGCCTACACTGGATGCTCATCTTCATATCATTATAAGGTCTTCATGATACTTCTTCCCAACACATTACATTTCCATTTGAAAGACAGGGAATCCAAAACAGTCTGATTTGAATCTATACAAGACTGTCGTGCAGACCACAAAGGAACTAAATAATTTAATCCAAATTCGGTTACTTTGACAAAAAGACTTATCATATCTATACTAAAGCTTTTTTAAAAACAAACAAATAAATTAATAAATAAATATGTAACAAGACATGTTACATCAATAAAAGAGTTAGAACAAAAAATGTGAGTGGGAAAGAATTGACAAAGGAAAACAGATACATACTCTTCGATGCCAGGAACAGCTTCCAACATGTTATTATTCCCTTACAAAGCAGGGGAGCTGTTTTACTTCAGCTCTCAATCTCTTCAGCTCTTCTCTCCAATAATAACTGGAATAATTAGCCTGCCTCTCCACAGCAGAACAAACACCACTTGAAAATTCTGTTCCACTCCCTCTTGATCCCAAAAGACAACAGTCCCAAACAGGCAAAATCAAAAAGAAAAGGCAACCATAAAATTGCCTTTCCTATTCCACGCAACATCATTCTCCCTTGTACAATTAGTGCATCATCTTTAGCAGCTAGTAGACCATTTCTGACATATTTACTAACCCATACTATCTACAGCAGTTTTCTGGGAAATCTTGAGCTTCCCTTTGGTGTCCTTGCTGGTAAAGATATCCAAGTGAGTCTTGCCCTGGCAGAGTAGAGAGCTGCCCTTGATCAGTTGTCTCAGTAAAACAGAAAAGATATATTACTGAGGCCAAGCACAGTGGGAGGATAGAGGTATCAAGTCCCCTCGTGAGAGAGAGGCTATGTTAACCAAACTCAGCAAGCAAATACACAAGCAGTCCTCAAACTCCTTTTTCAAGTATGGAAAATTACTGCTCTTCAAGCAGGAATGTGTCTGTCACATAAACTAAACTAACTTCACTGTTTGTTAGAGCTGCTCTGAAAATGAAATTCCCTTCTCTGGGAAAGACTAGAATTACAAGAGTATTTGTTTTGCTTTTACTTTTATTGAATCATAACTAAACACTGCTGTTGAAGAATTTCTCATGGAATAGAAATTCCAAAGCATTTAATTCAGAATTATCAAAATGTATTGATTCAGCACTGTTGGAATGGGATCATAACAGAGCCTAAATAGAATTAATTACTTAAAATAAAGCATTACCATTTCCTCTATTGATAGAGGCATTTCCAGAAAATCCAGCACATATGCAACTGATCAAAATTCTATCTCAAAAACTGAATTGCAATACCTACTGACTGAACCGACATGGCAATGTGTAAGAGACCTTGAGGTCAAGATTTATGGGAAGTTCTCTACTATTTACCCACAGAAACACAAGGGTAAGACTCAATGTAGATCAGTTGGTATGCACAAATGGCACACCCTACATTAAAAAGTGCATCCTGTTACCTGCCATCTGGGTAAGCTTCCAAAATGCATGAACATGTACTCATATCCAACATTTCTAACACCTTCATGTGATAATTATCATGCTAAAAATACAATCTGATATCCTTCATGTAAAGGCTGCTAAAAAGACAATCTGACATCCTTCATGTAAAGGCCCAACATAATTTTCTGTGAGGGCAAATGGAATTTCAATCTTCTTGCAAGAATAATACAGCTAGAGCTGTGTGTTGGGACTACAATGGGACTTTCCAGTCCAGAAACATTGAAACAGCCTATTTGTAAGATGTCACTTATGTTCAATAACAGTTTATTTTTTACAACTACAAACTGAAATTTAATCACCCATTCTTTCTGGATTGATAATACTTGAAACAATGAGGGTTAGGGCAAAGCAAAAACCAAGAGTATGATACTCTCCTGAGGCATGTCATAGTCTGCATACACACTAGATCATGCAGGACTTGCACAGCATTTCTGAAGGGAAGGAAGAAAGGACACCATGATTCTGCACAGCTGACATACAAGTTTTGATGGAGATTTGGAAGGAAAAACAGAATGGAAACTCTCACCCTTAGCTGATGGACAACCACAATAACTGCTGCCTCTGACACTGGGCAACATACTCAGCTTTCATCTTAGTTTTAGAAGTGAATCTTCAAGCACATTATCACACTTCAAATCAATGCTGCACAGCTGGTAACTCTTCATGTATCTTAGCTTGAGCTAGAGTTAAAGAGAGATCAGCTTTAACAAGATTGAAAAGAAATTGCAGTTTTTTTAACAGTATCCTTTGAACTGAATGCTTTTGCAGCTGCTCCTTGATGAACTGTCAGTTTGTTTCACAAGGTCTAAATACGAATCCAGTGCACAGAAAGAAGAATAAAGGATGTGCTGCAGACTGACAAACCATACCCACTGACAGCCACAGGCCACCCAACCACAGGAGCAAGTTCAGAAGGGAAATGGGAGGACCATCAAGTGTGACCTCAAATTATACAAATCAGTGGCTGCAAACTCAGATCAATTGTCAATGGTGCATAAACTGACTGAATTCAGTTACAGAATGGCTGCGTATATGACTGAAGTGGGTGATGAACAGGACCACAAAAAAATGAAATGCTTCAATTCTCTGTGCTAAGTTAAAAGTACCTTGCAGAATTATTTATTCCTCTAATTTATATGAAGGAGAGGGGAGTATGACTAACTAAAAAACCAGAAATTTGATTCTGAAAAATATAAGTTGAAAAAATTTTTATCTTTTTTTTCCCTAGTAAAATAGGGAAAAATTAAAAAAAAAAAAATCTCCAACACACTAAACAATTTTAAGGATGTTTTGGGTTTGGGCATTTGCTATTTTGGGGTAGGGAGTTGTGGGGTTTTGACTGACTTGTTTTTTTTTTAAGGGGGTGAAAATGAGAAGGGGAAAACAAAAAAAAATACGAAGGAAGGTACAGAAAGGAAAAACATTTTATTTCCACACCAAAAGACTGAAATACATTAAGGTGCATGACTTAGTTCTCATGGCACTGGAATATTACAAGAGATTGAGTAAATCTTTCCACATCCTTTCTGACAATATCTTCATTATGAATGACATTACCACAGATGGCGATATTTCTGTTTATGATCATATGTAACTAGAAAGCTGATAATGTTAGAATTAAAAGGCAAATGTTTGGCACAGAGTCAAAAATTTAACTCAGAAGATTCAGAGCATTTGAAATGTGCTAAAGTTAATTGAAAGAAGAAAGAATGATGTCTCTTACTATTATAAGACAATGACTTTGATTTCTACAATGCAATTTATTATTCTACCTTCTGTTCTGTTTCAGAACACCCTCACTACCATTTTTTTCTCCCTTATTCTAAATTCTTCTACTACCTTTTAAGTTGCAAGTTAAGAAGGATATATATTCTGCTTCTTCACATCTATTACAGGTCTCAAGTGGGGAGAGTAGAAAAGAACTAGGGAGGAAACTTCTATGAGGCTACAATTACTTTCAAATAATGTTACTTTCAGTTGCAGAAAACACCTCTCATTCTTTAACACTGAAGTGTTTTGTGTATAGACATGACTGATTTAATGTATGTTGTATACTTGCTGCATACTTGAGAGCAGCTGAGTGCCACATTTGGACTCAATTACAATGTCCACAATTCTTATTATAATTATTCAAAATATTTTGTGTTCTTCCTAAAAACTGCTAACTGATACAAGGTGTGTAAATAAGAGGCTCATTTAAAACAACAATGTGTTCAGTGCTTATGTTTGCAGATAAAAGCTTCAAAACATCTTTAGAATCTATTATAAAACTTCAAAATAAGTAAAAATAACTCCCAAAGATCATTATTACTTTTTTATTTAAATGTACCTTGATATTTTTATCATACCCTGATTGTGTCTAATCAGAAATAAAAGGTATTTATGACTAGAGGCACTCAAACTCCCCCCAAACATAAATAAAATAGTATAAATGTAGGTTGGGAACAGGGGAAAGTAGGAAAAGACCTCCACTAAAAGCGCTGGGGGCAGTTAACAGGCTGAGGTGCATCTGCTTCTCCCTCCAGAGGAACGCCTTGGGGGAGAAATAGACTCTATGCATGTTAAATGCTGCTTTTAGTACTAAGGGTTTTTCTTGTGCTTACTCTTTTGTCAGACCATGGCCATGCCACCCTGACGCCCGATCTTGCCTGATCTCAGAAGCTAAGCAGGGTCAGGACCGGTTAGTACTTGGATGGGAGACCTCCTGGGAATACCAGCTGCTTGTAGGTTCCAGTCCTGAGGATTCATTGTCACCATCTAAGCTCTCTTGGCCATGGCAGATGAGCTTTGGGAGTTAAAGGTTGGGGCCAGTTTTGTGCACTCTGTGACTCACCTAAAAAATCCACTGTATAGGCTCGAAGGACACACCCACGTGGGGAGATTCCTTCCTAAATCTTCATTTGTGAAGCCCAGCCATGATGATGATGATGACCAATGTCCAACACCCTATAGCATATTAGAAGATTCTCTTACATCAGAGCTTGTGTTTGCTTAATGTACGTATCAGTAGATTGCTTTAAAACACATTTTTGCAATAGACACTATCACTGACAACCTTCACACTTTGTTAATCTGTCACAATTTGTATTAATAAAGAATGTTATTCTGTAAACTGTTAAAACAAGTCCTTACAGTTGTTGACAGTGGAAAGCACCTTGGCAGCATCCACTGAGGGGTCTTTTCTCTGTTGAGGCCCCCCCTAAAATGGTGGCCAAGGTGCTCTCCAACCTTGTGAATCTGTTGGTGAAGGGTCTCATTACAAGACACTGACAGACACCTGGGTCTCAATTTTCCTGGGGCTACCAACAGGCAAAAATTTAAACTCCCACCTTTCACATGACAGCTACTATTTCACAGATTCAGATCTTGTTTATGATAGGGGAAAATCTCTAATACGATGACCAATATCTGATAATGGAACTCTGGCATTGCAAAAGACGGAAGAAAAGGTGTCATATACTTCAGTTAGCAAAAGGCACTGATTTTTTAACAGCTTGTAAGATGCATTCTGTAAGACAGGACATAAAGTGAGCAGTAGAGTAACTTGATTCATCATCTCCTTTTTATGTGTATGGCCAGACTTAGCGAACAAAGCTTTGGGAAGGGCTCTCCCCACGTGGGTGTGCCCTTCCAGTCTGCACAGCGGATTTTTTAGGTGAGGCACAGTGTGCGCAGAACTGGCTCCCCTCCTTTTTATAGGGAGTTGGTAACATGAAACTGGAATTCTGCAGAAACCAAAGGGAATTAAGATACTTAAAATCTTACAGAATCATGGGCCAATACTACAGGCAATTTACAGAAGGATTTAATCAGCAGAGGACTGCCAGGACCTCTAAACATGGAGTGTCAGAAATTCATTGCTGGGTCAGCTTTCTTGACTCTCAGTCTTGATCAAGACAAAATGCATGATGCCGTTTTGAATGACAAGCTTCTTTGCTAATGGGGATTTATTGTGAAAGCAGCATAATGAATCGAACAATTCTAAAGTCAGTTGTAAGCACAAAGGCCAGTAATTAGTGCTTACAACTTCTGACTTCAAGAAATTTACATAGCCATTGAGCTGGCATTCAAGATTTCATGACTGAATTAAAATTAAATATTTACAATGAAGTTGTTTCGCATGTAAGGAAAAAATTATAGTTCCCTATAAACTGTATTTGCTTTCAAAATGAAAAAGATTATAACACAATTTGTTATAGACTATCACTTCGGATTTTTCATCATTCATATACAATTGAGTGCATCCCCCAGGAAAAAGATCTTCCACAGTTACAAACTGACAGAAAAATACCATAATGCTTTAACATTCCTAGTAAAACTAATATGTAAATCTAGTGTGCTAGTTTGATGAAAAAAAAAATAAGCTTTTCAGATTATATAAAAACCTTTTTACTGTTATTACGATATGTATTTAATATTATCATAATAATCAGGAACTTTAACAGAATTCTTGACATCATCTCTATGACAGCAGATGTTTAGACCAAAATATCTCACTATTATACTGTCAAGATATAAAAGTAAATGAAAAAAAAGTCACTAAGTCACAAGTTACATTCAGCTAGTAAAGTATATTGATTCATTCAAAGCTTCAGATTGATTATTATTTTCACAGGATTTATTCGTAGGTGTGTTACATTAAGATTTTCTACAGAAGCAAGAACCAAATAGGCCTTGGGACAAAAGTGATGAAAAAACAGTATTTACAAAATGCAGAATTACAGAAGCAGTATCAACTTGATAGAAATAACTAAAGAGCAGAACTGAGAAATTGTCTCTTATTTTCAGTACAGTTGTCAGACTGTCCAAACATTACAGTCCTTGACAAGAGCAGGAAAGGAGATAATACCCATCTCCAAAACGGATATCAGAACAAGAGAAGAACTAAACCTTTTCATGACAGATATTCTTCTCCTTGGCCTTCTCACCTGTGTTTTACTATAGTAAAACAAACAAACAAAAAAAAGAAATCCATTTTTTTTTCAAAAGGGACTTCTTAACACCTTTTTACAAGTGAAAAGCTGTCAGCAACAAGACAAGTGAGAAGTCTTTCACCCAACCCCCAAAGCAGCCAACCACTTATGAAAACACCTCACCAGTACTCCCCAGGATGCTTGCAACATCTGCCATTAGCATGCAACCCTCTCATAGTTTGGAGTTAAAATACAATAGGTATTTGGCTCACTAGACAGAGTTGCTCATGACACTCAGTCAAATGTATTCTCCTGTTTCTAGGGCCACTCTGATCCTCAAAGGTGAATTTAGGGGGTTAAGAACATTTTAGTGCAAAAGTATCAAGATGCACCGAAGAAAGAAGTTTTGTGTAGGAATGCATGAAATCTATGATGCTTATATAGTTCCCAATAATCTTTCTTCATCTTCCAAACTTTTCCACATTAGTGCCCTTGAGCTCCTCTTGCATTTCTTTCACTTTATTCTTCCAAATGTAAGGTTTGATTTTTTATTTAACAATCGTGAAAGTATAATTTCCCACAACCTCATAACGGCATATGAACATATACTTTATCTAAGGCAAGGCAATTATGTGCTATATGTTACATCATTAATTCTTTATGGCAAAAGTAAGAGAGACTAGGTACCTCCAGAAGAGATATATCACATAAAGTGTGTTACAGTATACCTGCCTTGTTATATTAGGAAGACATTAACTAAAGTATGTTATATAACTTTCCAACCTAGAATAATTTTGATATAAAAATATTATGCTGAATAGGATGAGCTCTAATGAAATAAGTTTGGACTGTTACTTATATAGTCACCTCATCAAGGAATTGCTTAAAATTTCACCTAATATAAAAGGACTTGTAGTATTGTTATGGGGTTAATGACTACTGTCAAGTAATATCATATTATTAGAATATCTCTGCACTTGTCCCACAGATAATTTGGTATTGCTTTATTATAGGTTCATATAACATGATGTTAACCTTGTTGATCTTCCTTTTTTATCAGCCTGTATACATGCTCACACAACTGTCTGTGAGTATTGCTAACTTTTTCAGAAAAGAAAAATCATATACTTTCATCATAACTATTTTCAAATTAAAAAAAACTAAAGTCACATAACAAAATGTCATTGAAAAAGGAGAGCTCCATTTGTCTAAATCTTCTATATGATTCTGAACTGTTATTACTCTAATAACTAAATACCTTGCAGATTTTAACAGGATTTTCTTCATGCTACCCCTCTAAAGTAAAGCTGTGATATCATTTCTATTTTACAGCTGGGGAACTAAGGCATGGAAACTCCGTACAACGTTGCCATACTCAGATTAAGAGTGTATTCAAATCTTCATAAGCACCCTCCTGGATCTCTAGCAAATTAGTCATCCACCTTACCAAGTAGGCAAGCAAGTAGATTGAATCTTAGAGCAAAGACTACAATGACAAATGAGGAATGAAACTTCACACAACAATCTTTAGCTTTCTGAAGAGATGTTTGTCCACGTGACCCAACAACTCTTACAAAAGGGTCTGTAAATGTATTACACAAACCAAGGAACAAACTTTTGCTTTACCATACATCTTCTTTCTCTCATACATCTGCTTTCCTCTACTTAGTTTTCAATATATAAAGGAACATATGGGGAAGAAAGGAAAGCCTGCAATTTTTGAATACATCAAGTGCAAACCAAAGGCAGCCAATTCTGTATCAGGGTATCAATCACCAACCCCCACAAATGCTACATGAATGCACTGTATACATAAGGCCCTAAAAGGGTGCTGAATAACACTGAAAAAAAATGCTAAAGAATTCTTTCTGGCAGTATGGAGGAAAAAACAGAATTAGAAAGCAGTTAGTTAGCACTTAGGAGAGGGTGCCTGTTGTTCATCAGAACTCATGAGATATTATTTTATTTTCTGCATTGCAGTACGGCATACAATAAGCACATCTTCCACCTGCATGAGGTCAGAAGACACATGATATGGCTGATGCAACACTTTTCAATTATAACAGGACTGGAAAACCTGTAAATGGTTCCAATGCAACATCTCATGTATCTTCCTATGCAAAGTAGGATGATTTCTTTATCTGCACCTTAACGTTCTGAATGTTAACCTGTCTCTTCATGGAATGCCAAACAGAATTTAGACTTTTACTCACAGTTTGTAGCCTTAAAGCTATAAAACCGTCACTGTCCTAGTTCAGCAGGTGGGACCAGTTTATCACTGTGT
>JAOXXN010000395.1:71141994-71156092 GCA_026770055.1 Myrmophylax atrothorax
CATTTTCACACAAAATGTTTCCAAGTTTTTCAAGCCTGTGAGTGAAGAAAACAAAATAATCCTATTAAATATTTTCTGTCTGCCCATATTGTTGTACAACAACACAGTTCTCAAGCAATACCATTTTCTCCAAAATCTGTAATAAGCCATTACCAGCTTTTGTGCAGCTGCCACTGCTGCTGACTGGCTTTTGTACAAAAGAGTCATTGGCAATTTACTGTTTTGCCCTGCATTTCCCAGGTTAAGAGCCTTTATAAAGAAAAAAATCTGAAACTGGTCACCCAAGCTGTTCCAGGTCATTTCAGAAGCTGGCCTATTTGCAATAAATGACTACAATATCTAAGACTCCGTTACCAACTTACAGAAACTTTGGTGAGTTAAGAGGGCTGAATTAAAGTCTGAACTAAATCAGAAAAGGAAAAAAAAAAGAAAAACCAAAAATAATAAAAGAAGGCATGTAACACGAATAATTAATTGTTTTCTATTTTCTTGAGACCTGAAGGTGCAGAATGAGAAGAGAGTGTGCTGTCAGTCCAACGGGCTTCTGGAATACTCCATCACTTCCCCTCAGTGCTTCGCATTTCACTACTGCTCATCATGCTTTAACTGCTTCCCTGTCTTACTAGACTGTTCCCTCCTTTTTAATGGGATTGGACAAATGATAACATATTTTGAAAGACCCCTTGACTACATATTTTGAAAGCCCTCTTGCCATCTTGCCTTAAGCTTCAAGTTAGAAGTAACCCAGTTTTTGTCTATCTCACTGTATAGCTCACTTTTGCTCTTACCATCCATGTTCCTCTTACGCTCTTTGCATTATGCATGGCATCTGTCATGGTGGAATTAGGGCATCTAACACTACACACTGTGCAGTAGCATAGCAAAAAATGCTGTCTGAAAATAAAATATATTACTATCATCAGATATATATTTTTTGAAAAAAAAACACATTTCAAGCTTCTAGTTAAAACTCAGTGGGAATGTAGCTTAATTGATTTGGGGAGCTAAACTCTGACTTGTTACTATTATGGCAGTACAAGCAATTTTATTCTTTGAGTTCTAAGCAAAACAGCTGCAGTTCTTGAGGCTTTCATCAGATAACTAGGGAATTTACAGGAAACAAAAAAATAATGGAGAGCATGATCTTAGATGTTTGCAGTTTGCAGGAGAGAAGAGAGAACAGAAAAACCCAATGATGCATTAATGACAGCTCCACTGCACAGTTTCTAAATGTCCTGCCTATGTGCCAAAACAAGGCCCACAAGACAGGAGCAGAAGGTAAACATATAATTTGGGATTTTTGTTTACTTTTAAATCCTTAGGAATTGCTGAATTCATACAGTGACAAATGTTTAGACAAGGACTATTTCCACAACGAACACTGCAAAGATGGAGGGAGTTGTATGTGTATGCTAACTCTAAAGAAACCTGCTCAGAACTGGAAGCAGACCAGCTGTAAAGCACTGATCATTGCTCAGGCAATTTTTGCCTTGCTTCTAAACTAATTTAGCTCCTTCATAGCAAGTCAGAAATGTATACTGTAAACATGTGTAGAGAGAGTATTCTGAGGACATCATCATTTGACCCATATTCTTAGCTTACTTATTACTCCCCTTCTCTTGCCCAGTTACTCAGAGAGAGGATCTATAAGACAGATTTATTTCTGTTAAGCATATATCACAGCACTGAGGTATGAACAGGCAAGAGAGGATTTCTAATGTAATTTTCTTAATATAATGCACTAAACCTCTCAGGTTACAGTAATGTTGCCCAAGGGATGCAACTAATTTTTAACAATTCCATTTAATAGTACCTAAGTACATGTTAAATGTACATTTTCAACCATGTCCTTTGCCTTTATTCCTATAGGAAAGAACAAATAGTCATTAAGATTCTGAAGTGCTTGGACAGAATGTATTTTCACATCCACATAATATATTAGGGATCAAATCAAGTCTTTGGACTAGAACAGTATCCAATTTTACTTTTTAAGCCTTTTGATCTTCATCTTACCCTAGTTATTCTGATGTATATTTTAGTTTTAAACTGCTTACCTGTAAATTTCATTACTTGTAGAAGAGTGCTCAAAGACAACAGTTAACCTGCTTGTATGGTCTGATCAAAGATGATGAAATATTTTTGTTGTGTTGGAGTGAGAGTAGGTGAGGTACTAAAAAAAAATATAGCTGATGAGAATTCAAATGTAAGTTAGAACAGTCTAAGGCATATTCACTTTGTATTCAGGCAACAAATGTTACCTAAAATCTTATCTGATTTATGGTTGCATGACTGATCATTAAATGTAAGAAAAATGAAATTAAGAATATAATGTGAGATATATACCCAAGACAATGATAATATCCACAACCAATTCAACATACACATAGCCATATACGGATTAAACCATCAAAACTGTGATGAGGGTTAGGTAGAAGATGAAAAATTGAGCTATGATTTTTTTCTTTTATTCAGAATCTCCATGATGTATCAGTGGCTCAGGATATCACAATCACACTGTTGAGGAGGTATAGAGCTTCTGGGTGAATGGGCCTTTACTTTTCCACTCATTCACACTGCCAGTCAAAAGCAAAGTCAGCCAGGAGTCAAAATGGTGCAAGCTACATGTTATTCTGGCTTTTCATTAGGTTCTTCTGCAATTTTGAAAATATCTTTCCCATCCCTTATCACAAATTGCTTTTAATATACAGCACAATTTAAACAGCATTATAAATATAAAAGTTTGATTTTTTCTTTTCAGGATTTGATGATAAGTTCTTTGTTTCTGAGTGTTTCTATTACATGGTAGCTTTCAGTAAAACTAAAAAGCTAAAATGGCAATTTCACACTCTTTTTTTAATAAAAGCACCGAGGTATATATTTAGTTGTTGTATTATATTTCTGTGATTATTTCAATAATCCTTAGAAGCTTGTATTTATAAGGTTGATTTTATTTTTTTTAATTACATTTTTCTTTAGGAGATATGAAAAAATAATTTGAAAGAGGAAGACAGCATTGACCACTTAAAGATTTCAGCAAGGCTCCAAATGCAAGTAAAAAGACAATGGAATCTTCAGAGGACTGTATTCGGAGGAATAGAAAAAATATGCTTCCTCTTTGAATAAAAGGAGACATTGAATTTTTTTGTTAGCTGAATAACAAGGAAACAAAGTCATGGTATGGATTAATCTTTTGGAATACAATGTTGTTCCTACCTGGAGAACATTTTGATAAAATATTTATGAGGTCAGGTTGTTTTGGTAGAAAGGATTTTGATAGTAAGGGGCAGAAAATGGAGAAAGTAAATCAGGTCTGCGCTGATGAAGATAGATCAAGGAGAAAGAAAGAAAAGAAGGGGTAAAAAAAGGAAATTATACTAAATTCTGAAGCAAATAAAAAAGAAAGTAGAAATTATGTTCAGAGACATAAAGATGAGGGAAGTAATTATAAGAAGAGAGTAAAGGATAGGGAAAAATAGCAAGGGATCATGATATGAAGTTCAATTAAGTTAACATAACACACATTGAAGCAGCAGAACTGAAGGAGGTATGAACAAATGTATAATGTAGGGATTTCCTCAGTTTTCTAGTCTTTGATGTGAAGTTCTGTAAGTGCAAGGAAAGAGGATATTGGAAATTATGTTTGTCAATGCAAGTTTCTAAAGGGAAAAAAAGGATTAAAAAGTCAAGACATAAAATGTAGTGAATTATAATCAGCCATACTTGTGATGAAAAAAAAGTCAAAGAGATGAGTGAATTGAAAGAAAACAAAAAGGGCAATGAAGCACTTGAAGTGTTTAGATAGTAAGTCATGTGAGGAGTGGCTGAGTGAACTGGGGTTGTTTAGCCTGGAGAAAAGGAGGCTCAGGAGCGACCTTATTGCTCTCTACAACAGACTGAAAGGAGGTTGTATCGAGGTGGGGCTCAGCCTCTTCTCCCTAGCAACTAGCAACAGGACAGGAGGAAATGCCCTCAAGCTGTGCCAGGAGAGGCTCATTTTGGACATTAGGAAGAATTTATTCACCAAAAGGGTGGTGAAGCATTGGAATGGGGCTCCCAGGGAAGTGGTGGAGTTACCATCCCTGGAAATGTTCAAGAAATGACTGGATGTGGCATTTAGTCTTATGGTTTAGTTGACATGATGATGTTTGGTCAAAGGTTGGACTCCATGGTCTTAAAGATCTTTTCCAACCTTAATGAATCCATGATTCTACAAAAAAGAAGTCACCAGTAATGCTGTATCAAAACCAAAAAACAGTGAGAAACCAGGTACTGTAAGTCTCTATAAAACACTCTCTTAAACGTGTAGGAAACTGGATTTCACAGTAGCGTTTTCATTTTGATAAGTACCACAATGGCACTTTTTGGTAAAAGGAAAAGTTGCAAATGAAGTTAAGTAATGTTTTAAGCTTGAGTTGATGTATTTTATTATATAAACTTATTAAAAATACCACTGGCAAAAAAAAAAAAAAAAAAAAGATGATTCAGTTTTTAATGCAGAAAGAACTTAACTGATAGTCCAGGAGGACCAAGGAATGTTTAAGGAAGATGAGGTCAAGTGTACACTCCTGTCGGAATGTAGGAAAGCTAAAAAAAGACCGACTGAGGAAGTACA
The DNA here is from genome assembly GCA_026770055.1 of Myrmophylax atrothorax. NCBI lineage: Eukaryota > Metazoa > Chordata > Aves > Passeriformes > Thamnophilidae > Myrmophylax > Myrmophylax atrothorax. The sequence goes on from JAOXXN010000395.1 coordinate 71,146,607, forward strand.
GTAGTGATGCTACAACATAAAAAGTAAACTGATCATTTACCAGGTTGAGAAAATGAGAAATGCACAAGCGAGTAGAGAGTCAACTTAAAGCAGAGAAGGGATTGAAGGAGGAAAATGGCTAATGTGGAGCAATTTAAAAAAGGAGAAGGTGAAGTGGGGAAGAAGAAAGTGAAATAATTTTAAGCAAATAGAACAAGATGAAGGAACTTCATTAACTCTGGACAATGAGAGTGAAAAACAAATAACTTTGAAAAGAAGAGCAACTATTGCCACATTTGCATCAAGGCTTTCTTATGATTTTCTTGGATTTCAACATGTGGAACTCATCAAAAAGCTACAGTTTGGATGATATTTCAAAAGCATGAAACTTCAGTCAGATATCAATCTGCTACCAATTCCACTGTACACTCACTCCCTGTGTAACTTCAAGCAAGTCATTTCACTGTAGAAGCTCCATGTGAGATACAATTAAATTTCAAAGTTCTGTAAGATTCTTAGACTGAGGATGAAATAAGAGTGCAGTATCATCTATTGTACTTTTCTGTTTCATGGAAACTATGAAGAAGAACCATTTAACAACATTGTTTCTTTCATGTAAAAGAATTCATTCATAGGACTCATAATACGTAAACAGAAGAAGTAGGTAGGAAAAACTGGCAGAAGAGCTAGCCAAATGAAACAACTATCACATTTTAAAGTGTAAACATAATGTAAGTCAGCACGAATTTTACCAGACACTGTAATTATTGCTTAGAAATCACCAACTATATTCTTGCCAATAAAAGATAAAAATTGGAAATCAACAATACAGTTTTTTATTGCAAAGTAGATATTCCTAAAGACTGAGGACTACGTATTTCTTATATTTATATTACAGTGATTTAAGCAATACTTAAGACAAAAGCAAACTCTAGTTTTACCTTAGCCTCACTAAATCAGGATTTACTCTCCTATTCATCCTTTCCTCTTATCACAGCCAAAAGCAACTCAGGAATTTTGAGAACTGGAACTGACTATCTTTAAATTTTTTGAGATGCCTATCCTATCAAGAGATTTAGTAGCTAATTCCATAAGAATGGAGAGGATGCATCTGCACTATCTTTGACTACGGAAGTATGTCAGTGCAATTATGACTGCATTTTCAATGTGTTTAATCCATTCTTTTTAATATGAAGTAAAAAAAAAAAATTCTTTTTAAAATGTATGTCTTCACTGTGCACCCAGGAACCCATAATATATCATACATGTGTGACTGCTGCACTTTTTTATGCTCTTTTGTCCTATCACTGACCTTATAAATATGTATTCATATCTATTCAGAACTAAGCACTTGTGATTGGAATTAGTGCATATTTAGAACTAATTAAAGAAGTGAAAAAAATAGAGATGTTTGTTATCAAGACAATAACTTAAAAGTGTCTTCAGCTCTAAGGCAAATATATTCAGAGCCTTCGGGTGAAAACCTGCACCTTGTAGGTTTTTAGAGTTATGTTGAATTGACAGCTAGCAATTTTTTTCCTACATCTATAGTTTAATAATATTTAAAACATAATTAGTAAACATTCTGACTAGAAATATATAATGATCTATACCTTCTCATGTTTTCCAAATTTAATTCTTCACTGTAGATATTAAAGACTATGTGATCTTGAAAGACTGCTAAAAGGACACATGCCTAGTCAAGGTAATACAATACAATACAATCAGGTTAATATCAAATTTGTTGAAGACAGAGCTAAAAATAAACAATCAAAAAATCACTTTTATCCAAATTTCTTCAAAAATACAGGTAAAAAATAAATGGATATGTACTTTTGTGCTTATTTGACTAACGTGAAGGAAAACTCTATTTCTGTCTGCGACATGTAGTTGTTAGAAAAGGCAGAAAACCAAAATATATCTTGTTTTCACCTTTCAGAGTTTAACTGTTGGGAAACATAGTGACTAATATCATTACAAGGATTTTACCTTAGATTATTTACTGTGTAGTTAGTTAAAATACATGAAAATCCCACTATTCCATACAGACAGTCTTACTTATCTGCTGGCTTCTGCTACTTATGAAGCAAAGGAAAAGGTAGGAGGTATATCCTGCACCAAAGAAGCAGCAAAAATCCTGTTGCAGACTTTCACCTGGTAGTCTCACGATTGACTACAAAATAAACCAACTAATTCATCTGGCTTTTTGAAAATCAAGCCCAACTCATCACAATGGCTTAACTCTAAATAAACACTAACCAGTTTGATGGGTCAACTGTGCCCTGTAGGCTGTTTGCAATTTTGTTACAGCTTTTGGCTAGCTATTACTCATGCTGTGTTTACTCACTGAAATGTACACTTCTGTTGCTGTACCTGGATCACTCAGGCTGCTCAGACTGGGAAGTAGAAGCAAGAAATAATTTCTGAAATTTTGGAAATCAGTGCTAAAGTTGCACCTACCTTCAGATGTAAAATCACTTTTAAAAATGTCTCCTGAATTATCTTAATATAGAAGCACACCAAGTACTAGAGCTCCATAAAGTATATACAATCATCTGTGTATAAAAAAGATTTACTTTTTTGCTTCCCTTTAGTCTATAATCCCTTATCAGTAATGTACACATGCTACATAATATATATAGCTGCATAGCTATATAGTTATTTTCTGATTCTGTGTAGGGCATTCTTCATCTGATCAGCTGCTTGCACCTAATGGGCTGTAGTGATCTTCCTTAACAAAGTGCTTGGAACTAACCCTCCTACCAACTAATTTTCTCTCCCACTACAATATTGAATAGTATATGACAGCTTAGTTATGAATGTTACTTAGGGACTGTCACAACTGGATGCTATACATCATGGAAGTCTTCTTCTGAAACAGGACACTAGCACTGAAGGTTACAAACACAAGAATGCAGCTCACTTGTGTCAACTCTTTGTTAAAAATAATATGGAACATAAATTGTGTGAATGTACAAGGGCAGAGTGACACCTTTGTGTGTATTGTTAGTTACTACACATTCTTGGTACTTTTAACCTACCTCTGATAAGATGAAAAGTTACGAACAATTGTGTCAGTGGATCTGTGCTTACAGAATCAAAGAGAAGATCAGCTAGGGAAGCAGAATTTAGACAGACTTTTATGGGAAGTTGAAAGTTATGCTGTTCTATCTTAAGGAGTCTACATTTATTGAGATTTCATTTTTTGATTGGTAGGAACTATCCACAAACACAGAAAAAGTCTTTCAAGATAAGTTTAAAATCAGTGGGTTTGAGAACCACGCATGCTCCTTCTGTACCCTGTGTTGTCTGGGGGCTGTGGAAGCTGATCTGGGACTGCCTGGAAGCTGCAGAAGCACTGGGTGTCACAAGGGCCTTGGGAGGAGGCAAGGAGCAGCACACACTGGCCATTTTGTGACCAGGGGACTGGATCAAAGTTCCCTGTGGGGCATCTCCTCTGCTGGGTTTTGTGACCTTCCCAGGGACTTCACCCTTACTTTTGGGTGGGATGCCAAATATGAAGTTGAGGTTCCTGCTTAGGGCTCATGCTGCTCTGTGTGCACACAGCACAGGGAATGGTTTTCCTGGCACGTGCTTACAGGGTAGGAGAAGGGCTTTTCTGAGACCACACCCCAAATGCTCCCTTTGGCTGAAGGATGGAAAAGATGAGGTGGAAGATGAGGGTGGCATACTCATACACACAATCAGAGGCAGATAGTTTGTAACCTTCAGGGAAAAGTGGTCTAGGGAAGGGAAATAGGAGAGAGCAGCTCTCAGGGAGGTAGAATCATCATCTGGGCCCACAGGGCAACAGCCAAGCAGTGCAGCTGTGGAAGCAGCACCCCGCCACCGCTGAAAGCCTGGTGCCACGTGATCCAGGGCTACTTCCACTATGTATGTCCCCAGGAGGCAGAACCTTTGATCTTGTCTGTAGCCCTGCTCTACCATCTTCCCAGGCATGACAGTGAGATTGAATCTTCTTTCTTGCCCTTGTTGAAAATTAGAGTGATTTTTGCTTTCTTTCAGACCTCAGGACCTTTCTCAAGTCACCAAGATGCTTCATTTTTACAGATTTTTTTTTTCCAGAGTCTGCAGTTTCTTACTAAGTACAATGCAGACATTGTCTTAAGTGAAGCCGGTGCTGACAGCTGACAGCTACTGAGATGGACCATGAGTACAGTCATTAAGCTGAAAGGATGTGCTTGTCCAGCAGGTCTAACGTGTATCATTGGTTGTGGAGAGTCCATGTTCAAATCAAGTCATTCTTATAATTTCCATCTAAAGATACAGAGTGATTGGCTAGAAATATGCCTTTAAAAGCATTACAGCAGTGATTCTAATGGATTTGTCATAGAGAGTTTTAAAGAGAGGTTAAAATTGTCTGTCATTCCACAGAATTTGAAAAAGAAATGAAAGCCTTTGGTAAGATGATATGATTGTGTTTAAAAATAATACTGAACTGTTGCCTTTAAAAAATGTATGCCTGCAGCATTCAACTGGGTTTATACATATTAAACTTTATAATATTTAAACTTAATGAAGCATATAATTATTTTTTCAATTATTTCTGTATTATATTAATTGTTTGATCACAATTTACTCAGCAAAATGAAGGCATTTTTGTAGAAAGAGTAACCAGGACATCACTAAACTTACCAGGCACAACAAAAAGTGAATTTTTTAATGGAAAATTTAAAGGCATTTTAACTAATAAAAATATTGCAAAAAATTAAACAGAAACAAAATTAATAGCTTTTGTCCGGTTTTGAATAGGTTTATGCTTTGTTTTCAAACATACCAAAGAAGTCTACTTCAGAAACTTATTTTCCTATTATGTTAGATTTCATAAAATAACTTCATAATCTATGCAATATAACAAAATGATAATCCTTCCACCATAATTCTCAATTATGCTGTGTGACACCTTTCCCAGCTGGGACTCCAGGTGGATATAAGTATGCCATAGTAGTAATAATGCAGACTGCATTTACTCACACAAGCTCTGATATGAAGCTCAAATTTTTAAAACATAAATTTAAATGCTATGTTGGACTGCTATCTCTAAATGTACACATACCTTTTTTTACAAATAAGAAGAGCTACACTAATATCTACAGGGAACACTTACTTGAATTTGTTAAACCTAAATATAAGAAATTAGTAAAATGGTTCTCTAACAAGCAATTAATCAATTAAAGATGATTTTCTAGAAAAAACAAATCAAAGGAAAACTGTCGTGATATTGAAAGCTTGTTTTTCTGTATTATTTTGAACTTTTAGTTTCTACCTGTATTCCACAAAATTTCACTTAGATAAAAACTCTATCTTTTTTTTAATGCACAATTCATGACAGCTACCATTCTAACTTTAGTGTAATATTCATTAAGGATAAGTATGATTTTCTGAAATAACAGCTGCCTTCTGTCTAAAACCATAGGAAAGAAAAAATGAATGATATCTATTTCTAAAAGAAGCTGGAATAATTTTATTTTCCAAGCAGTTATGTTGAAGCTAAAAAAGTTATCATAAATCACATGCCCTGACTACAAGAAAACATTAAGTAAAATAGGTCATAATTTCTTTCAGTATTTCATCCCAGCAGGATGAAATGAACTTTCTTTTAAAATCAGAAGGATCCTTAATATGGATATAAAGTATTATCGCAAGAGGAAAGGACAAAAAAAAAATAAAGGCTAAAATATAAAATAATAATTTGTATTATGTAGCAGACTGTGGCATAAGGATATGTCAGAACTGAATCACTATGTAGTGCTGTATTAAGTTTTTATTCTGATGTGATGATGATTGCCCTAAATGTTGGTTCTCTGCAGAGGTCACTGAAATACAAAATCTGTGGTAACAGGTTGCATTATGATATTAATATCTCTCTTCTTAAACACATGTATTTATCTCAATTTTGCTTTAAAGTAGTTATTTCCCCTGAGTAATGATTTATGTGAACTCAAAACTATCATATTGCAGAAGATTAATGGACTTACAAGGCACCATATTTACTTCATTAAATCTTTGGTCAAATGCTTAAGACACTGTTAGTGCTAAAATATTTTGAACATGTTTTATTTCATCTAAAGATAAGAAATTCTAAAGATAAGAAAGTCAAAAGTTGCTAACTTACACTCTTGTCTTAAACTTTTCATTCTGGTGTTCTATAGTTCAGTTTAATTTAAAACATTCTGACTCAAAACCACATCAGCTTTACTCCTCTCTTGCTATTTTATCACGTTGTTGTTTCAGCAGGTTCGTTAAACAACCTCTCACAGCCTTATAGAACAATTCCCACTAAACAGAACAATTAACAGAAGTCGTATAACCAGTTGAAATGAAAATTGTAACAACATATTAAGAAAATGAAGCAAATAAAGCAGAATTAAAAATGTTTTTTAAGTTTTTCAGAAATTAATTTCTAAAAAAAATGGAGTTAATGTCTTTCTTATTCATATTTCACTTATTCATCCAAATGAAAATAATGTTAAGGTCTGGAGAGTTCTCCTCCATTGGTAAGAAACTTTGCTACAAAATTGCACTGTTCAGTGTCAAGATAAAAATAGACACTATGTTTAAGACTTTACATGAGTCTGTACTTGCAAGACATTGTTCACATATGTTGTAGTTTCAAATTATAATGTAAATTCTCTCCCTGCCACTAACTGTCCATGCCATTAGTTAACAAAAGAAGTTAAGAACAGTTATCCTTCTTATATCCATTTTCTGATTAAAGTTCCTTTTCTTAAATTTGATAAAGAGTGACGTGATTATTGTGGAGGAATCCCCTCCTCTGTTTGTGGGTAAACATTTTGGTTTTTCCCCTAAAAACTAAGACACTATATTAAAGAAAACACTTGGTTCAAAACCAAAACCAGACAGATCAAGATAATTGAGGACAGTCTGCTGGTTTTAACTTTTCATTGAAATGAGCTTACTAATAAAAGTATTTTGGAAACAGTGCAAGGGACAGAATGAAGATTGAGGATAGAGAGTAAACTTCACCTTCAGACATATTTAAATATTTAAGTATTTAAATCTAAGCTAATTTTTTGAGATTTATCTTTGAATCAGTGAACAGGAAGAACCAGTTGCCAAAGACAGTTTGATTTCCTTGTCTTATACAGGGGTTTTAAGATTGAACCCCCTTCCTATTAATCAAATCAATGACCAGTTGAGGCTTAGGTAATAGTGTCAGCTATGTCTCTGATATGTAATATCAAGGAAAAACTAAAATAAAAGGTGCTCCAGGCAAGTGAAAATAACATTTTATTGTGTTTTCCCAAAAAAACCCCAGACACATATGGTGCAGAAGTGGGAGTCACAAAGAGAATGAGCTGTCTTTAGAAAGTATATCATGTAAGAGAATTGGTTTATTTCGGAGTGAGATTTTCTGGACCTAGAGGGCAACTTTACATCCAATGTGTGCAACTGTGAGACTGAATAGCAGCTGAGAGTCTCACTTAGTAAAAAAATTCCTGTCTGGTAGCACTCAGCTTCTTACAGATGGGAGAATAAAATTGTTCCATGAAAGATATACTTTCATGGAAACAAAAATACATTATGTCAATCTTGCAATATTCTCCCACATAACTGCAAGTTTAGTCTGGTGTGAACATTCTAGAGGAGAAGTTTTATCTGACACTACATGAGTATTAAAAAAAACCCTCAAAGTATGTTCAATGTAAGCTACTCTTTTTCATTTGTTTGGTTAGTTTCTTAATAGCAGAAAACAGTCATAAAAAAACTTTGCAGATTATCCAGGGTTATTATCCTCTTAAAATACTTGTTACCAATTTAATATTTGATTGACTTTTCAAATAGTGCTGATTCAAATAACTGGCATAGTGAATATAAAAGAGGCTCTTCCACAATGCATACAGAAATGCATTCTTTGTTTCCAGCACCTTTTACATGCTTTGATTTGTCTGTATGCTGGTCTTTATGCAATTTATAAATCAATTTCTCCAGTCTTTGGAATTCTTTAGGCACACTTTCAGGTAGAGCTTGCATTCAATTTATAACACCCTGCCACTGCTTATTTAGAAGCAGTGCAATCAACATCCTATTTAATGGACTCATTTAATTCAGATTCCCTCCCATTCTACCTCTTTTTTTCTTTTCACAGAGAGGAAGTCACCCTTGACAAAAATAAAAGGAATGAACAGTCTGCACTTGCAAAGTGTGAATAGCACTTTTTCAATTATTAGTTTGATCACTCACTTAATAAAACCAATATGGCTGGTATTGTCCTAGGTCTGAAAGTGACCTTTCCAACATTTTGAATAATAGAGAAATGATTTATAGTGATGCATCTTATGCTATTACACTTTGACATTTATAAATGATGTGCTGAAATCCTATAATGCATTAATTTGCCCATGTTATCTGTAGATATTGCACTTTTACAGATTAGGGGACCACATTTTTATACTTCTCTAATATTTAGAAACCAGCTTAATTAAAAGCAACAAAAACATTAAATAATATCTAAAAACTAAACTAAAAATAACATTAATATATAAAGAAAATATTTTGCACCTGATCAAAAGCTATTATTTCATTGAAGTGTTTAATTCTGATGGAATTCTAATAATTACATTAAAAATTTGGATCTTAAATTACTCACAAGTATTTACAAATAACAAAACCAAAAATATATTGTGAACTCTCTTTCTTCTTTCCATACTTCCTTTCTTTCTCTGTTTTCTGAACTATGAAATAAAACATCTGCTGCAGACTCACAGAACCACAGAATGGTTGAGATTGGAAGGGATCTCTGGAGGTTATCTTTTCCAACTCCCCTACCCAAGAAGGGCTACCGAAAGGTGGCTGTTCAGGGCTCTGTCCAGATGATTTTTAATATGCCCAAGGTTAGACTCCTCAATCTCCATGATCAATCTGTGCTAGGGCTTAGTCACTCTCACAGCAAAGCTGTGTTTCTTGATGTTTGAGTTTGTGTCCATTGCTTCTTGTACTGTAACTGGACATCATATGAGTGCTTGTTCATAAACATATATTGTAATTAATCAGTTTGTGTTTTGAACAGCCTTTATATTATTTTGTGTGACTTCATTTCTTTGCATATCATCTCTATAAAGTGTTTCAGTAGCTGATTCAGTGATTTTCCCTGATGCAGAAAAACTTGCTTGATGCTTCTTGAAAATTGTGACCTGACAATAAGTTGACATTATTAGAGCACACCCTCTCACATGAGCGGGGCAGTAATGTTGACAGAGAGCATAGGAGATATGCAACCAAAAAGGGTGCCTCTGTGTTGTCTCACATAAGGCTTGTACCCTCTGGGCAAGAAGCTGATCCACATACAGAGCTGAGATATTAGTTTATTTCATGTCTGTGCAGAGGTGGGTGCCAGGTGGCAGAACCACAAACCTATCTGTCTTGGGTTGAGCTGGCAAAAAGCCAGCTGTCCAAGACAGAGTAAAAGGGTTCTTCCCCCCTCCCAAACCAGCCAGGAGAAAAGGAAGGAGGGAGAGGGAAAAA
>JAOXXN010000395.1:71156192-71170475 GCA_026770055.1 Myrmophylax atrothorax
TACTTATCACAGATAAAAGGTTTAATTTCCAATCTATAGTTCCCTGTATTCACTGTGAATCCTGCTTGGAAACTAATATGAAATAAAAATATTAGGTACTAGGGCAAGCCTTAAGGGGTTCACTAACCCCACTAAATCCCTAGTAAAATGCTGCCGTCATGAGTCAGTTGTCTATCAAGGGAAGAAACCTTGTCCTTTGCTGTCCCCCATAGTGGGATGATTTTTAACTTGCTATCTTCCACGTCCCCCTTTTTTTCTCCTTATGGTTTTATTACTTGTAATTTTAATTCTTTTTCTCTTAAAAACTTGAGCTGCTAGCTAGCTGCCCTGTTTGAAAGTTTTAACTCTTACTTCAATCTGATCTTTCTTATATTGTATAACCCTAATCTATACATCTAAGAGAGGAAGTTTATCACTTAACCATTTTCTCAGAAATCTGAACCAAAATTATGCAGTGATACTCTATCAGAAGTAGGCTTTCAATCACAGGCAGCTGAGGAGACAGCTAGAAGAGTCTCACAAGGGAAGAAATGATGTTGCATACAGCAGAGGAACAGGCAGATGTGGAATGGAACAGCAACACTGTGAAGCAGGTAGGTCACAAACTGGCATAGCTACTTGCATCTCCTTTTTTAAGGTTTTGATGGGAATCTCTTTTTCCTTCCCTTGTCTCATGTGGGGAATTTCTAGTCTCCAAACCTCTGTATTGCAGACAGGCAGAAGAGCTACTTCTCACTTTGACGCTCCTCTTCAGAATAGTAACTGCTTGGTCAAAGAGCCTTCTGAAACTGAAGAACTCTCCATCACACCCATTCTTGCTGTTCTTAGGGTCCTTGTCAATAACACTGGATGTACAGATACCTCTGTTAAACAGGCTTACCCTGAAACAGCTTCACATCAGACAGAATCTATGCAGTGAATGGAAAGGGATGCATAGATCCCCACCCCGTGTCTAAACAAGGGTGAAAAAAGGATATCGGTAGTAATTTCTGACAAGGCCGGAGGGAAAAAAAGAGCATAAAAGAGGTGTCAATTTAATCTTGAGAGGAAGATATTAAAATTAACAGAATTTTGTTATTAATTGGAAGTCACAGTAACTCTACATTTAATTAAGCTATTGCAACTGATAACAGTAAATAGGTTGTTCAGTGCAGGTAACCTGTGTGATATAAATGATAATATTGTGCTAGAATATGTGTACTTTAAAAAATAAACATAAATAAAATAAATATAATAAACATAAATAAAATAAACATAAATTTAATAATTATGCCAACTGAACTTTTAATTATACTGTTTTATTGGTACAAACATGATCTTTTTCATCCTAATTCTACAGAAGAGAGAGCTTTTTCAGAGTCCCATCAACAGGAGTATTTCCTCTGGGCCTTCACTACTCCTTCACTACCATGAGAGACCTGCTGATCCCATCCTTAGATATTCATATAGTTTTTGGGTAACTTGAGGACATTTATGTGAGTAAAAAATAAAGAAACATGCAAATAGTTCAACATTTTTAAGAACATGACCTTGACCTTCATGCTCAACATGAATACTGAAAGCAAAATCTGAAATTTCAGAGCAAGAAACCAGAGTGCCTTCTAAGTTCAAGAGGAAAGGACTCCCAGTATGTTTTTCTGTACTCAATGTATCAGACTTGCACAATCAGTTCTATATAATGGCTGAAACAGTGAACTAAAGTCCAGAACCTTTCCTAGTCAATCAACGAAAGGACATCAGATACAATAAACTGCCTAATGTGCCTAAAATTAAAATGTCATACTTGTATTCCTAGTATTACACTAAAGCAAACACACTTGTCCATTGCTGCAAAAATAAATGTATCTCTAGAAGATGAGAAAATAAGTAAATTTACATGTTCTGATTGTGTCTTGGTGAATATCCAAGAGGCATATAAGACATGACTTACAGTCTTATGGAAAAGGAGGCAGTCAAAAGTGGTTTTTTTCTTCCTAAAGTCTAAGTGATACATATCTGGGACATTCATGGGGCATTCATGGGAGAGACAGAGACATGACTGAATTTCAGCCCTTCAGTGAATGAAGTAGAGTTGCTGCTTGACAGAGGATTAGCATCAGTATGCTTAAACTAGGAATACCCTAAATTATCTGAAATTATAGAGGGCGCTTAACTTGTTAAAGTTGTACTCACAAGGTAGATCCAAAGTAACAAGTAACACCCCTACTTAAACCACAGTGGTAATGTGTATTGTCTGTATCCTTCATCGAGCCTCAAAATCATAACTCCCAGATGGCTCCTTGATGTCATGGTACAATATTTCTTAGCTCAAACATTAAAGAAAGTTTTCAGCTAATTATCTACACCTTGAAGAGGTTTACAAATTTTGGTTGGAACACATGTGTTTACTTTTTGGTACTTTAAAAAAAATCATTAAAATAATTTACATGTTATGACAGTAATTATTCAAGATAATTTTCATTATATCAACATAATATATAAATATCAAAATAATTTTTAATAATGCTGATTTTTTATTAATGATAGAAACAAAGCAATAAATGCACTAAATTTTCAAAAGCCGTTCTCAGATCAAGTTCTATGCATTTCTTTTTAAAACAAAACAATTATTAAAAATGTTATATCAAGCAAAGAAAGCTTGGAAGGATGCTATATTGTAAAAAAAAATAATAAAAGAAGGCAGTCATTCATATTTCTCAAATTTATTTTAGATTAAAAATGTAATAAAATCCATTTTAATATTTTAACACTGCTACTGATGTTTTCATGGGTAATGAAGAAAAAGCTGTACTCACTTTTGTTAATGAGACAGATACACTAAATCACAGTGCTGCTGTAAGTCTATGTATTCAAACAATACTGGTGAATTAACTTACTTGAAATAAAAAGCGTTCAAGTCCTCAAGGGTGGCAGACCAATTTAATGCTGTATAGGATTAGCTTTCTGAGAGCACACTGTGAAGGTCCTGAGGGTCTCATAGCTCACTTACACCAAACTTTTAATATCCTCATTTAAATTTCCTCAGACTTAATAATGTGCCCTAAAGTAAGAATTTGCTATTTAGGGAAAATATAAATACAACAATTATCAGCTCAGTACTACCCTCGAACACAATGAACATACATACAATCATCCTGCTGGGGCTGCTAGGAATTACTAAGAAGTCTGAAGGAGTTTTCACACATCCTTGCACTGCTCTGTGGACATATGATGTTAGATATGAGCAAACCATCGATTTGAGTATCCTCTTCAAGTCAGGCACTGCATGAATACAACTGGACCTTTTAAAATGGAAAAATATTCCCATTCAGTCAATGTTAAGGACACTAATAGGAATGACACTGATTCTAATGGAAACAGTTCTAACCTTGAAATGTACAGAGTAATGCATATTATGGTTAAAAAAAAAGTCTACATCATTTTGAGTGTGAAAAATACCACTCAAAAATACAGTCCAAAGGCCTGTTAATAAGAAAAGAAGATTTTGTTTTGTTTTGTGTTGCGGTTTTTTTGCTGTTTTGTCTTTTTTTTTTGTTTTGGTTTGGATTTTTGGAAACATTGCACGTAACTTCACGGGTCTAGAAAACAATAGTATCACAAGCAGTTCTATGAACAATGGCATTATTTACAAATGAAGGAAAATCTTGAAAAGTTTCCTTCTGATAATCCATATTTGTACATAGCCAAGACTTTCAAAGATTAAATACTTCCTCTAGAAAACAAATAGCATCCATACTTATTAATATTTTCTTGAAAACCCTTAAAGCAATGATGTACCCCCTATTCAGCTAAGATTTACCCGTGCTCATGTGAAATGTGAAAGTGTCTCTAAAATTTATTCTGGAAAAGTGTTGAAAAATTTAGACCTGGGTTACCTTCACCTCCTAAGCAAATACTGATTTGGGGTAATCAGACAAGTCATTCAACCAGCCATGCAGAGGAAAAACTTAAGTGCAATCAATGCTTTTTACCAGATAGAGATCAGTGATGAGTAGTGTCCCTTAGGGGTCCATATAGGGTCCAGTACTTTTTAATATCTTCATCAATGACACAGACAGGGGGATAAAGTGCACTGTCAGCAATTTTGCAGATAACATACACATCAGACGTAACAGATTATAATCCGAACCCTGTCAATGTTTGTTGACTTTTCATAACGTAGTCAATGAAGCTTTTTCTGACTGTGTCCTACCTGCAGAGGTTTCTTTTCTAATAGGAAGACACTAAGCCTGACTTCAATGAGTGCAAGGAGAGTCTAGCGATCTGGAGGCTGCAAGTCAGCCTCACTCCCACAGTCCCTCGCCACAAGAAAAAACTAAGTACATACTGGACTATCCTAGTAGCATGTCAAAGAAAATTACTCTGTTCTCTCTCTTTTGCCCTTACAAGGCCATAGGTGGAATACTAAGTCTCATTTTGGGCTTCTGTTTACAAGATACAACTTGACATAGTGATGCAAGACCAACAAAGGATGAATTGCATGATTAGAGCACAAGTCTATGACATGGGAGGAGAGGGTGAGAGAACTGGATTTGTCCAGACTCAAGAAAAGATTATGGAAGCATCTGTTGTTATTTCAACTAGTGAAAAAGAAGTCATAGCCAGAGGTGCACTTCCAGGAAGTGATGAAATTCTTTCACTATTAATTTTAGTGTGATTAAATACCACCAGAGCTGTGATTTTAATTAGGGCTGCAGTTAGGTATAGTAATGAGTAAAACTTTATACCAATAATACCAATGCTGTGTTTACTTGTATGATAGAGAACTGCAGATTTAACAGGGTAACTGTAATTAGTGGTTCTTTCAGCTTGCCTTTCTGTGACTGGAGAAAAGACAACAGACATCATTTGCAAAAAGGAAATTCTGTCTAAGAAATAAGAAAAAAATGATAGAGAGTGAGGATGGTCAGACACTGAAACAGCTGCCCAGAAAGAGTGAGGAAGATCCAAACTTGAGTAGATAATACTCCAAGTATCTTCATTGATGGAGGCATCGTGGTAAGACAGGGACTGGACTCTACACCTTCCAGAAGTTCCTTCCAACTTTAATTTTTTAGAGTTCTAATAACTTACATTAAATCTCAAGTAGTATGATGCATGACAAAAACAAAATTAATTGTCGTGTTAAAAGTAATAGATACAGATCAGTGGAAAGAGAACTCTAGAAGTAGTTGGATATAAATTTCTAGAAACACATGTACTTAAAAAGCCTGAATTACTTTCTTGAAAACCTTGACAAGGGTTTTAACTAAGATTTTATGTATTATTTTGTCTGTGGAAGCTTTGCAAATGAGCATCTAACATGTATACACTTGGAATACATATTTCTTCATATGGACTCCATATGTTTTATTTGGGCTGACTCTATGTAGATGTGAAAAGACAGAATAGGAATATTTATTTAAAAAGTGCCAAAGAAATAAACTTTATTATTATTATTATTTTCTGCTCACACTATTTCTTGCAAATTTGAAAAAAAACCCCACTCCTTTGACTGTTTTAAATCTAATTCTTCATCCTAACTTTCTGTCCTCTCACTTCATAACAGTAGAATCAAGTCATTCCGTCTTACTGAATTCAGCGACTGCATCTTAAAGAAGTTTAAAAATCCAAACATTCCTGATTCACTTTTTTTTTTTTGTTTGGGGAAGCTCTTCCCATTTAGTTTGTTTGTTTGTTTTCCCAGAGTATTGAAAAAGCACTAGAAATAGCTTTGTCTGCACATTTGTGGAACCACATATTTACAGTTTCATCTATTCTTGTAGTCACTAAGATTTTTTTTTTAATTGTCAAATATTGTCCTGCTAAGCATGTTGCAGGGGAAAACAGGGAAGTGGAGTAAGTAAAAAAAGTGTCCATGGAATTGTTTGATTTCTTTTACATCAAATAATGTTACAGTCATTTCTGAGAGGCATTTAAACTTATTGGATTGCCTTTGCAAAACATCAGCTAAACATCCTGGGTTTTTTCCCTAGCTTCCAAATAAACTGGATAATAATCTAACCAGCTGTGTATATTGACTAAGGCCAGAGGGAATCTCAGACGGGACCCAAAGAATTGGAGGCATCGGACAATGGATATTCTTCCTCATGAAATATAAACCAAACATCAATAAAATGAGTAATTTAAGAAAGTATGTCCCACAGCAGGGCATATTGTTGATTTTTTTTAATATATATAAAAAATAATAGCATATACTGTACAGTAGGTGTTCAATTGCTAAGGTTAACTATATTTTCGTTGAATTGAAAATTCTTTATGTGAAACACTAGACTCACTAAAAATACATATATAAAATTACAAATATTTGTAAATAAATAATCATATTAAGACATAACTTATACTCAAAATATTAAATGGAATAAAGAATTTACAGCTAGTCCAATTAATCTTAAAAATTTAATCAAAAGCTAAAAAAGGTTTTACTAATCCGGTTGCAATAGCACTAATATTCATACCCTCACTGATAATAAAAATCATCAGTAATATCAATAGCCTTAAAAGTATATAAAAGAAGCCCTGATACCACCTATCTCTTCTCTGGTGTTATGTTCTCCCCTCTGTTGTCTCTCGGAGTCCTCTGGTTGGCAGACCCATTGTTCCTCAGCAAACCATCAATGCCTAGAGTATTATTTTCATATTTTCATATCATTCCTCAGTATGACCCACACCACCAACAATAACACAGAGACCCAGCACTCACCAGGGAGAGAAGACAGATAACCATGGCAGCCAGCACCAGCCAGACCCGTATCCCACACCGTATTCCTCACAGACGCCTGCGGCTTCTACCTGGAGCGATAGAAATAGGTTACAGTAATATTGAACAACAAAGAAAAATTAAAAATCCTTAGGTTTTGAACCCTAAGGGATTTTTAAAAATCAGGTATTTATTGGTGTCTGTAGGTAAAGTCTCAAGCACAATACCTTTAATAATACTTACATTACACATCCATGAGAATGTTTTTTTTATGACATCACATATCTATAAATCTAGAATGCCATAAGTGCTGAAGAGAATTTTCTCTGTACTATATTCTGTAGAATCCTAAAGGGAAGATTACCACCTGGTTTTGGATTTATCCAAATGCACTTAAAAACCCACATGACATTTAAAAAAGAAGACATTTTTCAGTATCTAAGCACTCTGAAGTTAGTGGTAAGATTATTGTTTTGAAATATATCAAACCTACACAGTCTGTCTCTTCCTGTGTGGACAAGATCTGAATTCAATTGCATAACAGCTAGAAATAATAGTTACTTAGTTGAGGCAGTATATTTCTATGGTCCCTGAAATGTCTGGGATGACTCCAATTATTACAGGGAAATTTGATTTATTCAGTCCTGACTCCCTAAACTTTGAATTATCCTGGACACAAATAAATTCATTTTCTGAAACTTAACTGAAACTCAAAACCTGCCAACATGAGAAAATTCTGCTATTTGAACCATTATCTGTACAAAGAAA
The DNA here is from genome assembly GCA_026770055.1 of Myrmophylax atrothorax. NCBI lineage: Eukaryota > Metazoa > Chordata > Aves > Passeriformes > Thamnophilidae > Myrmophylax > Myrmophylax atrothorax. The sequence goes on from JAOXXN010000395.1 coordinate 71,163,661, forward strand.
TTAAAGTGTAGTAGACTAGCACGTGAATTTATACTATACCAGCTTCTTTGAACATAGAACAAAAAGAGACCTTGCAATTTTTGCATTGCCTGAGAAATATCATTATTGAAGAGAAGTAAACCTGATACTAATTCATAAAAGAAGGTATTTTGGAAAAAATGGCCTGGCAGGCAAGCACATGAATTCTGAATTTAGATTTAATTAAAACATTACCAGTGTCAGTTTGTGCATGTTTATTTTCACTGCTATTCTATGTGAACTTAAACTCAGTTTAATTTCATAAAGACACTTTTGAGGAATATCCATACCAATTATATTTTCTGTATCACAGATAATACGGTGTTGGAGAACCTTATCATGGAAATTTTCTGTCTCACCTTCCTTCTTTACAAATGCAAAAATACAAAACCTTGTCAAGACTCAGGTTGCACAAATTAATGAAGTTTCTTCTAATATTATTTCTCAACAACCATTCTTCTACTGTTCAGGCTGTTTCTGTGCAAGAGAGTAGAGTAGAGCTAATAATTTTTATAGGTTTGTGGTTACTTTTAATGATTGTTGGTCACAATTTGTAATCCATGCAGAAAGAATAATATTATGTTAATAATCAGTCCAAATGTAGTGATAATATTATTTTCTATTGGTTTTCAAGCACAATAACAAGGTAAGCAGAGTATTCCCAGGGCAGATCAGAAGCTGCTGCAGCCCAGCACTTATAATACCCCATAGGAATTTCTTCATCTTCTTAGAGAAAAAAGCAAGAATTTCTTAGTGGTCTCCCATATTTCAACAATTTGTAGCTCAGGGATGTACTAAGCAAGGGAAGTTTCCTTTTATTTTTTTTTAAGTGTTAAAACATCTCCCAGAACATTAATTATTAACAAGGACATCTACAACTTCAATCAAGAGGTCTTAAATTCTCATGCAATTTTGACAGCACAATAAAATTGCAATAAGTCTAGTTGGCAAAGAGAACAAAAAAAAAACTTTTGCCATTTGACAACATGTTTCCAAATTTAACTTCAGACCTCTAGATATTTTTGGCCTAAATATTTATCCTCTGATTTCATCTATCCTTTCTCCACAAAAAGGCTATTTATCTTGTGTGCTTTGTCTGCAAAAGTTTAGGTGAGTTTTTAACTATCTACTTTATTACAATCTCTTGGAGTGTCTAGAGTACAGAATTGTATTGGGAATTTTCTGTGACACCACGTAAAACTAACTACTTAGAACCATATTTCTTGTGAAGAAGTAGAAGAGAGAGGAAGATTTAGAATCAATGTTGCATTAACCTTCTTTTGCTGTTATAAGACTTATCAACTCCTGCTTTTCATAACAGCAATTTAGCTTTCCTTAAACAGAATCAGAAGTAATGATGAAATACAGGAGAAAGTACTCATTTCTTAACTCAGCAGAAATTAAATTTTGCTTGCATAGGACACAGAATTGTGATAAATTGCAGTGCTTTTACTAAGCCATTATGTGCTTTAATGACTGCAGTATGTGCATAGTAAAGCCTGTTGAGAAAACAAACACACACACACACACACAAAAAATCCGTAAAACCAAACCAAAACAAAACAAAAACCTAAACCAAGCACAGCCCACAAATTTTGTATACTTTGAGGAAAAACACATTTTCATGGATGGGAAGTTTTTCCAAAATGTAAAGCAATTCAACTTTCCAATAAAATTCAAAAGAAAGAGACTAGTGAGATAAAGGTATTAAACCTTGTGGTGTCATTATTGTGAAAAGAATAATATGAAATATTATACTAAATTTTAAAAAGTTATGCAATTTATGAAAAAATAACAACAACCCTTTAGCTACAGCCAACGTACATACTATTGCTAACTGCACAATTAACTTAGAACCCCTATGTATCAGGCAATGAAGTTCTAACTCAGATTTTAAAATCTAAGTTCTTTTAAACATCAGATAAATATGATTTTCTTAAAAGCACATGGTTCCATCTGTATTAGGGATGGTGAGAGTATTTTCAACCATAGAGTAGATATGACAGGAAATATCAGCTTGTTCTTCCAAAAGTTTCATGGAAGAACTCATGAATGATTCTTTGTGTGTTTTCGAGGTCATTGTTACATAGATACTACAAAAGAAATAAACACAAACAGAAAAATATAAACTACATGTGTAGGAGCACTATATACATAAATTTCTATCTTTATTGAATTTATTGAATACATAAATTGTTAGGTAATTCTCTCGATTGATAATTAATCATGTGAATCATATTAACTCAGAAGAAAGCGACTTAGGAAAATGTTTTATGGCTGGTAGTCCTGAAAATATGATTTTTTTTTTTTTGGTCTTACTGATAGAAAAATCCCAGGCTCTGCCCTTCCCTGTAAGGTATTAACATAGAAAATAAAAAATTAAAGATGGTTGAAAAAAGAAAAAGTGATGAAATTTTTCCCAGAATGTTGATAGGTTTTGTCTCACTTTCAGTTATGATGGTTTCCTGCAGAATTACAGTGCTTTTCATTATGACTCCTAAAGAAAATGCATAATCAACTCATTGTGCCTTTCTATTCTGTTGTTGTTTACTGGCCAATTTTAAAGCAACTTAAAAACATCCATAAAGTTTCATAATTTTTTTTCTGTTAAAATTCTTCTTTAGTCAAGACATTGATGTGTGTGATTACTTAGTTTTGCTGTACTTAGACAGGTTTACCTAGGCTGTTGTATGGACAGTAATTTTTACCATTTAATAAAAATGTTTAAATCATATCTAAATGACATTGCTCTCTAAAGGACTTTGCTGAGGCTCCTGAAGAGTTGTTTATCAGTTACTTTTTAAATATAGAAATTACACTATTTTTGAAAAATATCACTATGTTATATTGGATATTTTTCTTTGGGCTTGTAAGAGGTGTACAATACTCTTTAAGCTCTTCTTCCTGACACTGTGTTTGTAGAGATCTGCTCGACTGGATAGAGACCTCCAGCTTGCCCATTCTTCAATCAAGAAGATATAAATAAATATTAACATGCTTAACACATTCCATACATAAAACTGAAAAAGATTATTTTTTTTAAATTAAAAAGTATACACAGAGAAAAAAGACACTACAAAGATAGACATATACTTGTTCCTCTTCATGGGCTAGTAACAGTATTTCTGTAGGGTAAGTGGGCATTTATCTTTAAAAGAAACCCAAGTTATGGTAGTGGTCAGTGGCTCAGAGTCCCAATTGACATCAGTGACAAGTGGGCACCTCAGGGATCTATACCAGGACCAGAGTTATTTAGCATCTTCATTAAGGATATAGATAAAGGGATAGAGTTCACCCTCTGAAAATGTGCAAATAACACCAAGCTGAGCAGTGTGGTTGACTCATCTGAAGGGGATGGGATGCCACCCAGGGGGACCTGGAAAAGCTTGAGAAGTGGGCCAGTGGGACTTTCAAGACCAATTGCAAAATGCTGTACCTGGTCTGGGGCAACTCCTGGTATCAGTACAGGCTGCAGCACGAATGGATTGAGAGCAGCCTTGCTGAAAAGGACTTGGAGGTACTGCTAGATGAGAGGCTGGACATGAGCTTGCAATACGCACTTGCAGCCCAGAAAGCCAAATGTACCCTGCACTGCACCAAAAGACGCCTGGTCAGCAGCATGACAGAGGTTATTCTGCACATCTACTCTGGTGAGACTCCACCTGGAACATGGCATCCAACTCAGGGGTCCCCAGTACAGGAATGACATAAACCTGTTGGAAGGAGTCCAGAGGAGAGCTACGAAGTTGATTAGAGGGGTGCAGCACCTCTTGTATGAATAAAGGATGAGAGAATTGGGATTCTTCAGCCTGAAACTGAGAAGGTTTCAGGCTGATATAATTGTGACCTTCCCGTAGCTGAAGGGAGCCTGCAGGAAAGATGGAAAGGGACTTTTTGCAAGGGCATGTAGTGACAGGAAAAGGGAAAAAGGCTTTAAACTGCAAGGTTTAGATTAAATTAGGAAAAATAATTCTTTATTGTGATGGCAATGATGCACTTGAACAGGTTAACCAGAGAAGTTGTGGATATCCCAGCCCTGAAAGTGTTCAAGGCCAGGCTGGATGGAGCTCTGACCACCCTGGCCTAGTGGAAAATGTCCCTGCCTATGGCAGAAGGATTTGAATTAGAAAATCTTTACAGTCTCTTCCAACCCAGGCCATTATATGATCCTATGAATATCAACATGGTAAGCAAAGGCTGTCATCTCAAGAATATTTGCTTGAGGGCGTGACCTATTACAGGTGAGACTGCACAATTCATACTTCGGGAGGATGATAGAATAGTTAAATATATAAGGGAAGTCTAGAAGAGCTATTTTGAAGCACAATACAGATCTCTTAGTTTAATTCGCAGGCCATGTATGTACAAAAGCATACACACTTCAGATGTGTTCCTAATTATTACAATAATATGCTAAGTATTTGTCAACAAACTCAGGTAAATTGCTGCATCCCATACTCATTTGTTAAGAAACCACAGCAGCAAGACATGGGACTTACTTTCAGTGAACTCTCAGAGGTTGCTCAAAAGACTCTGAACCACAGTAAGCTACCAGTTATGGCTTCATAGATCTTTTTTGTTTGAAAATCGATATATTTCTTTTAGAATAAAACCTAAATAAGCCAGGTCAGAATTAGGCCTTTCAAATCTAAAGGGGAAAGTTGAGATAGAGGAAAGGGAAATATCCCCTGAGGATAAACAAATGACTATCTATAATGAAAATCTGAAAACTTTGTTGTTGGGTTCTGGAGAAAAAGATTCATCGTCTATAAAAATGCCATTCGTATTCATTACACTTGCAACAATGTAATCACATGTATAAAATTTTGCTTACATGCTCACTAGTATAGTCCAACCCTCAGCAATTAATATGCTAATTGTTTGATACAGACAGCTAAAAGTACTCTAATTATACAGATTGTTTGATGAGAAAAGAAAATTATTTCATACTGTAGCACATGCAAAAAAAGATGCTTAAAATTGATGGCTTTGCCTACTACAGATCATAATAGGAAAAAAACGTTCACATTTTGAAAAGCTGAGAAGTAGGAGTGCAATAAAAGCAGATGTTCACACGATTGCATGAGAATGCTATAAAGTTCATACCACTGTAGCTGCTGCAACTAGTCAGTGTTATCTGTGCTTCAGCTGGCCTGATAACACTGTTATAATTGATTTTAGTAAGAGATATGTTCCATTTTCACAGGTAAACTAAGAAAGATTCTCAGGTGTTTCTATAAGTTTATGAGCTTAGCTAAAAGTCTGTGTGAGTTTCTGGTATAGATTACATACATATGTGTCTTGTACAGTGCTGGATATACTTTGTCATTGCTTACCAAGCCACAGTTACCACCATTCAGACTAGATAACATTTTTGTGGAAACACGACATGAAGAATTTTTAACAATATGTCCTTCTCTTTCAGATATATTAGTTTCATTTAAAACCAGGTAAAACTCAGGACTTTTATCGGTGAGGCTGGCTGGGTTTTGTTGTGGGGTTTGGTTTTTGTTTTGTTTTGTTTTACTTTGAGATGTTGAATATTCTAAAGTCTAACCTTCAAATTAAAATAGAATATGTAGATGAATTGATATAAAACGAAAACAAAAATAAATTTGCTGTATCTAAGGCAGAATAAAAGCTGTAAAAGATGAGAGAATGACAAATTCCCTCTTATGAGCACCAAATAAAGCACAAGCAAAACATAAGCTTTTGTAAAAATGGAGGGTTGTAGGAATATGCTGAAATGAATCTCATGAAAGACAGTGCTGGACAAACACCTTGAGAGACTTGCTCTTGAAGTTTTAAAATGCAGTTTTCAATCCCCTGCCTGATTCTGTTACCTTGTCTGTGCTGTGCTGATGACCACCACACCCTGTCCATTGTATCCCTTGAGCTTCTTTGTTCTCTTGATGAGTCAGCCATTAAGCTAGATTGCCCTGTCCTGGGCCAGGTGGTGTTGGTGATCAAAGGGTCCCCAGGCCCCCCTCCCGCCTCTGCCCTGTTGTTCCAAGGTGGGAAGCCCCGAGTGTGACTGGTGGCTGGGGGGGCGGGACCAGGGCTCCAGCCAGCTCTGCCCTTGTCCTAAATTCGTTGGTTAACGGACCTGAGACCCTGCCCCTTCCTAAGTTTTCACCCAATCCAGTCACAGACCTGGTTCCTTCCCCCTGAGATCATATAATACCTGGTGAACTGTTTTGAATAAACTGTCTCCTGCTTCCTTGCTTGGACTTGCCTGGACTCCTTGTCTCTGTCTCCCATCTCTGCCCCCCCTCGGACAAAGGGGAAAGCAGAGACCCCTTTCCTTTCTCTCCAATGCTGCACAGAGGGTGAAAGCGGAATTTAAATTATATAAATGCTAGAATTTCAAAGACCTATTAGAGAGTGTATGCAGAATGTTGTCTTCAAATTAGCCTTGAAATCTTATCTGGTGTCTTTATTTTAAAGTCTTAATATAGTTGCTTCAATATTTTCTTGCATACATATTTTAATAGAAAATTGCATAATATTTGTAAGATTTTTCATGTAATATCACCTTCTCTATAGTCTACACTTTTAAAACAAGATCTGTGGATTGCCAGTGGTCATTTTGGAGAATTCTATATACCAACCACCTTTTCTCTGGAGAGGCTGGCTAAACTCTAAGGGTCATAACTGTAATAAATGTAAATATGATTCATGTCTGCAAAAAGAAAGAGAAAAGACCAAATGGGAATTGCACCCCCCCATAAAGATATAAAATGGCCATCTGTTAAACCCAAGGTATGTAAAAATAAACATGTTAGTGTTAAATCACT
>JAOXXN010000395.1:71187030-71200079 GCA_026770055.1 Myrmophylax atrothorax
AGGAGAGGAGAGGAGAGGAGAGGAGAGGAGAGGAGAGGAGAAATTCATGTGTCTGTGTACTGCAAAATTGATGCAAATGAGATAGCTTTGTTTTGGCAAAGAAGTACCTTGAGTTACCTTATATTCGGTTTATTTTTTATCTTTATTTTTAATGGGAAAAGAAGAAAATTTCATACTCACAGTAATGAGAAACTGTGGAGATATTTATCCAGTGCTCTGGAACTGCAAAGATTCCCATACCCTTCATCTAGATTCTGAAAAGTGCAGTGAATACCAAACATGTCCAAAAGTTCCCACAATACATCCCTGTACCCCATAGCACAGGTGGCTTTAAAGTACTAAAGGTAGTTCAATTGGAATGGAACCCTCAAGCTGATGTCGTCAACAGCTGGGTATTTCTCACTCATTTCAGACTCTATAATGCTTCAGAGCACTGTAAATTATTTCATATTATTTGGGACTCCAAAGGCTTCTTCTCATTATACAATCATTATTCAGGATTGATCATCATCAGTTAAAGCATATTATTTCTGTCAACATTAATTTCAGATTTAGTTCCACAAGGGCACATTACCTTATGCGTTTGACATAACTCAGCTCTCAAGCATTGTTTCTCCACACCGTTCCTCACTACATTCCTCCTCAGAGTATCTTTCCATCAGCTCCCACTCCAAAGTTTTGGAAGAGACTCTTCGAGTACAAATGAGTGCTTGTAGATATTCTAAATTTTCCTGATGCTATGCACAGTTTACTGGGTGCTATTAAGTCAGAGACATACAGAAGGAAAAATATCCATAACTGACACTGTGACTGAAAGGAGGATGAAATCAATAAAGTATCGCCTCTTTCAAAAAGAAATTCTCTGAATCTTGTTGTATATTGCTGATGTATGTAATTTTTATTTCAGTTGAGCCAAGAAAATACTTGATTGCTAATACTAATACCAATAGGTTTTTGAAGTTACCATATAACACCTCTAACTCAGAGTACTCAGAAGAATCAGAGGGCTGTGCTTTCTGTATCACTAGTAATACAGGGAGATATGTGGCATAACCCATTTTCTCTTATCCCCACCAGTGTAGAAGAACAACAAAGCCACCTGCCATTTTTCTTGAGCCTCCATCTCCACATTGAATAAGCCAAACCTATTCCTCTGAAAGGGGACTACAAAAAAAGGAAAATCTTGCTGTCTTTTTTTTTTCCTCCAATTAATGTCTAGCTCTCTTCTGATGGGTTAAAATTACAGCCTTTTTATTATTCAATATGATATTATGGAAGTTTCCTAGAAAACAGAACAGGGACCTACTTCATACACATTTTGAGAGATTCTTTACAGTTTGACTTCCTTTGTTATCCAATGTTCTGAATAATGTAATTCTAAAGCATCTTTTTCTTTTTTCACCTTGAATAAACAGTGGAGATATCTCTGTAGAAAATGCACTACAGACGTGAAGGTGCTGAACCACAGACTGGTCTCTTCTAGATTCTGTGTCATTTGAAATTATTCCCACATACAAGACAGATAGGAGAGATGGAAGCAATGCAGAAAAATGTCAAAAAATAGTAGCTTCACATGCTTTGTTTTCCCCTCTCATGTTTTGGGTACTAGCCACCTTTGAAGAGCCCTATGGGAGAAACAGGTTGCTGATCACAGAGTAGTTTAAATGAGATAACCCTTGCAGCAAGTAGTATAAAGCATGTGCTTCACTGTCAGGCAAGACAGCATAAAGCTTTCTCTTGTTCTGATAAAAGATCTGTGCAGTGGGAAACACAATTTTAGAAACAGATCATAGGAGACCCTCACATTTAAAGACATTTTCCCCAGCTTTGTCTCCTTTGAGACAGACTGACAGGCAAATCTGAAAGTGTGTCTTTTCCTCTGAGTTTTGGAAGGCTATCTTTTAGGTTGATTTTATGTTCTGTGAAACATTGATAACAACCTGCCAGAGCTGATGTGTTTACATCGATTTTTCAGAGGTAGGAAACATATATATCTTATGAACTGAGTGGGTCTTACAATAAAAGTCATGGTGTAGTTCATAAAAATCACATTCTTACAATTAGAGCAAAAAAAGTCCAATATGGAGAACTGCTGTTCTAGAAGCTTTATCTACTTAGAAATTCCTGGTAGTTTTTGATAGCTTATGAAATTTTATGTTTAATTTAAATTTAAAAAAAAAAGAAAAAGAAAAAGAAAAAAAGAAGAAAACAAAAGAGTGACTGAACATCCTTCAACTTACCACATATTTCACCTTCACTTTAGTAAAGAAGTCAGTGTTCTGATCTGCAGTGAAAAAGAGAAAGCGAATACGAAATAAAGAATAAAGATCTTACTCTTCTTCCTTTGTGGTGAAAAAAAATAAAAAACTAAAAAATTACAAATGAAAGTTTTCATACAATTACGTTATACCCATAACTTTATTAATAGAATCTGAAACTGAACATTTATGAGCCTTTCTAATAATGCTATTTTATAGGAAATGCAATGTATGACATTGAGTCTAGCAACACAAGGCCACAGAGATATTTTGGGAATAGTTAGCTCAAATATAAACCTGGATTCATGTTAAATTCCAAATGCATGTGAGGAAGGTTCTGCACTAGCTTGATTGGAACTGAACATGCATAAGGAAATAAAAGTTAGCAAAATTTGAAGACGCATTTACACCTTTGAATCAGTCCAGTCTGCCTCCCACTTGACAACATACCTTCAGTAATCCAGAAAGCTCATCCATGCTATGCAGACTTTTTGAGGGCTCTAAGTGGTGTGAAATATTGCTTGGTTTCTCCGTTGAGAACCCTTTATGACTGTACATTCTTTTCAAAACCCTTCATGCCTCATATTGGGGCTACTTAGTGGGATGTTAGAAAGCAGATAAGTAATTCTTTTCCCATGCTGCTTGTACTGCCGACGTGCAGACAGTTTTAAGGCTTCATTTTGCCTCTCTGTTTTTTTGTACTTACATATGCAGCATCAATATTTGATCTAGAAATATTTATTAGAAACATTCTACACATATGTGTAACTCCAATCTTTAAATTAATTTTGAACACTTATGCAAAGATTGTAGTTGATCGAGTGACAAGGGAAAGGTCAGCCCTTTTTTGAGAAGGTTTGCCATATTGTCATTACTTGCTGGTCATACCTCTCAAAGTTGTTCATAGCAGAAGTGCTAATTAAGGCCCCATAGAAGCACATCAGTAAAATAGGTTTCCAAAAGTCTGCTTTGGGGTTACATAAATCCATAGACAAGTCAAAATGGTCAAAAGAAAATCAAACTACTAAAATAAGTACCTTAAAACATCATTGATCGGGTGTACACTAAGCCTTTCCTTTACACATGATTGTAACAGTAGCTTTGAGACAAAATTGTTTTATAAGTAAGCAAGTGCAAAGAGTGCCTTGGGAATGCCTGATCACATTTACAATTTCCTCTTTTAAACTTTTTTCCAGTTTCTCTGGCCTCCTGCTAATTGACACCTTTCTCTGAAGTCTCTTCAAAATGTTATCTTCTTATTTTAACAATACACTCCTGTTTTCTTGTTGGCTCATGAAAAGAAAATAGCCTTCTTTTTCCCGAAATCTTCAAATGTATGCTTTAATTTTATAAGACATTTAAAAAGCTACTCTGACGGCATTGTTTTGCTGTTGGCAACCTCTACGGATTGTGGCTAGGTACAGCATTGTGCTGGTATGTCTCTTCTACCATCCTGCTGAAAGTACCTACACTCTTGACTTTCTGTGAAAACTGCTGAGTGTCTTTTTTGGCATACAGAAAACTGAAGTGTAGGTTGAAGTTCTATCACTATCAGTGTGTCTGTGAGAGTTGATATACATCTTAACAGCTTTACCACATTCCTTCCAAGAAACTTTCTTTCCTCTCAAACAGTCCTTTGTCTCATTTAAGGAGGTCTTTGTTTTTAGGGAACAATAATAGCAATAAAAAAGACTTATTCTTACAGATACTTCCTTTCATTTTCCCTTTAAGTATATGAAGGCTTTTACGGAATTTTCATGACAGTGTAGTTTAGATTTTACAGGTTCTCTGTATGTAAATCATATTACTCTGAAATATCTATGTATTTATCCTATGCTCCAAAATTTTCTTACTATGAAGCAATTAATCCACTAACCTTAGTGCTCCTTATTAAGGCTAATAATATTACAACTTCTTGAGATTCTTACTTAATTTAGTATATAACAGCAGTTCTTTACTGGTTTTCAGTTGGTACATCAAGTTTTGGGCTCATGTATTTTCTTCCCCTTTCACATGCTTGTCCTAGTTCAGCAGCTGGGACCAGTTTAGCACTGTATGGGTGTGACCAAAGCTGTGTATTCTACACCCTCTGTATCATTTCTCATGAACTGTTAACAATGGATTATTTTCAGCAGCTGCCCAGTGCAGGAAAATGCTGAAATGAATCCCAAGGAGGACAACGCTGGAGAAACACCTTGACTGACTAAGAGACTTGCTGATGAAGTTTTAAAGTGTAGTTTTACACTTCTGTTACCTCGTCTGTGCTGTGCTGATGACCACCATACCCTGTTTATTGTATTCCTCGAGCTTCTTTGTTCTCTTGATGAGTCAGCCATTAAGCTGGTTTGCCTCATCCTGGGCCAGGTGGTGCCCGCCCCCACTCAGGAGCCCTGGGGTTCCTAGGGCTCCCAGGCCCCCCTCCCCTCTCTGCCCTGCTATTCCAAGGTGGGAAGCCCCGTGTATAAGACCCCTATGTGTCATGGCTGGGGGGGCAGGGCCAGGGCCAGTACTCCAGCCAGCCCTGCCCTTTTCCCAGTCCCATTGGTTAATGGACTTTAGACCCTTCCCCTTCCTAAGTTTTCACCCAATACAGTCCCAGATCTGGTATTTTCCCCCTGAGATCTTATAAAACCTTAGGGATTGTCCCAATAAACTCTCTTGCCTGGACTGCCTGGACTCCTGGTCTCTGTCTCCCTTCTCTGCATTCCCTTGGACACAGGGAAAGCAGAGACCCCTCTCACTTTCCTCCAACACTGCTCAGCCTGGGGCACATGTGACCCCTCAAGCTACAAGCTGGGTTTTAAAGAAGCCCGTGAGATAGCAGTGATAACTCCATTCTGGGGAGTTATTAGCACCTTCACACCCAGCCTGAGGGTTCATGTCTGTTAATGGGCCACCAAGGATTCCAAGAATGTCCCGTGACTCACAGAGTCAGATCACCCACTGTGGAACTCCCCACCCTGGGGGAGGTACAGGGCATTCCCACCTGAACCAGAGGGTATACAATCTTGGGGTTTGGGGACTACTGGGTCCACTCGACGGATCCAGAGGAGGACCAGAACCTCGACAGAACTGTGACCACCACTCTCAACCAGACTCTGACCGTCATCTGCACCAACAGGTTTTTCCCTTCCTTTTATTTCGGACTCAGGGGAACCACTTGGTTCTCAGCACAGAGCCTAACAAACACCGTTCTGTTTGTGCCCCAGGGTGCTGGGTTATACTGCTGGGGTTTGTGTGTTAAAAACAATTTTCTCTTTTATTGTAATATTTTTATTAAATTGTAACTCTGCCTTGTACTCTTTTTTGTGTTGGGTTCATTCCTCCTCCCGGTTTACCTTTAAACCAGCACATTCCTACTCAGTCATTGCTTCACTTTTTACAACTTACTGTGCTGTGTTAGGCCACCTGTTCAGAATGTCTTCAGGCTGCGTGGTGCTGCACAAATTCTTGGCCAGAGGACTTAGCCAGTTGGTTGTGACTGAGGAGCCTGCAGGCAGTTCCCACCCACTTAGTACCAGCAATTACATGATGTGCTCAGTCTAGCCTTTGTCTTAGTGTGAAACAAGAAGTTCCTTGGATGTAAATATGCATTCTGTTTGGCAGTACCAATGATTAACAGACTTGTTTTCTTTAAGAAAACTGTATATAATAGCTCGAATGGCCAAAACAGAGGACAATTCTCCATGGACAGGATCTGTGGAGCACACTGTTGGGAGATACATCAGTGGTCTGTCAGATAGTGCATGCGTGCACGTACCCTGCATATGAAATTGTGTAAGATTTTCTTGCTGTTTATATTCTTCATATTACCTTATCTTGTTTAAAGAGCTCCTTTATTAAACCATTTATTGTATACTCTTTCCTACTGCAATCCAAATGGAATCCCACAACATTTTTCTATCCCTTCAAATACCAAGTGCAGGGGGGTAGAGAATTCAGAGACAAGGATTTTCTTCAATAAAGGGTTTGAAAAATAAAATAAAAAACCCCAAACAAACCAGAAAATAAGTTGGTGTTAAAGAGTATGATGGGGAATTTAATTAAAGATTAGTGGCATTATAAACTAGGAAGTATCATCAAGCTTCAACATCATGGAAAAATCAGATTAACTTTGCATGAAAGAGATTTTGCCCTTGGGATTGCTACCAAAGCATAAAATTCTCAGTAGAAAAAAAACTGTGGTCAGAGTAGAGCAGGAAAAATTTCTTAATCTGGGAAAAAATGTTTAGTAACTTGCAGCACAGCTACATCACTGGCACTCTGCAAATGGAGACTAAAAAATTGATCTGAGAAAGAAATTACAATCTATGCATGAAGGATCTTATTTCAGTGTAAAGTGGGAAGAGCCTGAGAACAAAACTGTACCTGTTATTTGGCTGCAAGTTACAAACCAAGATATTGAAGTAAATTTCAAATAGTTGTTTCTACACAAATAACAACTTAATAGACCTAACACAAGCATCTTGCACTTGCAATAGTAAATTAATATTGTCTTTGGAAAACACAAACAAGCAATAAAGGAAAAGTTCCAAAGCTTCAAGAATTTAATGGCAAATTATTGCTAAGTTCTTGGTGTAAGTCAGGAAAAAGTGGAGGTTATCGTTATAAAAAAAAAAGTGGAGGTTATCGAGATTCCAAATCACCACAAACTGTAAGAATCATGTCTTGAGGTTGGGTTGTTATAATCATATAATCATATCAACTGGAATAGGAGTTCTGTTACAAATTTTAAGCTTACTCATGAATGCTATAATCAAATTTAAAGCTAAAAGTGATCCAGAGCTGCCTGTAGATTATGATTTTTTAATGAATAAATGGATTAACATTTTCAGTTTTCTTTAAGGATCATATGCAATTACACATCAAAAAATTTTATTGAGTATCACTTGGTCCTTCTTTTCCCCCCTCCCCCCCACTGAAATCCCCTGGAAACCAAAAGATTACTAAATATTCTTTTGAATTTATTAAAAAATAGCTTGTTTCTAAGACCTGCATTTGATAGCCTGAGGTAGGTACACATACAAGGAAAAAATAAGAATTTATTTTATGATTTTCAACAAATTAAACATATCAGAAGTATTTTCAGCATAAATAAAATTAGTATAATTATTCTCTTACAGAAAAATACCTTGATTAACCACTTATGAGATGAGCATCTGTTGCAGGAAAAAAAATGTCCAGAAATACTGTATGAATTCATTTAGTTCAGTAATGGCAGAATACTTTTTGAATAATACCTTCTTTCCCTTGAACTTCTGTGCTCTTGAAAATACACTTATGAAATTTGAAGTATGGATCTGCAACTTAATTTATTATTTTAAAATATATTCATTAAAAATAATATGTTAATGAAATCATTTTAGAATAAAAAAATAAATAAATACACTTCAGTGTAGCTTACTCTGTAACTAGCATCTGTTTTCAAGTCATGATTAAACCTGAGCAATAAGGGCAGGAAAAATTCTAGTAAATTTCCAATAGTGACCTAAGCACAAGCACCACAAGCAGCCTTCCTTTTAGCTCTAACTGCCTACATAGAATATTAAGCAGAATTTCCAGACCCACCATAATCTCACCACCTCTGAGCTGTAACACTGAGGTGGTAACACCTCTGAGCTTTTTGCACTCTGCATTTATCTCTAGTTAAGTCTCTCATATACACTGGGCTAAAAGAAATTCTATACCCTTTGAAGCCCTGCATAGGTCATGTTAGGGTTGCTCTAATTTCCTCCATGTCAGTGTTATGCTAAACAATTGCAACTGTTTGAATTAAATGGCCACTGCATTAATATGTACCCACCTTCTAAAGCAGACAATTCTCTTACAGATAAATATTTGTAAAATATTGTTTACATATTTCTAACATGAATTGTAAAGTACTTTCTTATGAAATTGAAATACAAAGTAGTGGTGAGACATTGATAACAATGCTTTAAAAAGTTTCTAGTACTCCATAAAATGATTATTTTACATTCTTTCTGCTGATTTGTCATCATGAAACATGTAAAACAACCACATTTTCAGGAGCTGGAACGGATGGGTAAAGGAAACTTGGCGGGCAGCAACACCAACAGAGGAGGTAGGCACGAAAAAGATGGTGAGTTTCTTAGAAAGTTGTTTTACAGGTTTCTTTGCAGCAGACCACATTTGAAGCATAAAAAGATCTTTGCTAAGTTGAGAACAGAGGAAGAATGTCCTTAAATCACACTATTTCAGCTCTATCTAATAAAGTAAGAAACACTAGACTAATAAAACTAATTAGAATAGAAACACTGGTCTGTAAAATGAAAGATCTTTGACAGAAGATATCTGGTGATTTGTTGCAGTAGTTTAAGATATGGTTGATTCTGCATAATAAACTATCAACTTATGGAACAACTCAACATATGCAATCTGTTGAAGTATCTCCCATTCTCAGCTCAGACTCTTGGCTTGACTCCCGTAGTCAAAAAAGAAGCTAATTTTCTGAACTGAACTTGAGCAGTTGAAACACATGCACACACTCTATTCTTCTAACTCTCCTATTACAGCAATAACCTCTGAAAAAGGGGAAATTACAAATGTCTAGGAACTCTGTTAAAGAGGGGTAATTGCTTGCTTTGTGAAGGCGACTGAAGCCTTGAAAAAAATTGTATGCAATTTTCATTATTTTTTTCATGTGTGAACAAATAAAAATATTTATATTTTCATGTCAATAGCTGCAAAGCAGAAGAAACACTCAAAGTTACTTGTTGGTTTTTTTTCAAATAAAGCATGTTCTTTGAACTTTGTAGTAAGAGTTATCATACAACATTAAAATAAAGCTCTTGCAGCCTATCGACTAATTTTTCCAAACCAACGAATTAACAGCTATGCCTCTCAACTTAAGATCTTTAATTCAAAAAAAGGTAGTTCTCCTTATCATCTGGATAGATGAAGAAAAATTATCCTCAGTCTATCAGAAAAGCTCTTATCCAAGTCTAGTTTTACTTACCAGTAAAATAAGATTTAATCTTATTTTGCTTCCACAGTGACTGCACAGTGGAATGAGATAGAGGCTGCGTAATGTTTCAATCCTTATTTGTATACTCTGCTTTTCATCTTAGTAGATCTCTCGAGAATCCAAATTTTCTGAAAGTCTTTTTCTGTAGACTGTCAATATGAAAGACACCTTACTCAAGTATAAACCTGATTCTCTTACCAAGAATTAGTTCCATTCTCAACCAGGAATTCCATATTAATAAAAAAGTCTCCAAAATATCTGAGGGAAATTTAGATGGAGCAGGCACAAGAGCAAAACTACCCTACTTCATGATATTTAATCTAATTTTCACTATTTAAGTTTAAGATTTTTATCATGCAGCATTCATACATTTCTAAAAACAAAACTTAGAAAAAACAAAAATGAGCCCAGAAATTCCAGCCTAGTATGGACCACTTCAATATTTCCAAGCACTTTCTGGTGGCTCAGGGCAGACACCAGGCATTGCATTCTACCTTCCTTAAGAGGCTTATTTTTCAACTATTTATGGCTTGGGTTTTTTTGTTTTGGGGGTATTTTTCTGGTTTTGGCTTTTTTCCTCAAATAGATTGTCAGCACAAGACATAACCATTATCCAGGTAGCTGCAGCATTATTTCTTTGACTTTGCCCATCCCTAAAGCCAATCAGCAGTTCATAACTTAGATTAAAATTGTTCCCTGGCCTCCCAACTCCATGATGTTCTAGGAAGGTAATGATGCTAACAATCCTTGTTTCTTTCTCCTTGTTTCTTTTCTCTGCAAACTGGAGTAATCTTTATAGGGCTCAGGTGTAGTCCAGGTCTCACTTAGATGAACATTGCTTTTAGATAAACTTCACCTCATGGCAATGTTATAAGCAGTGATGTTTCCCATAATAAATCTTGTAGCTACATCTGCCTGAAATTAATGAGGAAAGTATCAGAATCCAATTAGGAATTTCATAGAATCATAGAATGGCTTGTATTCACAGGGACCTCCAAGATCATCCAGTTCCAATCCCCTTGCCACGGGCAGGGATTTTATTAAAAGTCATTGAAAGAAAGAGGAGCAGAGCAGGAAATGGGGAGAGAGAGAGCTAAAAATTTCTAGAAGAAAGAAACAAAAGCAGTTTTGAAACCAATTTATATTGGCTTTGCTACACTCAGCAAAATTTCAGCAGAAATGGGAACATACCAAGCAATAAAACTGAAATCCACTAGCTCTTGAAAGAAATTGTGCTCAGTATAATTCCCTGAGCACTATGCATGAGCACCAGTTCATAAATGCTTATAACATTTATAAATCCTTGTACAGGAATGAATTTTAAATTACTTTGGAAAGAAAGGGGGAATTACGTTCCAGGAAAAAAAAACGAACAAAACCCACTAAAAAGCAGCCTTCATTTATGAAGGTTTCTTATGTTAGAGAAGGTATACGTGAAGCTGCAGTTAGCTTATTTATATTAATACAGGCATCACACTTAGCATGACTAATTTTTTTATTTTGTGAATAAGTACTCTAATGGGAATATACTTATTTTTTCATATGAAAAAATTCATCTTAGATTAATAGTAAAAATTGTGCTATCTTTTTTGCTGTAAACCCAATCAAAACAGTTATATTTAAAAAAATTTCACAATTATTTCCTTATTTCTGCTAACATTTCCCTGAGAATAAACTATACAAAAACATGATTATGAAAATATGCATTAGAAAGAGGAATCAAAAATTACTATCAATGAATATGCATCTGTTTTCAAAGCAGTCATAATCCATATCTTCCTCTGAAAGCCAGCAGATTTTACACTGGAACTAGACAGAGCTCATCAGATTTTCACTGAGCTTAAAATGTATTTAAAACATTTAGCTTTACTAATTTTCCGCTTGTTGAACCTTATTTTGTGTTATTATACATCTGAAATAACTCTGTTGATGTCAAATGATGTTATATAGGTTTCATACCAATGCAAAGGATGGCAGAATTAATCCATAAGCTTGCTCTAGTTCTACTTCAGCATTAGTATGTTGTGGGTGGGATTTAGAGATAATTTGTTGCAGAAAAGCAAATTATTTGAATTACAATGCATTCATTTTCACAGCACTATTTCCATCTGCTTAGTTTCTCTGGAGGGTTAGTTCTGTTTGACACATCATTATATTTTTAGTTATAATCTTTTATTAACAACAAACAAATATGTTGACAGTGCAAAACATTTTCTTTCATGAGCAGTAGAAGATAGGCAAACACTACTTAGGAAGTAGAAAAAATATATGACAGCGTTGAGGTAATACAAATAATAGGTTACATTGAACATAAACAGTGTCATAAGCATTAGATCAAAGTCTTGTTTCTAATTAATTCATCCCATTTGAATGTTTCCCTAAGTAATGTTGTTCCATTGCTACATGTTGCTAGCAGTATTTTTATTTCAACTCTCTTGTGTCTTCTATTGCAGTAAGCCATATTCCTTTAGGGCTCAATTCTGCGGTCTTCACTCAATCTAAATTCCCAGTTCAGTCTGAGGGCAGGATTTGCTTGAACAAGGACAAAAGAATTTAGTCTCTAGTGTGTAGTTATAACAGTATCTCAAAGCCTAAATGTATTATATTTTAGCAGAGTCTAGAATTTAATATGGAATAGAAGTGTCTTAAATTCCACTCCACTTTCTGCTTCTGAATTTTGTTGGATAAGTTTCCTTAGCTTCCTTTTTCCATTAACATTGCCACCAATAAGATAAGTATAATAATGAGCATTAAGCTCCTCTGACAGATAATTTGATGAAAGGCTCTGCGTACCTATTGCAGGTCAGATGCTGGGAGAGAAATCTCTTGAGTATAAGGCTCAGATCACTCACTTAACATTTTCCTTTTAATGTGATTAGGAAAGGATTCCAGGGCAAAATCTGCTTGAGTAACCTGGAGTCAGCCACAAAGTGTTTAAAAGACTAATGTTACCTTGCAGCTGATGTATAAATTAGTCCACAGGAATCCATGACTTTGGCAATGTGGAAGAAGGGCACTCAACTGCCTCTGCTTCTCATTCTCTGGCTTTAGCAGGCAGACAATGAGAAAATATTATTACTTGATTTTTCCAAGGTCTTGCACATATTTCAGGCTCCACTGCCTGGCATGTTTTATACAAGCTAAACATCCCCACCACCTATCAGAAAAGTGTCATATCTCAACTTCTCCAAGTCAAATAGGAAACAGCACAACTCACATTGTTCTGTTCCAAATATTTAACTGGGGAACAAATTAACCATCTGTAAGAATATATGCAATTATCCTATCCCAACAGAATTGTGCCATGTACTTTGAACTCACATGGAAAATGTCCTCTAAATCAACTCCCTGTTGGTGTTATAAACTTCTAAATAATATTTGAAGGACTAAAGTAGAACTTAATTTAGCTTATCACACACAGTGACTGCAATTTCATATAACAGTGCTGAAATACAAATTTTAGACTGCTGTAGAACACAATATAGGTATGCTCTCTTCAGAGAGAGCATAGATTTTCTGAAGGGCTGAAAAATGTGAACTCATCTCACATTACACTGTCCAGCAGGCCTGTAACACTTATCTTTATCAAAAAGTACCATATGCCCTTAGGAAAATGTTTGTTGTATGTGAATCTGGTATGTGTTTGTGGAGAGGAACACAGTAAAGTCAGGCCTGAGCTTTAGATCACATATACCATGATCTAAAATCTGGGTCATCAATGACTTTAAAAGTCATCATCAGAATCCCTTTTTCTGCCCACATTGGCTTTATACAGTTGTATAACTCATATGACCCAGAACAATTAC
>JAOXXN010000395.1:71200179-71213427 GCA_026770055.1 Myrmophylax atrothorax
CCCCAAAAAAACCCCAAACCAAACTCATATACCCATATTTGTCATATATTCCATTTTTCTAACTTGGTTTTCATAAAAATTTTCCTTCATAGGCAACAGAGTGGGTTTTTTTAATACCTTCCTTCTGCCCTCCTCCAAAATGTTCAATTTGCTTTAATTTCTCTGTTACATGATTCTTCTCATTATTGTATCTAATTTTCCTGCTTGAAACACCCTCAATTCTGTGAAGTTAAGCTAACAAGATATAACTTAGTAAAATATTTATAAAGTCACTAAAGTAATTTGTAGGCATGTCATAAAAAATAATGGTGTCCTGTCTTACCTGGTTTTTAAGAACACTATTATGATGTTTCTAAAACTATTTTGTTTCCCTAAACTTCAACATACAATGATTTCTTTAAAGGTGAACAAAAACCTCTCATCAAGAAAAAGAAATTTGATCCAAATGGACTTAGTTAGAAAAAGAATAGTATATTCTTTTTCACCTGTAATTTCTGAATAACACCCCTGAAAATATTAATAAATTGTGGATCTTAACACTGCTTGCATTATAGTAATAAGAATTCAAACACAACAATTTAAATTTTGAAGTAAAAAAATGAAATTTCTTTATCTTATAAGAAAACATATTTTAAAATCATGCAGGACTATCCTTGTGTAAGGTTTACGTATTATTGGCACTCAAGTGACTGCTTCATCAAAGAAAACTTCTAGGAAAATGGTAGAGCAACCTCTCATTTTCTAATGGACACTTTTTTTTCCCAATCTGATGATTCTTTAAGTATCTGTAATAATGATTTATTTTTCAATATTCCAGTCATGACATCACTCTTCATATCTGAACACTGAAGAAGATAGTCCTATGTCTAGACAAAGTCCTATGTGAACTGCTACTTACAGCTTAATTATTGTAAACTACCTCTAACTCACATAAAAGCCAATTAAAAGGCAGCATGAGTAGCCATATTTATTATAAATAATATAAATTTCTCATATTCTCTCAGCATGTTTCCATTTAAAGACTTAAACTATGAATACAGAAAATTTTTGTAGTAGGCCTGAAATAAAGTGTTTTATAAGAGTATTTCTTCAAGCTATAAAAATTTGCATTTATATCTAGACTGTATTGTTCTAATCACAGGTTTCATGAACAATTAAATATGTTTGTCAAACTCTAGCAGGATCTGAAACACATGAATACAATATTATTTCATTAACCACTGTGTGAAATGAAGATGTTTTGCTGCAGAGAATTCAAAAATGTACCAAAAAAATTTGAAAAGGGCAATTGTTGAAATTAACCATAAAAATTATGTCAATGTTTCTATAAGTTTGGGAATTCCAAGAAAAAAAATGATCTTTGTACATGTTAGCATAATGTCAACAAAAGATACTGATATACACTTCTTATTCAACACTTCTTGCAGAAAAATTTAAAATAATATCCTGCCTATTACTCTGTAAGTTCAGGCAATTTTGTCATGCAGCTAAATCCATATTGGTACCCTGTTGCAGAGAACACTTTCGGTCATTTAATTCCTGCCCTCCATCTCAAAAATGACTGTCTTTTGTCATTACTGATTAGCAGATTTTTTCTTTAATAACCTGGCTGAGCAGAACTCCATATTATTTAGGATAGCAGAGAACTGAGCTATGATTATCTGCCTAAACTCCTAGCTCCCAATATTCTGGTCACTTGGAACACTGCAATAGGGTATTTAAATCGAAACAGATATGTTTTCAAAAGCCACCATTTCCGTAGGTATAATGGTAATTCATGTAATAAAGCTAGGTCAATGTTCTTGGCTTTGCAAAAGCGTTTGCATCAGTAAACAGGCAAACTCACAGAATAAGCAAAACCCTTGAAGATGCTATGCTCTTCCTCAAGGAGCAATGGAGGAGCAGACAGTGATGGACATACACTTCTAGTCCACCTGAGCCATGATGCTGCTGGGCACAAGCACAGATAAAATGGTAACATGCCCACATTTCACCAGAAGCTCCTGATGCAATCGAATAATGCCTTTATCCTGGAATGGAAGAGCAGCATTAAACAGCTCCTGGTACTTGAATTCTGGCCTTCTAAACTGCTTATTTTTTTCCTTTAGAAATTACTGTATCTAGATACAGGTGAAAATTGTTTATTTAGTGTGTTTCAACTATTAAGAGGGTGATATACAAGCTCTCTAGTCTACATATATTTCTGTGATTTAAGGAGTGGATTCTAAGTACAACAAAGAAGAATTTTATACTTTGCTAAAGTAGGTTAATCAAGCATCCTCTTCACAAAAGCTGCAACAAAAATTCTAATTAAAATGTAACCGGGGGTGGCTTCACCAATTCTAATCTAATGGGAACTAATCCCTGATTTTAGGTAAATTAACTCTCAGGTCTTAATTTACTCCAACTTCCCTTAGTCTTCCTTGTTTAAGGAAAGAGTAGATAGCTAGAATGTTTTGGCCTTCCAGAACAGTGACTTTATCCCCTAAATATTTGCCTAAAAGATGAAGATACATTTAATATTCAATATTTTCTGTATCAAAAAACAAGGTGATTTTTTGAGTAGTGAATATCATCAAAAGCATTATATAATTGAGTATGTATGCACTTGTATGTTGTCCCCTTCTGCTCCCACTTCAGTTGTCTTAGACTCAGTATTTTTTACTGGTCACATTAAACATGGTTGAAGTATCTGAAAGTAAATAAGTTAGGACCACTCCATATCACAACACACAGGAAGACAGGAGTCAACCATCTCAAGTAAACTCTGAATCAATAACAAGAGCAACAAGACAACTAAATAAGACTTATTTACATTTGAAACATTATAAAACACTGCAAAAAGTCAGGAAATTACTTGACATTGCTTACAACGTTTGTTTAAAATTCAAAAGCCCCTGGATTTCTAAAGACTTAACTAATCTCAAAAGATGTTTATGGCCAAGTGTGCACTGTCCTTAGCTTAAAATTAATTGTACTATTTCTCACTCTTTAGGTCTGGTCCACCTATCAAAACTATTCAGCCAATTAACTGTTCAACTACACGAGGCAGCAAAGTTACCATTTTAAAATTCCTTACTTAGTGAAATTTGTAAAAGTTACTGACTAACCTCAGGAAGCAATATATGAATCAAAAGAAATGGAAACAATGTGAAAAGACTGGCACATAAGAAAAAAAACCCAAAAAACTAAAACAAATGACAAAGCCACAAAGACAACCTAATCAGAATTACATCCAAAATGAGTGACAGATTAAATTCTCTATGGTTTTGTCCATACAGCAACAATATCTGAATGAGAGAGGGTAGAGAACCAAGGCCAGAATGATCTGATGCTTGAAGGATTATATACATACATAATTAATAACAGTACATTTATCTCTTGATATCATAGTCAACACATATGATGCTCCTACATGGTTGTGAATATAGTTTTTGTATTAGTAGGGCACCTATGGACAGTGAGAGACTAAGAGAAAACCACAAAAATATTGACAGAAGTATCAGAAAGAAATAGAAACCTCATACATGTGACAGATATTTAACATTATGTTTAGATGCTATAAATTTTTTCTCTGTTTTATGTAAAAGAAACACACAAAATATGTAAGTCTATCAATAATCAATTTTAATATTGCTCTAAATTAAGTTCTGTTCTTGAAGTGGTCTATGACTCCTTACTTTAGAGAGCCGGTCACAAGAGGGCAACATAGTTACATACATATGGAGCAGTTCTGACATTCCATCCAATGGAAATTACTAGTATGAAAAAATACAATAGCGTATGAGAATTGGTTATTGGTCAGTGTTTCTAACAGAGTAAATATCAGATTAAGATCACAAAACTTAACCTTAATGTTATCCCTCTATACAGGTTCCATAACCCAATCTGGTCACAGTGTAACATTTCAGATAACAGTAAAAGTCTCGTATAATTTTCACTACATTCTTAAAGAATACACCTGCTCTTGTTGGAAATCTGTACAACCGTACAAAGTGACTCTCATATACAACAAGCAAACCAGAACATAGTCTGAAAATGCAAATATCATTGGAATTCCATATTCTGCAATATTCTGATGTTCTCTTTTAACTCATTGATTGTATATTGTTTTTATCTGTAGGAAATCTGCCTTATTCAGAACAAATAAACTAAGTATCTTAGTGATTAGGGAATATGAGCTGTTTGGGTAGAACAGGGCCAACATATTAAACCTTAATTGTCTCATTGTTTTCTTAAGTGACCCAGTTCTTAAAGAAATTATTTATTTTTTTTGTTTCAGTTTGAAAATTCTCCTTCTAAAATAGAGAAAAATCTTCCAAAAATATTTCAAAGTTAGTTTTTATGTAGAACTAGAATTCAAATATTCTCATAGAGAAAGGTTTGTAAATCTGATATTCTGAAATGGCAAAGGCTATTGTCAGTGCTGATCATCACTTTCGAGGTAATTTACTATGTACTGGATTTAAGTCATACAATACACAGAAGAGCCAAGAGATTTTCCACGATAGGTGCAGCATCGATCAGCAAAATTGTGTACAGGAAATCAGCTGGAACAAAACTTCCAAGGACTCTGTGGCAATGTCAGACAAAAATAATTTCCAATCACTATAGTAACAGCTGTAAGCAACATTTTGGTTATGTTGCAGTCAATGGCAAAACTCCCACAAAGCTCAGAAAGGCCTTGAGTTCATTTTGTGACAGTCATCCATGAGCCACACAACTAGCATTGACATTTCAGATGTGAAATAAAAATAGTGAATTTCTCTACAACTTGCTTCTAGATGAATTCATTTACATTGTCTATCTAGAATGCTTGAGTGCCTAACCCATACACTGAAAATTCTATAAAGCCGAAGTCCAACCTTCTTCAAGGACAGAGGCTTAAATATGCAGATCTCAATACATTTGTGAGACAGCTTTGTAAACTTGTTTTCTTGCCACAATCAGCCTACCAGCCTTTTCCAGTATATTTTAAAAATTTCAGATTTCTCTTTTATCTGGAGTGACAGAAAGATGGGAAGAGGAGACAGAGGAGAGAAAAAATAAAATTCAAGACAAAGTTCCAGAAAAAAAAAATGGTTATATTTATGAAAAATGAAATATTATAAGAGGAATAAAAAAGCCTTATGAATATTTTATTTTTTCTAATGTTTGATAATTTTTATTTTGAGGGAAATAACAGGTTTTTTAATATTGGGGTTTTTTCCATTTTGTACCACCTGAAGCAAAATTTGGACCAATGAACACCTCTTTCATGTCACACTTTGTTGTATGGAGAACTTATTGAAATTGTAATTTAGTGTGATGATTGTTTTGAGTGTGCTCTGTAACACCCCAGTCCATTTAATCCCAGACCTTCAAATATCATGATCCTTCTCCAAATCAAAGTGACATAACAGGTAGGAAAAGATGAGGTGTTAGTCATTTTTACTGCCTTTTTGCTCATTGTCTCATTGCTTTTCTTCTTCACATTTACTTACATAGCACAGAAGGGCCATTAGCTGGCTCCCTTGGAGCCATCCTGAATGAGATCATCTTACATTGTTAACAGCTCCCTCTCACATATTCTGACATTTTATTTCTATTTTATCTCTTTTATCATCTTGAAGTTGATCTTTGTAGAACTTCTCTAATCACTTTTTTCCCCAGATCTTTATGATCTAAAACATACCCTTTAATGCCCCAAACCCTGAGATTTCAGAGAATTCAAAGTGCAGTGTTTTGTTGTTGTTGTTGTTGTTGTTGTTTTGCATATTCTCAGATGAACTCCTGAAGGCTTACCCCAGGTTTTAAGCAGAACCCAAGTTGCACAGTTACTGACCTGCTACATAAAATAATTACATTATCAGTAGGAGAGTTGTTAGATTACACCCTCTTGGTAGATCACCTAAGATGAGCTAAAAATGCAGGGGTATTAGAGCTAAGTCAGGGAAAATAAAGGCATGTCACACTTTTGATCAGTCCCACTGAAAGCCATATATCTGTGGAATCTATACTTAAGACTAATGATTTGTTTGGAAAAGAGCAGGTGATGTCCAGAAGACAACCACAGCTAAACAAAAACACATGCCCTGGTAACTGCAATCTAAAGGAGGAGAAGAATATGCTGAAGACCTGTTTAAAGCAAAACCCTCATCCAAGTGTAAGACTGGGAGAATTAAATAGGAAAACAATGTAAAATGATATCTATATAAAATAGTATGATCAGCAAACTACAACATTAATTCCTCCCTCTCTGCAGAATACAAAACCAAGGAGCTGTTTTTCTTAGTAGTTACTAATATTAATTTGAAACAGCCCCTGAGTACAACAATCAGATTAATCCTCACCGCTTGAACAGAAATATCCCTTCAGCCTACAAGAAAACTGTAGGTAAGTGATTCCAAAGAACAATTTTAATGTTCTTTCTATAATTTTACTTTGTTGCACATATCAAACAACAAAAATTATGGCAAAATAAACAATAAGGTCTGAGAATCGTAGTTGGCTGTAAATATATGAAGTATTCGATTTTCCATGTACTGCAGAGATTTACTTTAATCCTTATGTATTCACTTTCACTACTCCTGAGATAAATCTTTGTGCACTCCCCTGTGGAACACAAACCACTCTCCAAGGAAAGGTCAGCTACCTAAAACCTCCTTCCACTGCTTTCTTCAAGGAACCCAACAGGAGTAATTACAGAAATTTCAACAAGCAAGCCTGTCCTCTCTCCTACTGGTCGGGTCTTTTAAAGGTACTATTATCCCCCAATGACCTTCTCATAAAGAAATGCAACACATAAAAGTCCAGCTGCTTTCTTTCACTGCCTAGCTTCAGCATGATGGAAATCAGGGACCTCTGACTGTGTTTTGGCCCTGTGTCAACTCTTTTGCTGCTGCTATCACCCATGGTAGCTCTCTTTTCATGACAGGTTCCTCCTCATTAACTTCTGCTTTCCTACCACTGGTGAAACTTACACACTCATTCTGTTATACAGCTGCATTTCATGCTGTCACTTACCTAAGACTCAGGGCATCATTCAAAGTCAAGTGAATTTTCCCAAAATTTAAAGATTATTTGAATCTGATCCATGACCTGAAAAATATGGAAATATTTATTTGTTGATATTTTATTGGTTTTCTGCTTTTACTATATCAAACATACTTTTGTCAGTTCTTTTAAAGAGCAAAGGAAATATACACTGACATTAATATTTTTGCCATGTGACACATACAGAAAAAAATAATTATTTCCTTCCAATAAAAAAACAGAGACAAAAACCCAAACCAAACCAAACCAAACCAAAACCAAAAACCCCCCAAAACACCAATAGAACTTTCACATTGGAAGTACTGTGAGGAACAAATAGGTGTAATGGGATGCTTATATTGTCTCTGGGAAGTGCTAAAAGACCACCTGGTTAGAACTTCTCCTTAAAAGTAATTGTATCCCACTAAGTCAATCTCTAAATAGTTAAGATAAACATAAAATAATAATTAGAAAGTTGATAAAGAAATTTTGAAATAAAAGCTTATTAATAATTGCTTATATTTTGGTGATATTCCCAAACAGCTATTTATTCTAACATATGCATGCATGGCTACAAAAGCCTGAGTTCTTTCAACCAAGTCTTTTCACAAATACTCAGCTCCTGTAGCTTCTTATGGAGCCCAGTGGGAGCCAGATGTACTCATAATCATTAAAACCAGGATATGTTTTCACATTAACTACAAAGATACATGTTTCCAGGTCAATTATGGATATCACAAAGTGAAATGTTTATCTCACTGAAGTAATCAAATTTTAGAAAAGCCAGCACCTTATCTGAACAAAATTTGAACAAGTTCTTTTATTATATGATTTAAAAACTTGTGTATACATGGAACTAGATGTCCCCCATGATAAATGTTCAAAGTATTGTTATTTTATTCCTTTTTTATAATACTTTGTGGCGCAAGAGAGTGATATTCCTAATGAAGAGGTTCACTTAATTGTATGCATAAATGATCAGCAACTGGATTCCACTTAAGATTTTTTAGTGATTAGTTTTGTGGGTTCCCTTTGTTTTGTTTTCTACCAAAATTCAGTAACAGAAGCAATTCAATAATTGATATGAGAAATATCTTCTTAGCATTAGCGACCATCACATTATACTGACAGGGACCTTCACTTAGCTGAAGAATCATAGTCTTTGGAAACATTTGAATCAGTAAGGATCCACTCTATGATGGAGTTCAAAATTTTTACATGGTTACAAATAAGTCTTGATAATTTGATTTACGACATTCTAAGGCAGAAACTCATATTTAATCCGAATTACTTCAGTAAGTTCCATATTTAATTGTCTTGGACATGTGCTCTGGAGAGGTTGGGGCAATAGATGAGAAAAGCTTTTAATTTTAGTAGCTGTAAAATGCATATATAGGAGGTAGATCATGCTTCTAGCTGTACTATTCTCTGTTGTTGCACTTTAGTAAAGACAGCAGAACTCAAGCACAAAATCTTCTTGAGTACAGACAGAGACAGCAATAGTTCAAGTCTTCCTGATAAGAAAAGGAGGAGATGAGCAACACCCATCTGTAACTCCTCTATCTCCAAGATATCTTAAGTGTATTCATTATCAGACTGAAAGTATTCTGCATATTGTGAACAAAAATATCACTACACATTGTCAGATGCACTGCATTTCCACAGCTCTGCTTTTTTGACAGAAAAGACAAGTAAACAACCTTCAATCTTGCTCTACTTTGCTTAATTTGTTTCTGCTATCTCAAAGCAGACTATTATTGTGTTTATAAATCAAAGTGTAATGCTTCTTAACTGCATGACAACCTCAAATAGGCTGAACAATTTGGAGGACTACAAACTGCACACACATCTGCTGGTGAGGCAAACTGGTGGTGAAAACTGGCAATCTGGAGCAGCTCACATCGTTCCCTACTATAAACACTGTAGCCAGCACTATGTCAAGTCAAAGATTTAAAAACCAACCAAACAAACAAACAAATCAAAGTTGTGAAGCAATTTAATTCCCAAACCTAAGACTTTCCAAATGAAAATTAAATTATGCAACTTCAAATATGGGGCTACAGTACTGAGGATAGCATTAAGTCAGTTAAGTGAAGGGAAAGATGACACACCTAGGATGCTGTCAATTAAGAAATTCATAAAAATATACTGTATCACTCAGAAAATTGTCACACTTCATAAGAGCAGATCTACAGTATTACAATACAGGGTAAACACAGATAGACCTAGCAAAATCTTCAGCAAAGGTTTGCTTATTTCTTACTGGGCTCTGGAACACCTGATGGAAAGCCTAGGTTTTTCTCTAATTCATGCTAGCAAGACTCTGAACCATAATCTCTACTCCAAAGGAATAATCCTCTACAGCTGTTCTAACTCCAAGAGTTACATACCTGAGTATCAGTTTAACTCCTTTAGGCAAGCATAGGTGTAATTAGGACTGCAAAAGCCCTTACCCATTTTTGCCTTTTGTGGGAAGACTTCAGTAAGGAATAACCACTTGGGCAAAAACCTTTTCCAACTACACACCAAAATTCAGCATTTGGACAGATCCCTTTTCTCTTTCTGGGGATGTACTCCTTCACTAGTGTGTTTAGCCTCAAAGTCATATTCTCTAAGCAATCATATGCTTCATTTAAGATCCCCATGATACAATTTCATTGTTTTAGTTTATCTGACAAAAGAAATAGCAGATTAAAGCAGAAATAAGAACTTTCAGTAGTGATGGAGGCAGTTGCTGATATCAAGGAGAGGTTTAATCGGTTTGTTTTATGCCGATCTGTAGGAAACAATTATTTACAATGCAAAACTCATTCTGGCCTTCCAAATTTTGTTAAAGAAGAGCAGACTTTGGATACAGCCAGCAAAAAAGTATTCCAAGCACTTTTGCAGCCAAATGAAGAATGAAGATGCTTGACTAAAAGTGGAAAATGGAATATATTATCATAAGATACTACTTCACAAATTGAAAACTGTTGTTGAAAAACATTTTTCTTCTTTAGAAAAGTGGGACTTCCTTTGCCTTTCACTTGCACAGCAAAGCTAGGCTTCCCCTCTTTCTCTTCCCAACCCCTCTCAAAATAATAATTAAAAAAATATGTAACATTAGGAAGATAAAGACTGGCATCAAAATATGAAAGACTACAGATGTTAACTTTGTCATAAGTTCCCACAGAATTATTGGAGGAGATGAACAATGAACACTATTATAATAATTGCAATTTCCATTATGTCTATAGTAACTTTGATTCTCAAAACACTTGCTCATATCTTGTGAAAATATTTTTTTTACTTTGAAAAAAAGAGCTGCAATGAAATACTAATCCAATAACATGAAAGTATATGTGGATATTTTGAGAGGATGATTGATGTTAAACAAAACAAGTTCTCAGCTGTAGACAAATTATTCTTAATTTTTATTTACTGAAAAAATAATCGTGTTTTTTTCTCATTTATTTTGTCACACGAACCTTAATTTGAGCTCTGGTAGCTAGAGATTATGGGATATAATACGTTAATGAAAAGTATGAATTGATAATGTTCTAGACCTAGCATTGTTATAGACAGAGAGGAAATACTTTATTAATGCAGCAGGTGTATTCTAGTAAAAATACATCTTAAACCAGTAACCTGATGTACCATAGCCTGGAATGATGGAAGGCTCCCTATCGATTTTAACGGTTACCAAATGATCATAGACCAAATGAGGTTTCATTGCAGTTTTAGACTGTAAAATCTTGACTGCTAAATCTGTGATTTTACTGAGGTAAGATAAAACCTAATTAAAGCTGGGTAATAATTCTTTATTTTATAATTCAAAGACTTTCACCATTTACTCTCTAGCATTCTGCATTTATCAAACACAAGATGCTTCAAGAACAGAAGGGAAGACAATCTAGCTTTGATCATATTTTGTGTTATCTGTGTTTGTTACGGAACTCTTCTGTTTGCATTCTTCGTGACTCAGGGCCCTGAAAAGGGGTTCAGACTTTTCTCTATGCTCTATTCACTGCTGTGGGAATACAGCAAACATGCTCAGCTCAACTGGGAGAGCTTTTCTGGGCTTTGTTGATTTTGCAGTTTGCTCTCAAATACAGCAGGAAATTTTGGCTGATGTTTTCAGGGTTGCCTAAGGGATTTTGATGACCAGTTCCTATTAAAATTAATGAGAATTGAGCATACAAATCCCATTGGTTATTTTACCCTTTATGTTATTAGAACAATAAAAGTTGGAGAGGATTGACATGTAAAATAAAATCTATGTTGCATTAAAAAAGAAAGTCTTGCTATCCATAAAACCATTCAGCAGCCCCTTTCCCTCAACCTTCACTGAAATCCTTTATGAAAATTACAGGAAAGCATTATTACAGCTCAAGAGTATCATACATAGACCTTGCTTTACATGAGTTATTTGACTGATATTTATTTTATATTACAGTATATTTCTGAAAATTTGTCCTCTAATTTATTACAGCAAGGAGCCATAGTAATAATAAAAATAGTAGTAAGAGCTTCAGGTTTTAAAAATTTTGCTGATGCTTTATATCATTCACATTGTGCTTTCATTGACTTAGTAAGCGTTTCTGAGCACTAGACATACCTTTGCTCTAACTGTTTAGGAACCAGTCCTGTATGATGGAGTCCTAGATATGGAAAGTAGGAAGAACATACCTGAAGCACTTAGTGCTGCCATTAAAAATTTAGTTGCAAGCTGCAGGATGGATTCACTGTTGATATCACAGAATACTGAGAATAGAAGAGATATACTGATATGTCACAGATACATTCAAAAGATTTCTCAGAATTAGGACAGACCTGAAAGATATTTAATGTCAAACTCAATAAAGCAGTGAGTAACAAGTCTTAATTTTATATGATACATGAATTCTTGGGAAAAATAAATTTACTCACATGAAACAAAGTGAAACAAAACAACAGCAAACTGAAATATTTTTGAAAAATACTTATCCAGAACTTATATGAAAAGTTAAAAAAACCCAGAAAACTAATAATGGAGTTTCTTTCTCTCTGTCATTTATTTGATAAAAAATATCTTCACAATTTCATTTTCTCCTGTAGGAAGCAAAACTGACATTGTCAGGATAGACCTGGAGTTCATGAAATGGAAGCAATATTACAAAAGGTGGATCGACGGGGATGTCGAGGTGGAGGAGTCTGGACCCATTGACCCTACTATTCTACAGAAGTTTTATAAAGACTCAAAAAATTTTACTTCTTATATTGATATGTCCCATTTAACAGTGTAATGTCCCCAGGTCTACCCATTGTATTTTCCCTATAATAGCCCCTATCCAAGTTCTTCCCATAAACCCCTAGGATTTTCCCACCTACCCTGACTGGTCCCAGTTTGATGCATTGCAGTAATTTTCCTCATTTCCCTGTTCCCCACTGGTCCTCTCCTTGTTCTGCCCCTCTGTTTGTGCGTGGACCAATGGGGTGCTTCACCCCTCCCCTGTCTCCTCCCATCTTTCCAGAACCATCCCCTGATCCCTTTATAAGCCAGGCACCCCAATAAACTTCGCTTCTCTTGTGGACACCTGGTCTTGAGTGTGGTCCTTTCTTGGGGAGCTGCACTGGGCTGGGTGCGGGAGGAGCCATTCCAGGCTTCGAGAGGTGGGCTAAAAGAGTTCATATCACTTCAAGCCTACAGCCACAGTGCCTCTCGGAGCTGAAGACCGGCGCTCCAATCTTTGGAAAGTAGCCATCCACCAAGAGACATAACTTTTCAGGAAGTGCAGTCAAATAGCTATCATTTAATTTTCTTGATGGAATTTTCAATTTTTGATAATAGAAATTTTTTTAGTTGGAAAAATGATTATATGAAAAATATGTAACAGTAATTATTTCTGTCAAGAATACAGGTAGGTAATACAATTTATTCCATACTTTTATACATCATAAATAAATACAATTTCTAATAATTATATGCTGACTCTTATTTATTTTTTTAAATTATAAATACATACATTTTAATATTCTCTTTCCAGATACTTAAACTAAAGCTTCTATAAAACTTCAGGTTTTCTGTCTGTATTTCCTATTTCCACTTATTTCAAGAGAAGCTGTATGCTTGCTTTAGAAAAAAAAAAAAAATGCCTGGAAGTCTGGGTGAACAAGTTAAACATGATTCAACAGTGTGCCCTTGCATTACAGAAGTTCAAACTCATATGCAGAGATAGAATCATAAAGGAAGACTGAAAGGTACCTCAAGAACTG
>JAOXXN010000395.1:71224030-71235469 GCA_026770055.1 Myrmophylax atrothorax
ACAGGGGAAGGATCACTTCCCTGGTCCTGCTGGCCACGTTATTTTTGATACAGGACAGGATCCCATTGGCCTTCTTGTTAAGTAATAACCTTTCATAGACCATCACATGGTTTGGAAAAGAAGGATTACGTTTCACTTGTTTCTGAAAGTTGCACTGGTTCTGGAAATACTGACAACTGGATATTAGTTCTAAACTTACTATTTTTTTTTTTCATTTTTATTTTGCTATTTCTCTGTTAAAACTCTGACAGTTACCTAGCTCTCCCAAACAGTCAAATGATTGAAAAACAAACACCAGATTAAATCAATTACACACCACAAATAATGGATAAAATATAGTTCAAGTGGGCAATTCACATCTACCCCCTTCCACTGTGGACTGCTATCTAAGATATTCAGATTATATTTATGCATAAAAATCAAATTTAAGGAATGAAGCTCATTTGATAAATGATTGTCTAACAGCATAAAGAAGGCGTAATTGCTTAGCTAATTTATTTTCACAGAAAAACAATTCAACTATTTCTAGTGACTATATCATCAACCTCCTAGAGCCTGACAGCCCACTAGCTCCCTTGATAGCAATTCTGAAATCAGATGCCTTACCTACTAATGCAAGCATATCTGAATAAACCCAGTATATTTTATAAAATTAGCAAAAGTTTTCTATCTGCTTTGTTTTGGAATAATAGACTTTCTTCTTGATCTTGTTTTAGAAAAAAAAACACAAACTTGTCAACAATCAGAAAAGGCAATTAAGGAAAATGGTCCTGAACTTGTGCTATTATGTCAACAGTATATAACACTTATGAATGAGTTTGTCAGGGGCCATTACACCCCTAAATCAGCAATATGCTTCCCTAAAGTAAACCCACTACTTTTGTCTCTATCACAGCATCTGCAGTGACAACATATTCTAAACTCTCTACATGTATACAACACAGTCCAGTGCTCAAGTAATTAATTGAATATAACCATATGTCCATTCACTGAATCCATGTTGCTATTACAGCAGCTGCAACAGTTGGACAGTTTGTAGACTAATCATTATTATAAAGAGTTTGGGTTTTTTTAATGGGATAATAATTTGATAACACAAGCATCTTGCTGTATCATAATGAGTCCTATAGACTGCAGTTCTGAAAATATATAAGGCTTGCAGGTATATATTTGCAGAAATACAGGTGAATACAGCTGTGAACCCCTATTAAGTACAGCTAGGTTGAGAAACATTTGTACATTTCTTGGAAAAAGATATACACAACAGAAATACATATAATAATAAAAAATTATTTTTGTTTGCTAAACAGCCCATCTGATTTATAGATATTCTTAAAACATTGTAAGTCAATGCAGAAAACATATTGTGGCTAATTACAGGCAACAGAGGCAAAATCCAAACCCAATTATTTTATGTTCCTGACATTTCTAGAATAATATTGTTGGAGTAAGCAATTAGCAGTCATATTTCTATCAAAGGTCCCTATTTATGTCTTTTCAAAAATAAAAAACAAACAAACAAACAAGCACTGTATTGAGTCTTGAAAGTTAGTAAAAACAGATCTTTCTAGTTCATGGGGTTGGATTAGTTTAAAATATTAAACAATTTTTCCAGTGTTCTGTGTAAACTTTTTTCTGTTTGTAATAAACTACATTTATGGAAATCAGCATAAATCCTTTCATCTTCTAGAGATGATGGTCTAGTGCTCTACGTTTATGCTGTAGGCATATATCTCTTCCATGCTATTTTTCACCTTCCCAAAAGAAATATATTAGTATTGAAAGATAGTCTAATTATCACAGACACTATCTTTTCTCATAGGAAAAAAAAATCATTCAAATTGGAGACGTAACTTGGTTCTCAGAAGTTTCAAAGGAGTTTTATGACTAGGGAAAAGACTGTGTTACAGCAAAGGATTTGAACTACACCACCAATTAAAGGTCCATTACCCGATCCAGCTGCAGCAGTTCTAGCAAGTTCAATTTACCTGTGAGAAAAATCTTAAGAGGAAGTGTAGTCACTATGCTGGGAGACAGACCTTTCTTTTAAGTCACCCTTTGCATTGCTTGCACCTTTCTTTCCCTTATTACTCCCTAGTTAATCAACAGCAAGAGTAATGTCTATACCCCAGCACTTAATGGTGAATGTGTGCTGTGACAGCTGCTAGAAGCAATTCCCACATAGCAATATATTAACTGTACTGCTATTGCTGGCTGTAAAAGCAATCATTAGGCCAGAATTTTTTTTTTCCTACTCTTTCAGAAAGGAGATACGAGCTCATTAAGTTCTCAACGCTCACAAAGTACTAAACAGGAAACACACTGTACTCAGCTACAGCCTTTGAATCATACAAGAAGAAATGCCTTTTTTCTACCCTATTAAGTTAACATTGGATTATCAAGATAACTCACACATGGGAAAAAAAAAAAAGAAGAAGATAATCAGAAGACAGGCTTTTATTCACTTTTAGATGTGCCCAGGGTCAAATCTTTCCCAGATGTGAATAGTAGTTATCCTATTGGACTTTCTTGGCTCAGATGTTGTAAAGATGTTAACAATCAAACAACTATTATAGAACCTTAAACCTAAAAGATTATATAATAGGATTTATAATCTCATTAGCAACACTAATTTTGACAGCATTTAAGTCCTCCATCTTAATAGTTTCCAGATTAAACTGGCTTGATAACAGGAATTTTCATAACAGAGCATTTTTCTGTTTCTTTTGTTGTCTGTTAACAAGCTATTACTACTCAGAAATTTTTTTTTTTAAACTGTTTAATGAAACAGTAGTTGTTTTTAGAAAAAAAAACTAAAAACTTATTAGAGCTGTTGAGAGATAGGGATCAACTTTGGTTTTATTTTACTACTTTTCTTCATTGGTTGAAAGACATAAATTGGGCAAACACCTCTCCCTCAGCAGAAAACATGATCAAATTTGAGGTAAGTATGAACTGTGCTTTTAAAACTATTGTCTGGTCAAATAATATGCTTATCTTCACAGGGGCACTCATACATCTGAGCAGATAACCAAGAGCTGAGCAGTGATTGCTCAGTTTACTGATCCAAAAAGCACATATCTTTCTGCTTTGATGATATACATAGACATACAGTACTGGTTTTTACTTGACTTCTCGTAATTTTTCCATGCATTCAGTTTTCTATTCACTTTCAAGAAGAATGATGTGTATAGACAGAAACAATGGAATTATGCAGTAAATATAACAACTGTTATAAACCTAGCCTTCCAAATTTGAACATTATAACTTTGACTGGTGCGTAAGAAAGAAAAGTTTTCTATGAGGAGACTGTTGAACAATATTTCTATTTATTAATATTTGAGATATATATATATATATCCACTTCCTCCAAAGAAATTAGAAAAGAGGAATAGGGGGAAAAAAAATAAAAAAAAATACTAGAAATGTACTGTAAAGGACACCACAGAGAAAATGACAAATGTTATTTCAAGAAAAAAGTTCCTCTAGCTGTAATGCTGCATTCTGCATATATCTCGAAAAATAGTCTTTCCAAGTCACTATTCTTCCAGCTTGTTTCTAAGGGTAATGGAAAAGAATCAATTTCCCTTAAAACTCATATTAAATACCTGGTCAAACCAAGAAGTCAAAACCAAATCTCGACAAAATTCTTTGGTCAACCCACTATCAAATATTGCTTCCTTTGTTAAACTCAGTTTTCATTCATGCATGAAAAAAAATCTCAAAAGCCTTTATCTTTTAAAATTTCAGTTAAAACTCTGTGGCAAAAGTGGCATGTTTCTGAAAGAGGGCAAACCAAGTTTTAAAGAATATTTTTTTTTTGAAAAACGTTGATTCTTTTATTGGATCTATGATATGGTTGCAACAACTGAAATGAGTGTAGGATTTATTTCATATTGGGTCTATTCTTCTGGGCCTAAAAAAAAAAATAAGTTCCAGCAGAAGACTTATTCAATATGAATGCTTATATTCTATATATATTCTATATATTTTAAAATTCCATCATCATTTGTTACTTCCACACAACCATGAGCTTCCTGTTTCCAAATGAACTGAAACAATGTATTGGAACACCTAGAACAGAGTCTTTTCACATATTCTATGTTAGTTAAGCAGACACAGGTAAGTCTCTAAAGAAAAAAATGTTCCTTTATGCTGTAGTCTATGTTCTAGAAAGTTTTATCAAATTGAATAATGTATAGATTGCATATGATGCTACAGAGGTTAAGACTACCACAGATTTTGTCTGCTATGACATCTTTACGGGCTAAATTATAGTGTGCCCAGGCAGTTAAATGCCTCCTTGACATCTGATCCTGTTAGAGCTCGGAAGCTAAGCAGGGTCAGCCCTGGTTGGTACTTGGATGGAAGACCTCCTGGAAATACCGGGAACTGTAGGTTCTAGTCCTGAAGACTTCACTGTCACTGTCCAAGCTTGCTCAGCTGTGGCAGAGGAACCTTAGGAGTTAAAGGGTGGGGCCAGTTTCATGCCCACTGTGCCTCACCTAAAAAATCCACTGTGCAGGCTGGAAGGGCACACCCACGTGGGTAGAGCCCTTCCCAAATCTTCATTCACGAAGCCCAGCCATACATACATAGTATGCCCAGGCAATCAGAAACATTCAGGATTTCATGGAGAATAAAATTAGATACAGTGTGAGGAAGATTTCCAAAACTTAATGAAATTTTCAATATAATTATAATTTCTTTTTTTTTCAGCTCAGATTATCATGGAAATGACCTAATGGCTCTGCAATAGCTGCCAGGCCATACTAGTCCTTCCCAGCCTCCTCCCATCCATTCACATGCCCCTGCTGAGCTATCCCAGGGCTGTGTTTGACCCTGTTTTCCCTTACCAGGCCTGATCCTGTTGCCCACCAGCAAGATCACACCCCAGTCCAACCTTGGCTGAGCCCCATCCCCATGTCTTATGCCCCAGGTGGTGCCCTGACCCTGAGCAGCAAAAATTCTTACTGAAAGGCATACAGTCCTCTCACAGCTTGCCCCTTGCTTTCTTCTATTTAAAATTTTTGTTTTGTTTTATGAGATTCTTCAAGGTAGTCATTATTATGGGAAATTACCTTACTAAACAACTGCTCATTTAATCAGATTTGAACTTATGGACAAGAAAAAATAGGTGTAGGCATGACTTCCAGTGAAAAGGATATCAAGAAATAAATCTGAAGTTTTCAGACTTGGAAAAAACAATACATATAGAACAAGAATATTTATAACTAAAAAGCAATTAAGCCAAAAGCATACATGTTAAGGAAAAAAAAAAAAAAGGAAAAAAAATCCTTACATTTTATCTAAAACTTATGTGCCTTCAACTGAGAATTTGCATAGTATTAACTAAAACTTATATTGCTTAAGTCCATTTTAATTATGTAATACATTATCTAATCAAATTGCTGATTTCTTGGCAGGTACCAGAACCACACAGAAATATTAAACTAAATGTTTTGAAATTTGAAATATTTCATGGAGGTATGTAATTGTGAAAAAATTTGACAGCAGAGGAGGGTTTTTTTGACGGTTTTGAAGTTAGACAGTTCTTACCTAGTAGTGTTCCATTTCCTTTAGTATTATTTCAAATAAAAAATAACTCTCCAGGATTATATGCACAGTAGTGCATAAATGTCAAATGATTAAAAGAAGAAATATATAAACAAGATTAAAAAACTGGACTGTTCTCATACTTGTTGAGGATGAGAAACTCTTGTTGGTCTTTGGTGGTAACTTTTACATTCTTCTCTAGTTCATAATAGGAAAAATAGGCAAATGGGAACAACTTTTTTTTTTAATATGGAAATTCTCATTCCTGATAATCATAAATAAAAATCATTAATAATACCCTGAACACATAGGTATTTCCAAATTTATTTTTGAATAAAAGCTAATTTTATTTCTATATGTATGCATATAGATTCGTAAACACTCAATCTCTTGGGTTGGATAGGGAAGGTACTAGAAACTGGGAGGTATGAAGGAGGGGATTGGATGGACGCAGGGCAACAAATAAGCCAATAAGAGAACAGCAACCAACAAGTCAATGGGAGAACAGGGTTGGTGGGAAAATGGTCTAGGGACTTACGGGAAGGAGAAGATGACTAAGGGAAAATGACAATAGGAGTCCATCTTTGAAAAAATGGGGCAGTGGGGCAACTACCATAGAGCTATAGAACTCAAAACCTGTGTAATCAAAGCTGCAACGTCCTTGTTTAAACATTCATAATATTAAATTTGATGTCTTTAATTGCTTCTGGAGGTTCTAGTCCCATGCTGTCCTCATAGATCCACCTCTGATAGTATTTCTTCCACTCTTGATAGGGCATGCATTCACCCACACTTGAGGTAGCATTTTAAAGAGCTGCAGGCATAAAATAAGGCACAGAACTATTTTGGTCTTCTTTGTGAACCTAAGTTTTGTCTCTACTGACTCTTTTAATTTATTTTTTCATGGGTACTTTTACAGCAATTAATTGAAAGAACAGGCTCAAACTTCCTTAGCACATAGAGCACACAATGTAGAACAGTAGAAACCATGAATACGGAATATGCGGAAATAAACACCTGTCTAATTAATTGTGCCTTATAAGTCAATATTCTCAAACTGAGGACAGCAATAGGAAACAGTATGAGTGAATTCCAATGAAGCACAAAACATTTTTCCCTAGATAAAAATGCAAACTTTGACACAGATATTTTTTTAGTTCTATGTTAATGCGTTATTCTCATGTGAGAACAGGTCAAAAATGCATCTCTGTCTACTTCAAGGTCAATTGTGTACTTGATTAAAGTTTAATTTCTTTTAAAATCTGAACTTCCTTTAAAACCAAATACTAACCTAAAAGATTGTCTTTAATGAAGCATTGAAATGAATTAATATTCCCCTGGAGTTTCAACAGTGCTTGTTTGGTATGACTAAAAACCAAGGCATTGATTGTCAAGTTCCACATAGTCATTGATGAAACATCCCTCTCCCTGCAGGACGGTTTTTGCACATACGTCCAACTAGCACACATGCATAAGAATTTACAGAAAACAAAAAAAGAACTCTGATCAAAAGCCAGCACACACTTCGCAGATTGAGGACCCCTGGAAGAAGTCTCTGCCACTTACAAAAGAATTGAAGATTTCAGAGGGATTTAGCAGCTTATATGGTGATGACACTAGAGCTGCAGTTTCAGTGGAATTAAATCTGACTTGATCCAATTAACAACACAGAATAGGAAACATAAAAGGCTAAATTCAAAAGAAAGGGGGAAAGAAAGAATGGAGACAAGAAAGGACAGAGGAAAGAAATAAAGAAGGAAAGAAAGGAGGACAGAAAGAAAGGAAAAGGAAAGAACAAGAAAAACGTTTCAGAAGAACCATGGAATTTTTCCATTGATTATAACTGATCTGATACACTGTCATTAAGATTTAGACAAAGTCAATGGTACATTGCTGTATGTACTTTCTTCCCTTATTAAGATCCAGAGTCCTCTTCCATGATCACCAATACAGTTTTGCTACATTTGTTACATGGAGAGGGTAGAAAATTATGAAACTGAAATCAGAGAAGAAAAAGAGTTCTGCTTGCATGGTGTTTAAAGTAGTTACATACTTCTGTCACTGTTTCACTATTGTTTATTTTGAGACACATTTAAGTTGCTTTTATCAATACATTGTAAGTGATCTTGTAATGTAAAGGATATTTTTCTGACATCTATTAATATCTCTTATCAGGTATTTTAAGCCCTCCTACTCTTGTATAAGACAGTTTACACATAAACAGCCAAAATATGATTTCTGTATGTAACTTATGGACATCCTATCTCACCTTAAATTTTGTATTTGTTCAATGCTTGACACATATTGAATTGCAGTTCTGAAAACCACTGTGGATTTTTCATGTCTTTATAGCAGAAATGTAGACCTTTTAGAGGGATGGAAGCAAATAAACATTGCACATGTGCTCACCTTGGCATCCTTTCCCATCATTGCACATAAGCCTGTAATCCCTCTCCTTCCCTAAACGGGTAACTTATTATTATACTAGACAGTTTTCTGTCCTTTATCTCTCACATTCAGGCTGTTACTAAATCCTGTCATTTTCCCTTTAGAACATCTCCAAAATCTAGCCTTTCCATTTAATTTGTGTTTTGAGGAACAAGCAGTCATTCAGGAAATAACTCAGGCATAACAAGGGCACTGACATGTCTATCAGATACTTCACTCCTTTCTCCTTAATACTTCAACTACTCCCTCCTTTTCCTCTAGTTCACCTTCTTTTTCTGTTTGTAATTCTTTATCCTCTGCCCTGAAGACTTTCTCCTTCTGTGTCCAATAGAAGCAAGTTATGACTTAAATATGCAAATCCTTTTAAAAGCACTTTGGTGTCATGTTCTAGGCTTCTCCCTAAACCCAAGAGTTCATTTCTGATCCTTCATATAACATCTTCTGCTCTTTCAGGCAGAACTCCTTCTTTCCACAGTCCTGTAAACAATGAAAATAAATTAAATTTTTTAAAGCATGCATGGTACTCCAACAAAAAAACCAATAAAACCAAAAAAAGAAATACAGTTACCACTGAAATTGGTTAGGGAACAAATACTAGCACTGAATTGGGGTTTGGGTGTTTGTATTGCTCTCATGAGCTACCAGATTGACAGTGCTATAATCTGAAGTTGTTATCCTTGTAGTACATGCTTTTTTTACCCTGCTTTAAAGAAATGTTTCATCCATGATAAGCAAGGGCTACTCCTAGATCTGAAGAATTTAGTTCAGTGACATCTGGATTTTAATCTCTTGACAGAGTATGTCAAAATGATCTTTCTGTTACTGATAGCTTTTAGCATTTACTATCATCCTTTTGGGGAAATTTTGGAGAGTAGAAGCCATTTAAAGTTCAGAAACACTTTGTTCACCTTTTTGGACCAAGTCAGAAAGATAATCCAGTTCTAGACTATTAAAAATGTGAGGTATCAAATTTATTTCTAAAGTTAATTTAATTATGTTAGCTTCAGATTCCATCACTGTAACTTTCATATTTTTCAAAGATTAGACTTTATTTACAGAAATTCAATAATAAACTAACACATGAAAACAAATTTTGCCTTTGGTTGGGGAGTATCCATGAAACAAAAAATAAAATAAAAATAGGAATCAGCATTCTTGTGCAGCCCAACTTCTTCCTGTGAAATGATCTAAACAGTACATCTTATTGCTTTAGTTCACATGATAATACAGCTAACACTAATGTCAAGAGGATAAATAATGTGCTTAACACTCTCTGTAGAGGATGGAGGTTAGATTTTTGTGTGTGAAGAAAATTGAATCACACTTAAATTTCCTTAGCCTGACAAATTACCTCTGCTACATTCTATGTCTCTTTTCAATTAAATGAATATTTTGGTAGTCCAGCATTATTTAACCATGATTAAAATCACTTACAATAAAATTATTTCTTCCTCATCAGAGGTTCTTTTATACAGAGCAGCACTTTGCAGGTTCCTGCCTTAATTTATTTGTCATTTGTGCCAAAGGAGCCAAGTTGAATTCTAACCTTGACCAAATTAGTAACTGAGACTCATTCAGAAGAAAAAGTTTAATCTCAGGGGTAAAAGGTTGGCATTAAGATGCTGTCAAAATGTAATGTGAAAAAAGAGAAAATAAATTTCATGCTACTTGAAATGAACAATGTAATTGAAACTCTTTGAAAAATGTTCTTTATATTTTTGAACCTATGTAGTCAAAACATAATGGACTTGTGCCAGAGTTTTTGCCAACAATAACATTTTCAGTTATACTTTTTTATGTGCTAATAAAGTGCATTGGTACAGCAAAATAAGTTCATTTATGATTCATCCTTTTAGTTGAATTTAAGGAGTTTTACATCCTTCTTAAACTGTGAAGCACAGAACTGTACAGAGTAGTGAAAGTGAGGCCACACCAACAATGAATACAACAAGATAATCAGCCCTCTTGGCTGCCACGACACACTCCTGGCTCACATTGAGCTGCTGCTGACCTGCACCCCCAAAGTCCTTTCTGCAGTGCTGCTCCCCAGCCACTCCTCTCCAGATTTATACTTCTGTTAGACTGTTCCAGGTGGAGAATCTGCATTTGTTCTTTTTAAATTTTCATGCCACACCAGCACTAAATGCAGCTGCTACATAATGTATAGTATAGAATAATATAATTTATGTATTTGGAACAAAAGATGTATTAGAAATACATGCTTAAAGAAACTATCTTTCTGTTTCCAATATAATGCTAAAGAAAACCTATATAATACTATTTATTTATTCATAAATAAACCAGTTGCTAAATGGATTCTTCAGACTTTCAAACATAATGTCTGTACCTATATCTTATTGACCAATGTCTACAGAACAGCTAGTAATTCTATTTTACAAATCATCTCTCAGAGAGAGAGACTCATACACGCACACCCCACCCCCACACACTTGGTTATAAAAATTCTCCTCTACACCTGATTTCAAATCTCATGGAGTGGTATGTGAACAGACAATGAGATACTTCTACATCTCAGGTTGACATTTACAAAGCTGTTCACAATTTTGGCAGCTTTGCCAAGGGGCAGCAAGGGTTGAAGAGCTTTCTCTGTTGTTTTCTTTTTCCTTTTTTTTTTTTTTTCCTTTCTTTCAGGCAATAGATGCTTCATGCACTTGAACATTCAGGCAGACCTAGCTAATCACAGCAATCATGCCCCAGGGAGGAGTAAAATACTGTTCCCCCACTTAAAATCATTACTTCATCTGATGCTTGAGAAGGTACTAGTTGCCATTAGAGACTGGAGATTATGGGAATAGGCTCATAGAGAGAAACTACTGTCTGAGCATGCTCTGCAATGGCTCTGGGAGGAAAGAAAACAATCCCAGACAGGTGTAAAGATCAGAGCAATCAAACCAAGAGAGCCTTTTTAGGATTCTACCTCAGAGAGAGGAGAAGGAGAGCATCTTGAAAGAGAAAAAGATTGAGTAGAAAGAAAAAGAAGGCAAGATACAGGAAACATACTGAGAAAAAAAAAATGCATTTATGTTTGTATTTACATCTATATTTGCATTCAGTGGTTCCTATGGTGAGAGAAGTATGATAGGAGTGGGGTTTTGTTTGAGTTTTTTAGGGTGATTTTTTTTTTTAGTGAACATTATTTTTTTTGTTTTGTAGTAATTTTATAC
Source organism: Myrmophylax atrothorax (assembly GCA_026770055.1). NCBI lineage: Eukaryota > Metazoa > Chordata > Aves > Passeriformes > Thamnophilidae > Myrmophylax > Myrmophylax atrothorax. The sequence goes on from JAOXXN010000395.1 coordinate 71,235,220, forward strand.
ATAGAATAATGAGTAATCTTATTTTGCAGCTGGCCTTTGTGTTTTATTTAAAATTCCTAAAGTTAAATAATCACAGATATACAGAATGTCTTTCTTCCAACATGTCCTTGTTTATTCAATGAGAAATATGAGATGGGATGGCTCTGGCCCTCCAACATATGACAGACATGAAACTGTTGGAGCAAGTCCAGAGGAGGGCCACAAAATTGATAGGTGGACTAGATACCTCTCCTATGAAGACAGGCTGAAA
>JAOXXN010000395.1:71264154-71277079 GCA_026770055.1 Myrmophylax atrothorax
ATAACAGGAGTTTAAGTTAGAGCTTATCAGTCTGACTTTTTCTGGCAATCTTCTTCTGAAAAAAAATCAGGTTTAATACTTTTTTTGGTTTTTTAACCAGTAACTTTGTTCTAGGCAACTAAACATACTTTAAAAAGTTAAACAGGATTTGGAAGTCCTGAAGAACATTTTGTATACAGAGAACAAGTATCTGTAATTACATCTTGGGCAAAACAGCCTGAGAGTTCTGGATTGTTGAAAAGGCAAAAGCTCTTAGTAGAAAAGATTAAAACAAAATTCTCAGTATAACAGGTTTAAAAATATGGTTTTGTCTTAATTTAACAGCTTTCCATCAATTTTGGCAAAATTGTCATAAATTATGAGAGAACTTATCACTTCAACAAGATAGAATTAAAGAAAAGAAGAAATTAATATCTCTTATTTTAAACATATGCTTGGGAGGTTTACTGATTTTAACATACTAATACAGCAAAGACCCATATTTTATATATGTTACCAAGACATATGGGAAGAATACCCCACAAAACTAACATTAGATCGGAATTATACAGACCAAAACAGTGTTTAGCCTTATCCAAAGACATAACTATGTTATACAAAATATATGAATACAAGATAATTTATTTACTTGTTCTTCACACACACACACACAAAAAAGCTGTTAGAAGTTCCCAGAGCATGGACATCATTAGCTGATTTTAAGTTAGACACTATCAATTACTATAGAAAGCAAGTGTAGTTTTTCTCTTATCAAGAGATAGGCTTTATTTGATTTATTGCAGCAAGGCTTACTGCAACTTTGAATCTGATGTTCTTTTATAAATTTCTGATAGTGACAATCTATCTCTCTGTAAAATGATGCAACTCCAGTAAAACCAAACGATTGTTGCACATCTGTATTTGCTCTAATAAAAACCAGAATGTCCAGAGTGTTTGCATATTGTTGTAATACAGGTACTTTGAAAGATTTACAGCCATATAGAAAGTAATGTTAAAAAGAATATTTGCCCTTGCTAAAGCTGGAACTGTTGTTATTGTAGAACACATTGGCATAGTCATTAGTAGAGGTGACATAAGAATTATAACAATTACTTCAAAAACTTTGCTATAATTTTTCAAAGGCAATTTTATCTTGATGTCAAAAATCTGTGGAGGTCTGTTTGATTTCAAACATGTTACTATTCAGTACCAACATCAATATAATAGGCCAGTAGTTTTCACTTAACTTCAGATGTATATTGTCTTTCCAAGGTCTGTTTCATAGAGCCTTTCAAAGATTTCATGTGTTGATGGAACATAAAATACAGGATGCATGTCCTATCCAGATGACATCTCATTTTTTTTTTTATTCTAGAAGAAAATCTTTATTCTGACCTATAAAAATGTCCCTTATTTATTACTCCTGTGGTATGAAAGAAACAAAAGGCTACCTTTCATAGTAGTGATGATACTAAACACTATAGAAGTTTCATCACATCACGATCAAGTGGAAATATAAGTTCGGATTAAAAAGAAGCATTTTTTGCCTTTTCACTCACATGGACAAGACTATAAAAATATTGTTGTTTCATTTTGCTTCTGATTTTATGCTCATCATTTGATCACTTATAGCTTCAATAAACTGTCATTCCTGTGTATTTCAAACAGAACTAAACTCAGTATTTTCTTCTATCAAACATGGATGTGAAATGAATAACCACATTTACTTGAAGTTTTTTTCAGCACTCATTCTAATACGACTTTAATATCTTCTGAGTCAAATGGATACATATATATATATATATACATAATTTACATGGAACAAAATACTACATGTCTGAATCAGGTCAGAATCCTTCTAAACAATTCATCAAGAAAAGCAAATGCCCCAAATGCCTTATACTGTTATGCACCAGTCCATGCCTTACTCTGACAGTGAAAATAAATTACCAAACTACAAAAGGAAAAACAGATGTATTTAAAAGACAAATAGCCACTATTTCTGAAATTCAAAGTAGTGTGAAATAGAGAACTTACAGCAGATTAGAAGACAAATGGGAAACAGAAATTGAGATTTCCATCAAAGGCAATAAAGTTCTAGGAGAATTGTTCTCCTGTACTCTTTAAAGCTCTTGACACCCGTTGCCTCAAAGCAGATGAAAGAATTGCAAAGGTTGACTTCTGGAACACCGCAGGAAGGAACAGACGAAACAGGATTGTTATCATCCCCCAAGGACAGAGTCTTGAAGAAAATTAGCATAGTTAATAATGCTTAAAGGTGATGCCATTACTTGGAAAACTGGAGTCATGGGCAAATGCCCAGATACCCTTAATTTCACTATTGAACAGCAAAGGCCACTTCTGAAATATTTGTGCATCTGAAGTCAGTTCATGGTATTTGTAACACATTCTTTTGCATCTTTGGCCTCAAAATAGGTCAGATGTACACTTTCAGCCTAGCCTCTGGTTCCATGAGATTCCATGCAGGGAATTGGAAACTGTACATAGATCACATACTCAATTGTTCAGCTTATATTTGAGGGCATACAGAATAACAAGTTAAAAAAAGGTCTTTTTTTTTAACAGAACCACAGAGTTACCAGCCAAACACTTTTTGGAGTTAGCTGAGGAGTCAGCTCACTAGCATGTTGCAGGGTGACAATATAATGCTGAGCAGAAGCAGTACCAAGTGAACAATAAAGCAAGAAGCAAACATGGATCAAGCTACCACAGATTTTTCTCTGAAGCATTCCTGGAAATCTTTTCAAAGTCTGAATTCTGTGTAACTGTGCAGGTTTAAAGGTAAACCAGCAGGAGAAATGAACACAACACAAAAGAGATTATAAGTCAGAGTTACAATTTAATAACAATATTGCAATAAATTGCAATGGCACAAAGATAAAAAATTGGGTTTAACCCACAAAACCCCAGAAGTATAAGCCAGCACCCTTGGGCACAAGCACAAAAGGGTTTGTTAGCCCCTGTGCTGAACGCTATTTGGTTCCCCCAAGTCCAAAGTAAAAGTCCAAAGTGGAAAACCTGTTGGTGCAGCTGACAGTTACAGTCTGGTGGAGAGTGGTGGTCGCAGGCTGGTTGAAATTGGTGGTCTCCTCCTGTCGAGGTTTTGGTCCTCCTCTTGATCCAATGAGTGACCCCTGAAGTCTTCTTACCCCAAGATATGTACCCCCAGGTCCAGCTGGGAGCACCCAGTCCCTCCCCCAGGGCGGGGAGTCACACAATGGGTGATCTAACTGTGTGAGTCATGGGGTATTTTGGAACCGTTGATGGCCCATTAGCAGACACGCCCCCTCAGGCTGGGTGTGAAGGTGCTAACGACTCCCTGTAGGGGAGTTATCACAGCTCTTATCTCACAGATGTCTTTCAGACCCAGGTCATAACCTGAGGGGTCAGGTGTACCCTGGGCAGCTGCTGCAAATGGTCCATTGTTCTCAGGAAATGAATAGAGGGAGTAGAATACATAGCTTTGATCACCCACACACAGTGAAAAACTGGTCCCACCTGCTGAACTAGGACAGTAACATTTTCATCAGAGATTTCCTAAATTGTTCTCTAAGAGATAACTAGCAGAATGACAACAGTGAATTGTCATAATAGTCTTGGAGAATTAATCACATCACTGCAAATTAACATCCTTTAGCTATTTATTCAGAAGTGACCTTTAACCAACAGACTGACATTCCTAAGCCTAATGGTGAATATTTCATCATCTGGTGAATCCCACTAAACCACTAACCCAAGTACATCAAACACAACTTTGGGTTTAGTATTCTTTCAAATTTTGTTCCTGGAACTTTTTGCTTCATAATGAGCACTGCCAAAATTTGCCTTAAAGAACAGTGTTCATTTATCCAGAAATAGTAATTCAGTTTTTTTTTTTATTTTGACATGCTGTACACTTTTTTTTTCACATTTTTAACACTCTCCTTCTAAGCCTCCTCCACCTGCCCTGCTAATATAAAGCTAAGAAAGACCATTTAGAATTTCACCCTCTATTTTAGCTTCCTGAATTGTTTCCAAAGAAAAGATTTAATTTAACAGCAGAGAAGGAGATTTGGATGTCAGTTTATGTGACTAAAGTCTCATACACACACACACACACACACACACACACACACACACACACACACACACACACACACACACACACACAAAGGAGCGGAAAGGCACAGTGCCAGGCAGTGGAACCCAAATAACCACTCTGATAAATGAAGTCTGGTGTTTCACACAGTTGTCCCAGGTGAGTCTCAGTCCCCACATCAAGTAGGACAACCCATACCATGAGCCAGTGCAGCAGCTCTGGGGATCACCTTTCTAACTGAGGGGGATCACTGCCCAGAAATATGGGAAACATCATGGGATGGAGGAGAAGAGCTTTTTGGAATTGTTTAGGACATTCTAGGATGTTTAGGAGTGAAACCAAAGGTAGAAAATGGGAGGGAACAAGGTGAGGAATAAGCATGGGAAAAATAAGGGAATAAGAGTATAAAAGGAACTGATCACATGTAAACAGGTGGCTTCTCAGTACACATCTGGCCATGCCATATTGTCAACACAGTCTTCCGTGCCCTCTTACTACATTCCATTTCCAACTCTCTCAGGAGCGGGATTGGGGGGCACTCCCGAGATAAATCACACACACAGTTTGGGTGGAGAACATCTTTATTTCCGGCTGTGGTCTGTTTATAAAGGTCCCAATAGGGGCGGGGTTTGGAGGGGTTGGGACAGCAGCGATGGCAAAGGAGCAGGGCAGGGAAGGGGTGTAGAAAAACCTCAGGGAAAAAACATACAGAGAGGGGGAAGAAGCATGGAGTCTGAGCCCAACACAACTCATCTGTGTTCATGGGGGCCTGAGTGTCAACTGGAATGTCAACTGTGTGAAAGTGTTAGAGTTCTGTACCAGGAGCTGAAGTGGTGTCATGGCCTCAGTGGTACATTTGTCCAGATGCTGGCAACTGGGAAGATTTGGATGCAAGGGAAGCCTATGAGCAAGTTGAGGGTCTAAGCCCAGCTGCTGCAAAGATCCACATTATACATGTACAGCTACATGCGCACGTGTATGTGCTATGTCTTTCCCACTACTGAACCTTCCTCATAATCATTGATTGGATGGAACGGGGTAGGACCATTGGCACTGAGTCAGTGTGAGTGATGAGTGTATCTCAGACACACACATGGACACACACACACACATGGACACACTCATACATATATATCTGATCTGTGTGTCCACATGTGTAAGTATATGTATTTGCAGTATATGCTCATGTTTGAGTATATGCCTGTTGCGAAACCTTGCTTTCAGCGAGGGAGTTGCAGCACTCTCAACTGTTTCAGGTTATAAGATTCAGTAATTGCCTAACCTTGGGGATCATAGTATATGCTACTAGACATAAAAAACATAGTAAAATCATTAGAATAGGTACATTTGAATTTAGATAGATGTCTGCAGAGACAAACTGAGAAGAAAAACATTTCTAAAATGGGATGCCCAATTGCTTTGTATCATAGCATGCCATACTTTTAGGTCTTACTCTTCCAAATGTTTAATTTTCTCATACCAAAAATGCAAAGATGAGTATACAAAGATGATGTGGCCTAAGACTTACAAGAACAGCAGGTCATCCTGGAAAACTGTAGAAGGAAACCCAAATCTCTTCTCATTACTGCAGAGAGGTTTTTGAGAGAAAGAGAGAGACTTTGGGGCAAGCTTTCATTCTAAAAATTGGGTTAGCCTGCAAATTTAGGACTCTGACATTCCACGTAAAGAAAATGCCACCAGTGAAATCTGTAGATAGAAGACTGTGTGGTGCAGTATCCCATGATATTTTTTAAGAAACAGGGAGATCACTGAAAGTCACCTGCTTCTGACCAGCAAGAAGGAACGTGAAGGTCAGTGGGCGACTGAAGCCTGGCTTGTGCACAGAGGACAGGGGAAGCAGGAGGTGTTCAGGATTGCCACCAGCAGGCAGGGAGTCAAACACTGCTGCAAGACAAAGACACATTCGATCTACTCGACAGTTTCTTCACAACAAAAGAAAGAATACATTAAATTCATGTCAATTGGGAAAACAGATACCATTACCCCCAACATTTCTCTTTCCCTCTCTTCATTTCTTCCACAACAAGAGGGTCTTGATTCACAGTTTGTGAGGAGACAGCAAAGGTCATTGAGCAATCAGTTTAGTCTAGTTTTCCCACAGTTTGGGATAGAACTCAGGCCAGTGTTTAATTATGGAACTTTGAAACTGAAGCTGGCTCCCACTGTTAATCATAGCATGGTAAATGTACTATGCATACACATTAATAGAATCTGCATATGTGCACATATATATCTGCTTCAAGACAAATAACCACCCTCAGGGAGAAAGACACATTCCACAGACCTTCTGCATTTACAGATATATGAATATATATAAAATAAATGGTTTCTGTTTAAAATAATGCATTAATTCAAAAAGAGAGTTACTTATGAAAGTCTTCAACTTCTGTTGTCAGAACATAGAATATTTACTTGTGTCTCATATATCCCTGAACACCTAATTAAGTTAATATCTCCTTCTTGCTTAGTTTGTAATCTTTTTACTAGAATTGAAGAGGTATTCTATCTCTAAGGCAACTAGTCTTATCAAACAATGAGCAAAAATACCAGGCATCTGAATTTTAATGATTTTGAAATGCCTTTCTTAGACAGTTAAGCTATGTATATTATGAGGTGAAAAGTATTAATGAAAATATTGAATTTCCATTCTGGAAGAAATTTTATAATTTTAAATCATTGTAGTTTTTAAGAAAAACTGTAAGTGACAGAATTTCTTGTGAAAGGAAGATTTATTTAAAGTGGGGAAAAAAAGCCAAATGCATTCTGATTTAGCTTTTTGAAGAATTAAACAAATTCTGACCCAGCTGGGACCCAGTAGTCTGCCTCTAGCTGTGGAAAAGCCTAGCAAAGTATTGAAGAAGAAACATAAGAATGTTTATATTCTTCAGAATGTTGTTTCACGGTATTACTACTGAGGTTCCTTTGTACTGGATCATACCACAGGGACACCAGCTTTAATATTCAACTTCTAACAGCTGGCATCTGCTGCTTTAGAGAAAGAGGAACAAATATAATTCTCTTAATTATCTGAATCATTATTCTTCTGACTTCATAAACTATGCCTGCCTCCTGAGTCTGCTTTATACTGAACTCAGTTTCTACCAGTTGTCTGCAAATTATTACCAAACTCTTGTCCTTTTCTTCAGGCCTTGTTCCTTTTCTTTATTTGAGGACCAGACATAACAGGTGAGTATATTTAATGCTGCAGCCCTGACAGGTTTATATGTATTCATCACAAACACATCCCTTTGGATGTCTGCCAATAATGTTTAGATATTCCTTTAAAACTCTGCCTCTCACATCTTTTAGAAGTCTCATTTACTTTCTGCTTAGTGCTTCATTTGCTTGCAAGCTTCAGACTCTATGGATCAACTCTCTGCTGCACTGTAAAATATTTCTAATAGAACAGAATATCCTTGTTTAAAAAAAAAGGATGAAAAAAAGACATCCACATTACTGTAACATAGATTTATCTTAAGTCTTTAGTTTTTCCTTTAATGTAAGTTCTTGTAAGCATCAAATGTCTTACTTCTTTATTGTCATCACCACCGCCACAGCATTACTTGCCTAATCCCTCTCTAAAACTACACTGGGTAGCATATTGTGTGCTACCCAGTGGAGTGAAGCAATGTCTGGTTGTTAAAGGTTCAAACACTGGAAGGTGGTGTTGGGAGAAGCCGGCTCAGAGAATTTTTCTCACCATACCAACACAAAAGGTTTAGGGTTGGAGTCCCAGGAGTGAGGACAAAAGACAGCTGATAACTATTAGATTCAAGCTTAATGGTTGGGTGGAGGTGAGAAAACATAACCCCAGCACCTGGGGGTGGGGAGAGGTTTTTCTTCTCTTAGTTCTCTGTGTGCTGGTTTGACTTTTGCTGGTTTTTTTCTTTGGGCAGCTGCAGAAAAGGAGCCACGGCTCGCTGGTGAGCTCTCTTTTTCTGTCTCTGCTCTTTGCTTTTCCTCCTCCATCTCTGGACACCCTGAGCTTTGGAGAGAGAGAGAAGAGAGAAGAGATACAGCTGCTTCAGGACACTGCAGATCTTTTTTTCCCTCTTCCTAGGGATCGATTTGGACTGCAAGGAGATTACTGGGAACTACCACCATTTCCTCCACTCCCAGTTTTTTTCCTTCTTCGTTTGGGACAAAGGACAAAGAGAGAGAGAGAGAGAGAGAGAGTTCATATGAGTTCTCCCAGCTTGTCTCTGCCTCGCTGGGAAAAAGTCTGAGAATTCATCTTGCATCCAGCCAAGGTGGGACACTGACACTGTCCATAAATATAACTGCTCCAGGAGGAATCTACCATTTTGTTTTGTTTTCTTTTGTTTTTTACCTTTGGTGCTGGGGAAGTAGTTTGCCCTGGTCTGTTTACATTTATATATATATGTAGATACATATAGTAGTTAAGAACAGTTATCCTTCTTATATCCATTTTCTAATTAAAGTTCCTTTTCTTAAATTTAATAAAAAGTAAAGTGATTATTGTGGAGGAATCCTCTCCTCTGCTTTTTTGGTAAACATCTTGGTTTTTCCCTCAAACCAAGACAATTCTTTTACATTAGAATTGAAAATTTATATTTATAATGTATTTTAGTGTCTATTTAGTTGTATTTTATTGAAAGAAAATTTAATGTATGTTTTCAAAAAGTAAAATCTGATTTAAAGACCAGAACATATCAATCTGAACTATGTAAAATAAAAAGGTATCTAGATTTTAGAAAAAGAGCTCATTAAACTGTTTTCCAGTTCCAGGTGATTTGGGTCTCGTACATTACTGAAGCATTTCTGAATCTCTTAGACTACTTAAATTTTTCTGGTGGGAGGAATAAATGCACTGGCAAAGAACAGTAGCTGACAGTGACCAGAAAGTAGTAAGAGACACAGTCTATCTGATCTTACTTGAAATGATGTTTCAAACTTCACAGCTTACACTGAGAACTCTCTGTTATGAATCAGTGACCTTGTTAGCAATCTCAGTGGGCAGACTAATTAATGATGCTGCTTTGCATAGATTTGAGGGATGAGTAGGAAATGGATATAACATAATTAAACTATTTTAAATTCTCAGGTTTGAACTATTACTTCTAAAACAGTTAGCAGCTATGTCAGTTTAATCAAAGCTAATACATATGCAAGGATTTACTTTGCCTCAGTTGATTTTTGGAGCTCAATCCCAAATACAGCTCTCTTGTTACATGCTGCTTTTGAATCTATGTGCTGTGAATTAAGTGTGGGCAGCATTTCCCACAGACTGTAATTCACTGGACAGAACAGGAACTGTCTTGCCTAGTAAGAGTTTCCCAGTTTGTATTTTACTGGGTGCCATCACAGTGCCTCCCACCCTCAGCGTCCAGGCCAGCATGAAACACGGTGCTGCAGCCTACCCTCCCGACGGGGCAGGGGATTGGGCATACACATTACTGTTGTGAGGAGTATCCTAATCACTCAGATGGTGGTCCTTAGAAGTGATTTGTCAGCAGGTCAATATTCTTACCTTAGCAGAGAGAGTGTTACGTTTAGCTGACTTGCTCTGTTTGTTTTCAAGTTTTCACCTGTTGTATGTTGGACTGCATGGTTATAGTAATTATAGTGAGCAAAAGATTTAAAAATTTCTTGCATATTTCAAAAGCATACGGGCTTTGCAGTTTGCATATCCACTAAATGGAAGCTATACTGAAGCCGAAAAACGTTCATGCTATGTTCCCTTAGTAACATGGGTTAGGCAATTTGCATAGCAAGGTAGAACAAGATATTTTTACAAACTCAGGGGTCATTAAGGCCTTATTCTTTTCAATATCCGTTTCCAGGAAAAATAATTTCAGAATTGCAGAATATTCTGAGTTGGAATGGACCTACAAGGATCATAAAAGTCTAGCTCCTTGCCCTGCACAGGACAGCCCGAAGAACCATACTAGGTACCTGAGAGTGTTGTCCAAATATTCATTTAAAATACATATTATCTCCAAACACAAATATTAAACCAGCACCTACCCAGGGTGCAGCAAGGAGTACAGCATAGACCAGATGTTGTTCCTGTTTTAAATCACTGGCTTCAGGGCCTGCATTATATGATGTCAAAGACTGAGTTTATTAGTGTAGTGGTATCTTGTTGCATAGCACAGGAATAATTAAATGAGGATTTTTTTAGGGAGAAGAATAAGGAAAAATTGGGGGAAAAAAATTAAAATATTAAGCTCCTTAGTGAGCGAGGCACAGATAACCAGCCAATATCCCTACCTGGCTCCTTCTAAGCTAGAGAGGTTTAATCTTTGAAGTCCTAAGGCTAGGATCAAGAATTCTGAACAACTGATTTAGAGAGCACCAAGGAAGCTGAATCAGTTCTTTGCAACTGCTTGAAGGGAATCTCAGACACATAAGCCACCAGAAGAGCTTTGAGAAGGCCACTCTCTTACCCCTCGAGTCCCTGCAATAAACAAAATTAAACAAAGCTTGCAAAGGAGGATGAAGATTCAGGGGAAAGGTGATAAAACTAGCCTGTGGCTCCTGCATGAGCAAGTGGTATTTATTGGGATCTAAACTGGTGGAAAATTCACAAATTGTGTCCACCAAAGAACATAACAGCAGTAACAGTAAATATCACTTGCAGAGGTAACCATAGTGCCCAGCTTTTTGATTAACCCAGTGCCTTTGGAAGTTTGAACATGAATATAGTAGCTAGTTCTTTCACAGACAATTGTTCTAGATGCTCTGCAATCTAGTCCCTTTAAGCTTTTTCATTACATGCCCTTGACTTTATTTGTGCAGCAGAGCTCTTAGAAAAAAATACTGACTTCAGAGCTATCCATGGCTCAGGAAATTGGTACACACAGCTGAAAGGTATTTACAAAAATCTGCCCATGTTTGAGTACAATATACTCAAACAAAGTTTTCCAAGATGTAGTCAATCTTAGAAATGTCAGCTTTATTGGACAAAGGGATTATAGTATTTCCAGAAATTCCACATGCCTCCAATAGTTTATAATGATTTTTATCAAGTAATTTGGAGTGGTAGGTAACCCATTAACAAACTAGCCGTGTATCAAGCTTAGAGGTGACTCCAGAGCTGCCAGAGGAATGTGCCAAGGAGCCAGATGTCACTAGGAATATTTCTCTCACTAGCTGCTGAGCCCTGTGGCTTCTACCAGACAGGAAAAGGAATGGGATATTGTATCATCTTATTTGTTTCTGAGGCTAACACTCTCTGCATCCATCTACTACAATTCTTTTGCCATTTGAAGTACATATTTTTATGTCTTCACATGTTCTTCTAAGTTAAAATATGTTTTTGTGTGTAAGAGAGTGAAGCTTTTATAGTTTAAAAACTAAAATTATTGTTTATTATTGATCATTACTGCTGCATATTCTCAGTCTTTAGTGCCATAGTTGGAAAGTGGAAATGTTTAACGGCACTTTGGATGGGTCTTTGAGCAACCTGGTCAAGTGGAAAATGTTCCTGGCTGTGGCAGGGTGTGGAGCTAGACGTTCTTCACGGTCCCTTCCAAACCAAACCATTCTGATTCTCCAAAATGAAACTTTCTGTTCTGATGTCATGGCTTAGTAACTCTTTGATTGTCCATTGGAGCCTTTATGGAATTAAGACTCTACTACAACTTTTTGGCATTAAGAAACATCCAAAGTCACAGTGCTGGTGTCCAAAGAAGGTCTGCTTTATTCACTGGGTTTTAATTAGCTGTGAGGCAACACAAGTACAAGGCACTGAACTCTTTTTGTTCAATAATCCCTCATTCTGATACAGTAATATTAATTGTGTGGGCAGTAATATTTATATTTTTAAGGATTACCCTTCACTCTGACATTGTAAATAAACTCAAATTTCATTCACCTGGAAAGCAGGCCAATGCTAGTTACATTAGTAACTACACTAGTTCAGAATAAGGCCTGGGCTGATGTACTGATACAGTCCATAATAGCTCTGACTTGTCTTTTGACAAGCTTTTTTGCTTCCGATGCACACATAGCTTAGATTCAGTGAATGAAGCAACAAAAATTTCTACACTATCAGTTAAACAGAGGTCTGAGCCCATCGTGATTCTGAGACATTTTTCTACCTCCCGACAGGGTTTCCTTCAGAGATCCTGTTTGGGATTGGGCAGAGGGCTGCCACACTCTATAAGGTGAGATGCCAGATATGGCAGGTAAGCTAGCACAGCTTCTGAGCAAAACTCCACTGCTTGTTAGGTGAAAAAATCATCTCAGGACATAGCTACATAGCTACCTCCTTTAGCCTCCATCTCTCTCACTGACATGCTATTCTGTTGCTCTGTAGTGTAAGACTGCAACATATGTAAATAAATGCCTTCAAGAGTCGACACTCAAATTTCTCTGTTATGCCACTTGAAATATTATTATGGTGTGTTTTCCCTCCACATGCAGGTTTGCCTAATCACAATCCAATATTTACTATGCAAGATGCACTTTGTACTTCCTCAACTATAGACTTAGGTAAAGCTAAGCAAGAAACTGCAAACATTAAGTTAATTCTATTACCCTAAACTGCCAAACAGAACAGAAACAACCTTTTTGTTACTTTCACTTTTGAGCAGTGTACAAGTGGGTTTGGCAATTTTGTTTTGGTTTTGTAACTACAGCACAAAACAAAAGGGTAAGATTACATAGAAATTGGGGCAAATTCAATATTTGTAAGCCTGAGTTTTTATTTCCAGTGTATTAACAGATTCTGCCCATTTGAACTAAACATCTTATAACCCACCCAGTGGAAGATAGCCTGCTATTGTGTTGTAGTTTGGAATTTTTGCATAAATTCTCTCCCCTGTCACTGACTACCCATGTCATCAGGGAACAAAGGAA
>JAOXXN010000395.1:71277179-71289850 GCA_026770055.1 Myrmophylax atrothorax
AAAGTTCCTTTTCTTAAATTTAATAAAGAGTGATGTGATTATTGTGGAGGAATCCTCTCCTCTGCTTTTTGGTAAACGTTTTGGTTTTTCCCTCAAACTAAGACACTGGTACACTTGTGAGTGTCATAACATCATTCATGGTAGCTTGGAACAAGGTGATTATGTCGTAAGACTGTACTTCAAGTTGATCAAGAGAAACCTCAAACAGAATCAGATATGAAATAGAAGCATTTAGAGCAAGGACTATCGCTTAGTCTGAGTTTGACCAGCATCTGCCATAGTATAACTTTGCTCTTGCCAATCCAAATGTCCTTCTGTCCTCAGCATTATTAATGGCGATCAGAATATAATTAAAAAAAATCAACCACAACATTTAAAATGTTATTTTTACATTATGTTGTTTAATCTGTTACTAAGCAGACAGACAATACGCTTATGCTCTTTATCTACACTTTTAATCATCTGTCTTGAAATGTGACATCAGTTACTAGCAGCTCCTGAATGGAAAATAAGGTATTAGCCAAATCTAACATAAATTAATTAAAGAGTATTTCTTAATCAATATCACAACATCTCAGAATCTCAAACACATTGTAAGAACTGGTGGAGGGTTTAATACAGAAAGTTAATACTCTGATTTTTCAACAGAATCACTGAGACTATAACAGGGATATAAAACATTTTACAAAACATACAGAAAAATCAGGAAAGCAAAAAGGATTTGGCCAAATAACAAGAGCAGAAATACTGACTAATTTAAAATTTGGACACTAAACACTGAATACTAATAAGACTACCTGCTGGGCCTATTTTGAATTGACAGAGATTCAAAGTGGTTTTAAGATTAGCTATTTTTCTCTCAAATATGTATAAAATTTTAGGTATAAAGCCTACATAATTAATATGGTATGAAAAGAATCCCTCAGTTTGAATATCACTATATTATTGCCTGCAGTGGTTTTGATTTGTATTGTGGACATTGGAATTGATGAAAAAAATATAGTAATTACAATGGTTGCACTTGTAGTTACTCTAATAATTATAGTCAATTCTTCTAATGATGTATTACTGATAGCAATAGAAGCAATAGTTTAAACTTCACATAGACTTTCACTGACTCTTGAATAAAGTTAAAAGGAATCTTTCATATAAGTTATTAGATGGGAAAATTTAGGAAGATATTCAAAATTACTCACCAGAATGAAAAGTCATACCTGTTTAGTGAGTATTAAAAAAACCAAACCAAACCAACCAACCAACCAACCAAAAAAGAAACACCATACACATACACTAAAAAAAACCAAAACAAACCAAACCAAAACACCAAACAAACAAACAAAGAATGTTTCTTTCTTTCCAATAGATTGAACAGAGCAGTAGAAGTTTGTTGTAATTCACATGCTGTTAGAACTAGAGGCAAGCTATGTGATTATAATATTAGACGTGTTCTGTGATTTAGCGTACTATAGCTTTCAGGACTAGTTACTGAGTTCAGACACTGCCGCCTGACAACCTCAGCAGAGGTGCATAATGACCAGTTACAGAAAGCATTGTCATGTAAACAGCCCTCTCAGCCAATGTGTACTAACACAGTGTCAGCACCGCGGAGTAATACAGTTCCAAAAGTCTATATAAGTTGTGTGCAAGTGTGAATAAAGGTCCGCAATTGCTAGTTTCTATGAAATCATCTTTTGCATTCCATAAACCTGGCTCCATTATATCTATAGAAGTTCCTCATCCCAGTCCTTGTTACTGCTAGACACAGACTTTCCAAGCCGGGAACACTCACCACCTTTCTTCGTCAACAGGATAGAGTAAACATGATGTATGTCCACATGTGAATCCTCAGCAATCCCACAATCTTCTCTGAGCTGTATCTGGCTTATGCACTCTACAAATTGTACAAGATTCAGAATTATTTTAGATTATTTTAATATTTAAAGAGTTAAACTTAATTTACTTAATTAAAATAGTTTTTAAAGTGTTTCAGAGCCTTACTTCTCCTTCAGTCAGGTAGTTGTGCCCTTGAGATATCAGCACTGCTGGGAATTATGGCAGGCCAGGCCAGAAATTTTGATCACCTATTTTGAGCATTTTATGTAAACAGACTTATCTGTCCCAAACAGAACTGTGTCTAAATATGTGTGTTTTACATTTTGGTAACTGTGATAGAGCAATGTTTTGTCGGATAACATCAAGAACAAGATTTTAAGCAGATTCAAGTATTTAACAGTTGAGAAAGATAAGTACTGAAATCACCAGAAAGTATAAAAAAACCCCTGAAAACAAAAACAACACAAAAAAACCCCAAACCCCAAGCAAAACAGTATATATTTAACTCTTGTTAATTTAATTGGGAACTGAATTGTCAAATCTTCTGGAAAATCCACTGAGGAAATAAGTATCTTAATGAAAATACTGTGTCCCTTATCATCTAGCAATTTTCCTACAAATGTCTTTTGGAAATATTTTATCTGAACATATATACATGGCATTCAACAGATAAAAAGAGCATTTTCACCATCAGATTTTAAATTAACAAGGACAACTCAGAGGATCATTTTCGGTTGTTACTTCAGTATTTTGTACTGATGGCAATTCTATTGCCTCTAGTCACAATAAAGGTTTTCTCCTTAACTTTACTACAGAAATGGTAATATCATCTGACAGGGTTCATATCACAAGGGATAGATCCTTTACTCTTCTTTCCAATCTGGTTTACTGGTGTGTGCTACTTTCAACACAGCTTAAAAAGTCACAGCTCTCGTTCCAGGACCCAGCTTTGTTCTGCTCCGGATAACAGGGAATAGGATATAACATGTAACAGTTTTGACAAAGACTTATCTTGAAATTAACATCACAGAAAGTGGTACTCTTATTGGTCATACCATTCCAAACCTCACATTTTTTAAATTATTTAGAATTTTTCATAAATAATGTACTAAGATTACAAATTTCACGGTATAACTATGCTGGAAACATTGGGTGAAACATGCAAAAATGATTTCCAAAGTACAGCAAAGAATTTGCTCATGAATGAATTTGCTCCTTGGAGAATGAAAAGGAAGGAAAGAAAAACTTAGTTCATTTTGTTGTCCTGCAATCAAAAGCAGAAACATCTGCTAAAATCATGAGCAGCTTGATGGCTAGATGCAGCAAGAGAAATGGAAGAATTAGATATTCATTTCACTTTCTCTTGTTTCACATACACCCTTAAGAAATACAGTGTTTAAAATGGTATCCTTAATGCATAGCTTTGATCTGAAATATAAAGAGAAATATTGTATGAAGTCAGTTAAAATGTGCCATTAAATGACTATTTCTTATTCTACCTTTCCATTTATGTTTGATTGTTTGCTATTACAATGTGGAGAAAGTTTTTTAAAGGCAAGAAACAAAAAAATAAAAGCATATGCATGGTCACTTTAGCATGTTTAGCAACACAAACACAAAGTACACATACACCATCAGATTTGACTTGTCTTCCAGATACTGAGAATATGAGAGAGAAGTACAAATGCACAAGATATTTTTTACCTATTTTCTATGTTACTCCCATATTTTTCTGATCCATATTTTTGCTTACTCTTGAAGACTGAAACTTCAGTTCACACATTCACTATTCCACTGAAAAACGCCTTTTAGGGGTTAAGATAGATTACCGTAATCATGGCTGAAATGGTACGTAGAACTTTAGATGAAATTGCAGCAACCAAATATATGACTCTGCCTAAGCCCATTTGGTCCTATAACTAGAACTCAATGGGTTTTACTCTTATGCCTTTGTTGCTCCTGTATTACATCAACACAGCAGTGTGATTACTTAATGACTGCAGAGTCTGATAAAATGAATCTATTTCCTATAGATTACTCTATGACTTGAGGGATCATCTAGGGAAACAGAACCTCACATAAACAAACTGGGCAGGGAATAACCAGGAGAAAGAAAACTGCAAGCTATTTAAAACACTTGTTTTCTTTCTAGAGGGCATTTGCTACTTTTTGTTATTTTCAATTACAGATTTGTAACAGGCCCTTACTCACCAGATCATTGAGCTAGAGCTGACTCAGCCTTACCTTATCATAAAGCTTTTGCTTATATGAAAGACATATTAGCCTTTTAGAAACCTCTAAATATTTAGGTCAGAACAGAAATAACGACACTTTGTATATATTTTTTTCTATTACAACCATGAAGAACAGGTTCCTGCCCTTAGGCTTAGTCTGGGCTAACAGTGTCTCACTAAGTTACAAAGAATCCTTTGCAAACATCTGTTCTTACTTATGATGTTTTACTATCTTCCATCTCTGTTACTCGATGATCACAGACTCATTTCAAACCAACAACTCCACCCTTCAACTCTTTGTTTCACACTCACAGCTGGATGATTGGATACAAAAGAAGACATCAGTGTGCTGCAGAACTAATTATACTCAAACTACTTCTTCATTTTTAGAGAAATGTGAAGAAAGTGTGATCAAACAAATCAACTATTCAATTTGTCTGTTCATCTCATTGTGTTAGTACATAATCATTGTATTAATACAAGAGAATTCTTCCCCAACCCTACTTAATTATAATAGAATACAAGTTTGATCTCCAGCTATGGTTAAAATTTCACCATAGCACTGTCCTAATCCCAGTAATGGTTTTTACTTGGTGATTCATTATATCCCAATGTGATAGTTTAAGGTTTATTCCAGTTTATATTAATATAAATGACCACCTACAGTGAAATACAGATTTGGCTGAGCCTAAAGAACAAACACTGTAACTATAGATTTTAATTTAGTCAACTCCTTTACCTCTGCTGAACTAGGATTTGGAACTTTAGAGAGGTTAAAGTCTTGGCATCAATTATATATTGAGGAAAGATTCTTTGCTTCATGATATTGTTTCCCATGTGGTGGCACTGCATGAAACCTTCATTGAAGGTCTGTTCTGACCTAGAACATTTTTCATATGGTTTGCTGGTATGAACAAACCCAAGTGACTTGAGACAGCCATTCAGGCCACTCTGCCTCCATTTGCAGTTCTGTTACAACAGCTAGCATGTGGTGAGACAGATTGGAACTGTGACTGCAGCTTCTCTTTTCTTTGCCAATTTGTTCTATACCTTGAATGAGTGAGAAAAAAGTTGTCTGAGACACACAGCTCCTCCCTTGCCCATGAACTGGGACAGCAAAAGCCCATGCAAAAATTAAGGTGTATTCCACTTAGCTCTATGTCCATGCATAAGAATGAAAACCAACAGTTTTCCTGGGGAGGAAAAAAAAAATAAAAAAGAAAACTGGAAGGAGGAATAAAAGGAGGCTGAGTCATCAAATTAAACAAGTGAACATAAAACGTGAACATAAACTCAAGTAAAAAAAAAATCCTAACGACTATCAAGGCTGTATGTGGTTTTCTTGGGGTTTGGGATGAGTTTTTTGAAGTATCATTCTTCCAAATGTCATATTGGAAGTTTGATCTCTCCTTGACTTTTTGCTCACTTGTTCTTACACTCTGTGGTGTCCTACCCCACAGAGCTGCTCATATGGGTAAAAGTTTTTGGAAGAGCTTCAAAGAATACCTTTTCTTTTTTTTTTCCTGTTTCTATGAACTTTGTTTTACAGTTATGTTGAATGCAGAGAAAACAGTTCATTCTTCTGTACATCCTATGCAGAGCACTATCCTTAACAGAACAAAACCATCTTTATCAAACATAGAGGAATTGTGTTTAATTTTTTTGGTGTATTATATATGAATACATTTGTTTCACAGCAGTCATATATGGGTGTGCTGGTTCAAAGGTAAACCGGCAGGAGAAATGAACCCAACACAAAAGAGATAAGTCAGAGTTACAATTTATTAACAATATTACAATAAATGCAATGGCACAAATAGAAATTGGTTTCAACCCACAAAACCCAGAAGTATGACCCAACATCCTGGGGCACAAACACAAAGGGGTTTGTTAGCCCTTGTGCTGAACCCCACATGGTTCCCCCAAGTCCAAAGTAAAAGTGAAAAACCTGTTGGTGCAGCTGACAGTTGCAGTCTGGTCGAGAGTCGTGGTCTCCTCCTGTCAAGGCTCCGGTCCTCCTCTGGATCCAACGAGTGGTTTCCCAAGTCCCCAAACCCCCAAGATTATATCAGGTCCAGGTGGGACTGCCCAGTACCTCCCTCAGGGCAGAGTTACACAATGGGTGATCTGACTCTGTGAGTCATAGGGTATTTGGAATCATTGATGGCCCATTAGCAGACATGACACCTCAGGCTGGGTGTGGAGGTGCTAATGGCTTCCTGGAAGGGAGTTATCCCAGCTCTTATCGCACAGGTGTCTTTCACACCCAGCTCAAATCCTGAGGGGTTGGGTGTATCCTGGGCAGCTGCTGCAAATGGTCCATAGTTAACAGTTCATGGGAAATGAATAGAGGGTGTAGAATACAAAGTCACACCCACACAGTGATACACTGGTCCTACCTGCTGAACTAGGACAATGAGCTTTGGTTTTGGGAGTACTTCTGTGATTATCTCACACAAATTAATTTATTGTAATAAATGTTTAATAAATGCTTCCCTTTCCTTAATTTTATTTAAAAGAAATTTAGATTCATAGCATCACAGATTCACAGAATGGTTTGGGTTGGAAGAGACCTTCAAAAATAATCTAGGTTAAACAGCCTGTGAAGTTCTAGAAGTACTGTCCAACCTGGCCTTGAACTTTTCCAGTGAACCATAACTTCTCTGGGCAACCTGTTCCAGCACCTCATTGTAAAAAATTTCTTACTTATGTCCAATCTAAACTTACCTTCTTCTAGTTTAAAACTGTTGTCCCTTGTCTTGTTATTACAAATCTTGGTAAAAAGTTTTTCCTGTTACTTTTATAAGCCCCTTTTATAAATTGAAAGGCCACAACACTGTGTTACTGAAGCCCTCTCTTCTCCAGGCTCATCCACTCCAACTCTCTAAACCTTTCTATATAAGAGACTTTTTACATACAGCCTTCTGAATATTTTCAAGGCAAGAGCACATTGCCAGGTCATATCCAATTTTTTGTACAGCAGACTCCCCAAGTCCTTCTTTACAGGGATGCTCTCAATCCATTCATCTCAACTCAGGTGCAGGACATTGCCTTTCTTTTTCATTTGATACACTTCATGATGCTCAAATGGGCTGACTCTTTAAGCCCATCAAGATCCCTGTGGATGCCATCTCATCCCTCTAGCACATCAATGGCACCCCTAAGCCTGGTTCACAAACCTTCTGAGAGTGAACTCAATCCGACTATCTATGTTATTAATGAATATAGTACTGGTTCCAAGATGAATCTTAGGGGGATACCACATGTTACTGGTTTTCATTTGGACATTTCCTAGTCTGTATTGACACACAGTTTTTGCAGATAGCTCTTCTGATTCCTCAAAACAATGTAATGTTGATCTTTTTAAGTTACTGTTTTGTACCAATATTACTTCTTCATTTTGGGAATCATCGTTCAACATCAAGATCTTGTAGCCTATGATATAAAAAACAAACCTTTTTCATATTCAATATAGAATTTAAGGGACTGTACGTAGTTCAGATTTGTAAAAGGTCTGAGAAAGGCTTCTGTGTCACTACCACATCAATATTGATGAGAATATTTTTCAGTTACAATGTAATTTGGTTCCTTGAATGCTGAGAAGTTACTAGGAAGCATCAGTTTACCCTGTAATACAAAGTGAAGAAAGTAACACAGAGAAGGCAATTATAGAATTTTAAGTTGCTTTCATATCCAGAACACACTTCTATTAAATAAATAAATAAACAAACAAACAAACAGATAAATAAATAAATAAACCCACCAAAATAAACTGCCAGTGCTTTTATCTTGGACAAATATCATGATAGGTTGAAGTCAAGAACCACTCTGTTCTAAAGTCTACTGTCCTCATACTTCATGCCAAGCTTCTATCTGATGTGGCAGTGTTATTTTTCCCTAGTTTTTATTCAAAAGGTCTGTGTGGGGTTGTCATTCATCACCAGCTTTTTCATAGGCCTGTACTTAAAGCTGATCATGATTCATTTTTTCATCAGGAAAATTGGTTTTGAAATGAGATTGGCAATAGTGTAATATTAGTTATAAGTCCCAGAAATGTTGGTTTATCTGAAGCTTATAGTCAAAACCTTTGCTCCACTGAACATACAAGTAAGTGTCAATGTGCTTTTTTGAGGAAATAATGAGTCTGACTAGTTTTCATTTTTTTAGGAGAGGATGTTTGGAGGACATGCAAGTTCATCACTAGTAAAAATGTCTGAATCAGACTGTTTGTCTATCCAGAAGTTTAGAATTCCACACCAAAGCCTTCCTGGACATGGCAAAGAAAACATTTTTTTCTCATGAATTTTTGATCAGAAAACTTAATATGGGTAGCTGTCAGACTGGCAATCCAAACCTCAAAAGAGAGAAGGACTTTTTTAATGTAATGGGAATTCAGTTTCCTGTCAAGTCAAAGAAATAACTCACAGTGCATAAAACTAAACCTGTGCACGTCCCTGCAGAATTTGGACCTAACATTATGAGAGAAGGATGAAATAGTACCATGTTAAAGAGCTCTGCTTGCTCCTCTGACATGCCATAAAGTTTCTGTTTTGCTCAAAAACCAGAGAAATGTTTGAAGAATGTGATTTTGTGTTTTATTAACGTACAAGCTGAGCTCAGAGCAATCTAGGGAAAGGTGGAAAATAGCATAATTCTCAACATTTTCACAGAGCTTATTTAGTTCATTTCTTCACACTTTGAGAAGGAAAATTCTGCTTCCATTTGAAGCTGACTTTGACACAGTTTCCATGACTGACATCTATGGCCAATGCTTTTGTATATGTTTAACAGTACAGTAGAAGAACTATTTCTGCATGGTTTAATTTCTCTGATTCTAAAAGTCCTGAAAGCTATATAGATGAGACTATTCCAGGTCTGTGAATAGTTGAATTAGCTATATATATTTTTTTAATTTCTACAATTCACTGTTATAGCGTAACTGCCCTAATTTTAGCATCTGAAATATGCTTCCAATATATAGTAAAGTAAATAATGTAGTAAGAAAAGGCCACGGTTATGTGTCAAATGGCTTTTCTTTTTGTCTGTTCTGCTATCATAAACATAATTAATAATAACTTTCTTCATACAGCATAGGTACATTTATACTTAAAGGCAAGACCAATTGTGCAACAAAATATTATTCGGTTGCGGGATATTGTTGAAAGTAAAAATCGTAAAATAAACTTCTGAAAATTGGCCAAAATAAGTACTAGTCCAGTGGTCAATGTAATATTGAATACAAAGAAGCTAGAGTTCATCTGGCAAGCTAATCTTGCAGGAATGTAAAAAAGAAATATTGAAGATAAATATGGTTTGTTTTTTTGTTTGGTTTTGGTTTGGTAATAAGTGGTAGGCAGAAGGAGGGCTGTAACAGTGATACAAAAAGTTAAATAACTCAACCTGATTTGTTTTACATATATAGTGATTTTCTTCACGTGACATTCCAGAAAATTATGTGGCATAAAATAACTGGTTTATGCTCATTGGCATAAAAATAATACCTAAAATGCTAGGGTGTTTCACCTTAAAATTATCACAACTATTAGCTAGAAATTTATGTCAATAAAGGCATGGGAAACCTCTTAAGTAATAGCTTTAGAAGACTCACAAGTCTCTCTCTGCAGGATGTCAGGTACTTTCTTGTTAGTAAAGAAAACAAACTAGTTTGAAGCATCCATCTTCATTTGAAAGGTAGCAAAACCAGATCTTTCTTGTAAGACAGTATTTGCTGGATTTGTCAAATGTGTAAATATAAATTAGAAATTGTTAATCAAGTCTACAATATTTCCTTTTTATTCTGCAGCATGCACCTGAAATCTGTCAGTTCTAATATCTCTGTCAGTAATTATGAAGTCCCTTAAGGCTATTTGTTAGATGCTACATGATACATTTTACACAATAGCAGGTTCTAGGGATATTCATATTTTGCTTCAGAAAGGTAGTAATTAATTTTGCATAGACTCATAACAGATCCTGTACAAGAATCCATCATTTTCACAAGGAGATAAAGAATGAAATATAAAAAGTAAAGAATTTCTTCTTTCCACTCCTGCATTTTAAGAAAACAGCTAGGTTGAATTTTGAAGTCTATTTTGAGTCTGCTTAATGCTTAGAATGTCATTAAAATTTTATTGAACACTTCCTTATGCTTTAAATTACATCTAGAAAATTTATAGTGCATTAGGTTATTTTATGCATGGCCTACATTGCACATAAGGGGCAATACTGTACAGTTTTAGTGCTAATACTGAAGGAAAAAGCAGACGTCTTTCATTACACTTCCTGGGCAAAGGCCAAGTAAAAGCTTTGTTGACATTGCAACCAAGAGTAGCAATGCTACAGATGTAAGCACATCACAGATCTGAGTTGTTTCATTGAGAATCTACATTCTGGGGAAGTTTTCTATTATGAGAAAACTTCAATCTTTCATTCTGTTTTCCATTAACCATTCTGAAGCTGTATGGTGAACCCCAGTAAGGGCAGAAAAGAAGTAACAAATGGAACTCAAAAAAGGTGAGTTATAGAGGATGCTTTAGATCAGTGATTGTGTCTCTACAAAGAATCAAAAAATCACAGTTTAATGATTAATTCCCTCCCTTGCACAGTCTCCCATTCCTTCCTAAACAGAGGCACCTCTGTGGCATTATTTGCTTTCTAGCTGCTACTGTGTAGTAGTGACATGTGGATTTAGCGTTTTGCTTACTTACAGGAGTTTTCAAGTTCCTGGACCAAACCCACTAATTCATTAAACTTCTGTTTTCTGGAGCCATTTCTGACACAATGATTGTGATCAACAGAGCATATTTGCAGCCTTAGAGTGTTTCAGTGAACTTGTTAGTGGCATGTTCTGCATCCATCCTCTGCATATCTTCCTTTCACCATTTTCTTTCAATTAAAATTTTATTTATTTTATGGAAAGAAGGTCTTCAAACTCAAACAGTTTACTTTCACTGTCCACAGAAGTGCTGCCAAAAGCAAGGGCTATGATCAGGCATTCCCCTTAATTTAAACTAACTTATGTGATGACCAAGTGCTTATTTCAGTAAAGGGAGATGAACATGCTCTGTGATGTTGGTAGGAGGCAGTGGAGTGAAGGAAATCTTAACCCATTTGACTACTAAAAATAATTATCCAAAATCTACTTTGGTATCATTAGACCAAATGAAAGCAAATTTTTATTTGATGCACTAATTTAAAAAGGTTAAAAAAATCAGACAGGTACACTTTTCCAGTTTTCAAAGACAGATGCTTTAGTGACCTCAAAGATCCTGAGGTAGTGTCAGAAATCAAGTGAAAGGTAAAAAAAAAAAAAAAGACTAACATGAAAAAAAATGCTTAGCTTTAATTTTCAACACCAAAAATTACATCGTTGGCCTTGAATTACAGTCCTGCGTACTTCAGGTACTCTCTTGTAAAAGCATCCTTAACTCATAGAAATACGAGAAAATCTATTAATTACTATAATGGACATACTACTGAGATTGCTGGAGATATGTCCATATGGAAATGGAAATAAGGATGGAAATCAGGACGGAATATTACAGCTACTGTGTGATATCTATGCATATGGACACTTTTATGTTGCAGTAAATGTGGAATAACCTTTATCTTCAACAAACATGAGAAATTTACTGTGCCAAAAATAAGAATTTAAAATCAATTAGTTTATTGTGAAATGGATTTGTTTATCTATGACATGGTTGGTGCTTTTCTGACCAGGTCTTGGAAAAAAAAAAAATAATTGGCCTAAGATTTCTTTAGTAGGAGAAATATTCTCCATGTTCATGGTGTCCTACAACTCTCTTACAGCCACCCAAAAGCAAGGTGTTTTAAAAGTTTTATTTGGGACAAAAATTTTGTCTATCTTCAATGAAAATCTTGAAATTATCAGAGAGACTATTCAGTCCCTACAATATATTCTGAAACTAGGAAAGAAAGATAAACTGTGGGATGCAGACGATTAGAGTTAAAAGACAACTTGGAAAATACTGTACTTTTTAAAAAAAAAACACCAAAGAAAAACATAAGCACCATTTAAATAAACTAATCCAATGCCAATCACATGACTCAAAATAAAATTTGAATTTTCTAGTATATGTACTGAGTACAATGGTAGGGGTTTGCTGCTGCTGTTTGCAGTTTTATAAATCTAGGGTAACATGCTACATTAATTTTTATTAAAGGTGCAGGGGATCATAAGAAAAAGCCTTTCAATTTCTTTTATGATCCTCTATCAAATTGCATTACTCTTTTGCAAAGTCACCTTTCCATATGTGCACTCGAAGTGTAATTGTGCAAACTAGTTCACTGGGCAGGATTTGAGAGAGAAAGAAAAAGGGAAAGAGAGACACAGAAAGAAGCAGAGATGCAGAGACATAGATACAGGGGTAAGGGAGAGAGACAATATTAAAAAGTACTCAGCAATTATTTAATAAAAAACTAGTGTAATTAATAGTTTCGGACCTGAAATGTGATTACTTATTCCTACAAAATCTCATAGGAAATTTCACAGAAGATGTTACTAGAACTTTGTCATGGTTTCACCTAGGTGGGCCTAAATTTGGGATTTTAAAGTTCAGACTAGGCCTGGGGCTGTCAGCTGAT
>JAOXXN010000395.1:71300123-71310141 GCA_026770055.1 Myrmophylax atrothorax
TTTTTCTTTTTTTTCCCCTTAAATGTAAAACCTGAATTGAGAAGCTTTTAATACTTTCTACTTAGTTTTTTCTTTAAATAAAAATTAATGTTAAAAGTGATGCATCAGTGACATGCATTAGTCATGACTAAAAGCTGTGACCATGTGTACATGAATAAAACAAATACATTAAGGGCTTCTTTGATGTCCCTTTTTCTTCTTCTTCCTACAGACTGGATAACTGTTTTTTTTTTTTCTCTTATTCTAAAGAGGTCACTCAGGGTTCAATTGTAGTAAAGGCTTCAGCATTTATTACAAGCATGTACCTCAACCCAGTGTTTCTTTGGCTCAACTTCTACTAAAATAAGGTATTCTTCTCCCCTTTGTCACAGATATGAGTTGTAATAGAAGATCCTTGAATTAGTGACAGAAAGAAGGCAGGAATGGAAAATAATCACTAGCCTATCACACTATGTCCCATGATACAGTTATAAGGAATGGTATTCTGTTTCAGTATATGCTGTTAACTGCAGCACAACTACAGGAAGCTGAGTCCTTTCTGTATTCCTTGAAATTAAAATTAGTCTAATCCACCCCTATGTTTCAATTCAATCATCTGACCATGCAGGAGCAAATAAGATTTAGGTAAGTTGAACACCGTGGCAAGACTGTTACTTATATTCAATATAGAAATAATTGAAGTCTGCCAGAACCAGAAATGCAGCACTGAAAAGTATTTCAGAGTTTTGACATGCAGCTATGTTTCTCAACAGCCAAATTTGATTATAACGAAGAGATGTAGGACATAGAAGCATATAATGTCTTACATCAAAACAATGCATGGGCAGATAATGTATTTTCCAGGCCTCTGAATTATACTTAAGTTGAAAAATGAATCTGAATTTCCTCATAGGTGGGAAACATAAATAGTTCCTGAATGAAAAAAGTAAGGTTTTAGCCACTATATTGGATGGGCAGAAGGATAATTCACAAAAGGGGATGCCTTTCCAGCTCAGTCTTAGGGCACTTACTTGGGACCAGCTGGTTTCTGTCTCTATATAATCTGATAATCAGTATAGTTGACTATTCTGCTCATCCAAGAGGTGAAGCAGCCCTTTTTGACCAGAAATTCCCAAATATGTGCCTAATGACAGTCGTGTATCTGTAAATAATTTTTATTATAGTGAATTGCCTTTATCTGAGAAAAAAAGAATTTTCAGAATATTCTGTCTGACTACCTCTGCAGATTCTCAGACACAGTTGTTAATCTTGACCATAAATTCAAGTCTGACTGGAAAGTATAAACAAGGACAGTTTAACTGAAGCATTACCACCTTACTATGCCTTTAAAATTGACTGGATTACCTGAGAGTGTATAACTACTAATTGACTGGAGGGATAAAGTCAATTTCAGTTTTGCAAGGTAAATCTGTTAATTTACTGCTTGCATATGTGCCTTGAAAGAACTGGAAACTGAGGTCTCCCCCTATGATACAAAATGCTATTAAATGGGCACTAAATCATTCAGCTTTAAAAAGACCTTTAAGATTATTGAACCCAGCTGTTTGCCCAGCACTCTGAAGTCCATTGCTAAACCATGTAACCAAGCATCACATCTGCACATCAACTAAATACCTCCAGGATGGTGACTCAACCACTTCTTTCCAATGCCTGACCACCCTTTCTGTGAATAAATTTTTCCCAACATCCAATTTAACCTCCCCTGGAGCAAGTTGAGGCCATTTCCTCTTGTCCTGTTGCTGGTTACTTAGGGAAGAGACCAATCTTCACTGCACTCCTGCCTCCCTTCAGGTAGCTGGAGAGAGAGATTGGTCCCCCCTTAACCTCCTTTTCCCCAGACAAAACACTCACAGCTCCCTCAGCCACACCTCATAAGACTTGTGCTCGAGACCCTTCACCAGCTTCATAGCCCTTCTTGGACATGCTCCAACACCTCAGTATCCTTCCTGAATTTAGGTGTCCAAAATTGGACATAGCACTTGAAGTGCAGCTTCACCAGTGCTGAGTACAGAGGCACGATCACTTCCCTAGTCCTTTTGGCCACACTATTTGTGATACAAGCCAGGGTGCCATTGGCTTTCTTGGCCACCTGGACACACTGATGGCTCACGTTCTGCTGCTGCTGACCAGCGACCCCAGGTCTTTTTCCACTGGGCAGCTTCCCAGCCGCTTAACTGTGTGTTAGACTAGATGGGTGTAACAGTCCAGCCTCAGGTGTTTAAAGCTTACAGGCTCAGTCAGGGGAGTTACTTTTACTTATGTATGTATATATACAGGGTTCTTTAATACCTTGAGACAGTGTTAAGAGAATAAGCCACAGACTTGTTTCCAAGAGGTATTCTTATCACTTTAGGGGAGAAAACAAGGCAACTTGGCAAAGGTTCAAAAAGGGTACTACACAAGCTAGACAAAATGTTACACCACAATACCAACCCAGCATGTTAATGCACAGCACCTGAGTCAAGATCCAATCAATCCACAATACTTAAGTCAAAATCCAATCCCTGCAGCTCCAAGACACTCAAAGCATCAAGAAAGGAAGCAGAGGGATTAAGAAGAGAAGCAGAGAAAGAAAGGAGAAGGAGAAAGAGGGAGAGATGGATCATACAGCTACCACTGGAACCTTGTGGAAGACCAGCTCTCACATGTCCAGATGGCAGAGCCATGACATGTGGCACTGCTGTACCTCTGGTTTTATCTGCTCTGATCTCTATGGCCAAATCCCTGAGGTGGGACCTCTGACCCACTGACCACTCTGGAGCTCCAGGTCAGGGTGAGGGGCTGTGTTCTCACTATCCCTGCCAATTCAAGCTGGGTCAGCGGCTCCAGGAGCTGTGGGATGTTATAGTTTTCCTGGGCTGTTTGTGACCGACACCCATTCTGGGGCTTCCCCGTGCGGGCTCCCCTGAGCAATCCCCCCCTTTGCTTTTTTTTACAATTTTAATTAAATGTGATGGGGAAAGTATTTCAAGATTTGGTTCACAGCACTCCGTTATGTATGCTTTTGCCTCCTTAAGCATGTCTGGCTTTTAGACTTAAGGTGTAGCAAAAGCTGCCTATATTTAAAAGAATGAAAAAAATAGGAATAATTAAGAAGGAGACCTGGAATAGCAACATATAGCTGAAGATAAAAGTATGAGTCCAGAAAATTTAGAATGAAAATTAAGTCTGAACCTCCCAAGGTAAAGCCTACTGAAGACAACTGAGGCTTACTTCTCATTATTTTCCTCACAGATGTTCTCCATTTTTCTAATGGATGATGAGGCTAATTAATTCTTCAAGAATTTATTTAATTTTGCATTATTGAATGTTTTGTTCTCTCTTTGTTACTTCTTCAAAAAACTAAAAAATCAACTGAACTTTTGGAAAATGGGTCAGATTCTGGCAAAGTTTCCTTGGAAATTTTTCACAGTTAACATTTTAATATTTTAAAGCAAATATCATCTAAAGGGATATTTTAGAAAAAGGATTGTATAGTCAAGAATGCTTAAATTAGGCAAGTTCTTGATTAAGGGATTCTAAAATAGGCTAAGGGTTCTTTAAAATGCATGAGAGAAATGGAGAAAAAAGAGAACAAGAAAAACAAAATAATCGTGGTCTTCGATAATGCAGAAGCTTATTAATTAAATAGAGCTAAATAAATGACCGGCATTTTTTTTAAATTCAAACTTTTCTAGTACTCTAAAAATGAAGAAATAAACCTCTTTTAGTAATAATTGCAATTATATGTCCAATATGCCAATTGGAATAGGTTTTCTTATTCACTAAAACTGTTAAGAGTCACCTGATTAAGGACTTTACATCTAGGAATTAGTTATCTCCAAGCACATACAGACCCCATCACCACTACTGTGATTCATATGGATAATAATGCTACTGATTTGTAAAAAAATATTTCAGTTTTATCCAGCTTCTCTTTTTCATCTCCAACTGTATTGGAAACATCCTTTTTCTGATTATGACCAGACAAAACAAATCCAGCACCTAATGAATAAATGCATAAAATACAAGAGCCATTCTCGCAGCACTACATCTGTTATATAAAATGTACTCCTATTGTACTGTTCAACTATCCATATATATATTCCAAATACAAATACAGATGTATCACCCTTCGATATTCTAGATATTCTTCCAGTCATGCTTAGAATTCTGTCTCACTGTTTTCTGTTGTTGCTGAGTGCAGGTAGTTGATGGAAGAGCCTGTGTCTGCGGAAATTCTCAACACTAATTTTTTTGCCATAAAAGCTTGGCAAGTAAGGGATTTTTTGTGTTCTAGTAAATTCCACTGATGAAAAACATTTCCATATTTAACCAGATATTTCTTTTAGTGGAAATATTTTTTTTTAATCTTAAAATGTGACAGATTGTCCTGCATTGGTTTTTTTGCTTATTTTGTACCATTTTATAATTTAAAAATTAAACTGATTTTGAAGTGAAGTATTGAAATTCCTCATTTTTAAAACAATGTCAAAAGTCTCAGTCTTCTGAAAAATTTAAACTGAACAGTGTGACCAACTCTTAGCCACATGGCATTTTGAAAGTCATGTGCCTCAAGTCTTTTCTGTCATCAGGGAAATGAGAGAGACAGTGTCAGACTGAAAATAGGAGGAATCAATAACCTCAGGATGGGTTGAATCAGGCTGCATTCATTATAAGCAGAGACACGATACTTGCATGGATAATTGCTGAACTTGTGGACAATTAAAAAAGTTCTCAAATCTGTTTTTTTCTGCCAAGTGCAGGTTTAATACAATCGCAGCCTAGATATCAGTAAACTGATTTGACTTTTGGCCCCAAATTAATTCTCTGAACAGTCCAAGACAGTTAATTAAATGTGCAATAGTTGGTATCACATTCTTAGTTTGTATACTATGATGTTTGTGAATATTATGTCTATATTCCTCTGAAAAGGTGTGAGCTGTATAGAGCATTCCTGCAAAAGAGAGACATTGCCCTTTCCGTAGGATCAGCTGAGAATGAGTCACAGCAAAGGCACCCACACCGATAGCTGTGGAAAAGGCACTGGGGAACAGTCTCAGGGCAGATGTCACTTCATAGCTTGTATATTGGTACTATCTCCCATCTCTGGGGCAGGTCAGAGATGACAGAAAGAGAAACCCTGCAGAGGCCATAAAGGACCTGGTAGAGTTTGTTCCAACTCCAAGTTACTGATAAAGAAACAAACTTGGAAGTAGGATTCTGCCTTCAAAGCCACAGTGGAAGCAAGTTTTATGATTTTTTTTTTTTTAAATTTCTGTTTTATCTGACCAATTACTCACAGTTTTCTTTGTTTATAAGTTCTGGAAAAAAAACCCCCAAACCCACCCACTTTTTTTTGCCCAGCATTAAGGTTTTGGAAAACTGTCTATGCAAAAAAGGTCTAAATAAACCCCAGTTTTGACTGACTCGGGTTTCTGTCACAATATACCTCCACACAAAAAATTCATCACATTTCCTTCAAGAACTGAAATTCTATCTACCCTGGTGATCCTCTATTAGAAGTCCAATTGTTTTCATGAATGAGAAGAAAAATACATGCCCACAATATAGTCCAGAGAAAGTATTTTGTTGAGTTCATTTTTTTCATTGCCTTTTTAGGAACAGGAAAAATGAAGTTGGGAAAAACACTTAGATATAATTTAAGACCTATTGATGGGTTGACCTTGGCTGAGTGCCAGGTGCCCATCAAGCCACTCCTTCCCCTCATCAAGATGAGGGAAGAAATAAGACAGAAAAAAAACCTGGTAGGTCGAGAAAATGTGAAAAAAAATAAAAGCAAAATGTTGTGTGCTTGAAAGCAAAGAGATAAAACAAATATTTTATTCCCTACTTCCCATCAGCAAGAAATGTCTTGTCACTTTCTGGGAAGTAGGACTTCAGTACATGTAGCAGTTGCTCTGGAAGCCCACATTGTAAATAATGAATGTCTCCCACTCCTCCTTTTTCTTTACTTTTGTATCTGAGGTGACATAACATTGTATGGAATATCCCTTTGGTCAGTTTGGGTCAGTTGTCCTGGCTAACTCCCCTCCCAAGATTTTGCCCAACCCCAGCCTACAGGTGGAGAGCAGAATGTTGGGGAGACAGCACTGATGTTGTGCCAGCATTGCTCAGCAGTAGCCAAAACACTGGTGTGCTATCAATATCTTTTTAACTACCAATGCAAAGCACAGCACTGTGAGGGCTGCTATGGGGAAATGAACTCCATCGCAACCAGACCTGATTCAGTACAGTAGAAAGGATAGTTCAATGGTTGCTTGATTTGATCCTAACCTTAGCAAAAGTTACTTGTAGGGAGAAATGAAGAAGGTCAAATTTATGTCTGACTAGATGTTACAATGATTGTTGGACTGAAATATTGGAAAGGTGAGGGTGGTGGGAGGGGCAACTGAAAATACGTCAAATTAAAAATGTTGAAGGGCCAGTATAAGTAGGGCCAGTATAAGGCCCAGTAAATGAGTTCAGGATGATTTTAACAGCAATATCCCACTGTGACTTCAGAGGAGCAAGGCTGCTGTAAGCAAGTCTAGAGAACAGATGTTGTCATAGTTAATGCAGGCAATAATAAAAGCTTGCGCAAATGATTTGATTGTGTGCACAGTTGGACTGACAAGGTTTGAGAGAAACCCAGTGAAAGGATACCCCTAGAGAGAGCAGGAGTTTAAGCTTGACATTAGTGAAGCAATTTGGAGAACAGTGATGTTTCTGCCTAAGACAGAAAATTAATTAGTGAAATGTGTTGAAAGAGAGGATCAAGAGATTAATTTTGACCATAATGAAATTTAAATAAAACTGGATGAAGTTATTTGTGAAAAGCAAACCAAGATTCTTGACTGGATGAAAGGTGATAGATCTTCCACAGAAAAACAGACTTTCCAGTAATTTTAATATCATTCAATATATACTAGGAAACCAGTGAGCTGCATTTTTACCACAGCCTGGATGCCAAAATAGCAGACAAGAGGTCATGAAAACCCTAAAAAAATTAAGTGCAAGGTACTGTTAAAATAAGGAAACCAATGCTATCAGTACAAGGAAATACATCTCTTCTAGAACATTTATTGACACACTGTTTGAATTATATTCGAGACTTTCTCGAAACAACCAACACTCTCAAATGCCCAGCTATAACCTGCAATGCATTTAATATTATGCTTTAAATTTATTCAAGATTACATGTCTATAAGGTCTGCATCTCTTCTGTAAAATACATCTTTCTTCTTTTTATTGTATTTTTCTCCTTCCCATTTCTGCACTTTACTTGAAGGCAGTTTATCTTTTGAAATCCACTGAAAGTTTATATCAAAAATAAATATTCATAATGCAAGATTTTAATAAACTGCAACAGACATTTTTATAGTGCCACTAACAAAACAAGTTAATTCAATCAAAAAAGATGAAAGAATGTGAATTGACATAAGCTTGTTTCATAAAAAGTGTCATAATAGATTCAAGAGCCACCAGAGATCAAGAAAAAGGAGGGATAAGAACTGAACGGAATTTTGCTGCAGGGAATCACACTTGCTGGAATTGTAGTGAATAAACCACACTATGAAAAGGTTCAGGAGCCTCTGTTCTAGATCAAATGTGTAGATAAACTAGGGATTTATTTTTCTTTAAAGGAACATTGGCCTCCATATATTTGGAACCACCTGCAGTTTCTCAAGTTTTATGTTTGCTTTAAACTCCAGATCATAAAAACCCAGAATCCTCCCATAGTTCATGGGTTTTCTTTCTTTCTTTCTCTTTTCCTCCTCTCTCGCACAGAGAGCATCTGATTTTGCAGTTTGGAGTTGTGCCCTTAGCTCTCAGTAAATTAACATATCATCAAATCCATTTGCACCTGTGCAAACTGGTAGTCTCTAGGTAACATTTTTTTTTCTTTTTCAGTTGATTCTGCTAGATTTAGCTAAACCTTGAAAAGTCAAGCCCAAAACTAAAGCAGAACCAAACTGTCTAAATATTGATTCATAGTATGTTTATTGAACACATTCAATTTTTTTGTCTATTTGCATTCTTTGTAAACCAAAATTTCCATAAAGGAACATTGCACGTTAATAATACTTTCTTGTCTTCACAACCAAAAGAAGTAAAAATGATGGGTATTGACTTTCTCAAACACCCTAAAGAGAATTTTGAAAGAAATATTTGAGTAAGATTCACAAAGACTTTTACTCTCTGAACTTGACTCCTTCACATATTTTCCTACGATCACTGATATACTCCACACCTTTGTCATACAACTCTGTGAGACACTGTGTTATTATGTTATTGGTTCAGAACCAACTCAAATATGTCTGTGTGTCCAGTGGAAAGGGTCAGGTGAAATCTTACTGAGCTGAGGTCAGGCCATATCCCACATGGCAGCTTCTGCAGCCTCATGAGGCAGCACCCTGGTAGCTGTCAGTCAAAAGGCAGCCTGGGAGCACACTCACACCACACCCGCCAGAACTGCCAACTCAGCCTCTGGATGTACTACACCACCCCTTACTCTGGCCTGGAGCCATAGAGGGGTCAATGGGCCAGAAGTCCCACCTGGAAGGGGTGGCCGCAGTGGGACACAGCACATAAAAAGAGCAGCACATGGTCTCCATTCTGTTCTTGTGACCAGCCACCTACTTTGGGAAAGCTGGACTTCTACAGGACTCTGATGGTAGCTATTTTTTCTCTTATTCTTCTCTCCATCTTTCTCCTTCTCTCTTCTTATCTTTACTACTCTCTTTATTGCTTTTGAGTAATTTAAAACCTATGGGCTGGATTTGGCATCTATGGGTTAGCATGTGCTAAGTCAATCCTTTGTGAAATGCTCTATTTTTGTTGTATGTTCCTCTTTTAAATTTTTGCCAAGATCTCGTATTTTCTCCTTTATTTTCAGTAAAAGTATCTCCTGAGAAAATGTGTGCAGCATCTTCTCTTTACTCTAGCTCAAGGTATTAAAGAACTGAAGGCTCTTCAAAACATTCAGTGGGTGAATTTTTGGATCCTTGTATGTTTTTAAAAGTAAAATTTCTGGTTGAGCTTGTGGCTCTGGGGTCTAACAACTTCCTGAATCTATAAAAATATGACTCTGTAAACAAAACAATATTTTCTTTAATGCCAAAGCAATGACTTAAAGTGGTATTTTTGCTTGAAAGTAAAGACCAAGGGGTGATTTGGATTTCTCAAGGCAAAGTTAAGGATCATTTTCATTGACAAAGCAAAAAGTTTACTGTTACCATAATTAAACATCAAGAAGATTATGACTGCTGCAAACTGCATGCAGGTCTCTGTTTTGTGTGTTTCTTGAAAATATTCCTTATATAAAAGGTCTGCTTATCTCACTTTAATTTTTCAACAGAATTGATTGTTACTTTGTACTCAGTCTCTAGTGTATGTTCTTCACACAACACATTAGTATCTATGCATTCATACGTAAGGTAATTTTATATAAACCTTATTTAGTTGGAGAATGGGCATCTCATAAAATTCTGAGAAGGAGTTAATTCCAAAAATTGAAGTAATGTAAATCAGAGATTTATACCTTCTCCCTAAATTACAACTCATAAGCCCCAAGTATGAGACCAATAGAAAATATTTATTACAACAAACATAAAGTCATTGTTATTTTTTTCCTAGCATAGGCTCAATCCATTTAGAATGGTGCACTTTGCAAACAAGCATCCTGAGGACTGTTTATGCTATGTCTATTTCTTTTGAAATGGTCAACTACTAAAGTATTTGGTCTGAAAAAATAATTTATGGAGTTTCCAGAAGTTTTAAGTGTGGTTTGTTTCATATATTTCAGCTACTAAAACAACTTCCTAGCCAACCTAGTAGCTGCTTGTAAAATAAACAGAAGGAAACCCAATCACTGCAACTTGGTGCAAACATGAACCTCATGCAACTAACCTATTCCTCTGTTGGCGTACGAGAGAACCCCCCTCCAAAGCAGGACTCCAAGCCAAGTTAATGTGGGATAAGAGAAAAAGGTAGATTCTTTAATGTCCAGGCTAAGTGCCCACAGGAATACATGATG
>JAOXXN010000395.1:71357501-71376588 GCA_026770055.1 Myrmophylax atrothorax
GTTAAACATAAAACCCCCCATATGTATTACTGTGTAAAATACAAAATGGCAACTTCGAATACAGATACTAGTTCCATTATTGCTTATTTGTCTAGAAATAAATGGTGCTTTTTTTTTTTCCCTACAGCATTTCATGAAAACAAATGTGTTTATTTTTCTATCACAGAACCAATTTACCATGAAAAAATGTGGAGTTTAAAAGTGAATTGTTTCTCAGGGATATACAATGGAGTACACAGACACCACTTCTTATCCTCTTGAGGCAGAAACTGTAAATTAGATTTTAACAAGCCAGATGCAGGCAATATAAATTTGTATAACAAGCCTTAAAAAAAAAAGAGAGATGATCTGAAGTGTAGAAGTAGTGGCAGTTAATACTGAAATGAACTCAGATTTGTCGTGGTCATACATGGAAAAATACTGTTGCATGACTTGTATTGTATCTACAAATTTGCGATTATTAAATAATGCCTGAGTAGTAATGATTATTGAAATAATGCTCTTTGGATATTAAGAGCCACAAAGTCTAACATGAAGTCTTCAGTAAAGGAAAGAGCCGTCTGTCACACTGAAGAGGGTATGGTGCACTTTCAAAAACCATTTGCAAATAAAATTTGTGCCCTGGAGCCACTCACACTGGATATCACTCAGAGTACGTTTATATATCTGTCAGTGTGCAGCAAGGGCCAGCTGCTCCCTAAGGGACTGGAAGCTGTGAGCCAAGGGTGACCTCAGGCCTGGTAGAGCTCTCATCAACAAGCACCATCCCTCATAATGTGACTATGGTGAGCAGAACCGGGTGCTGTAATGGGGTGTATCAACAGTCTTGAGAACGCAAGTGAAAAGCTGATGTTAGAATCCATCTGGCAACAGGACAGGGTAACAGGAATGGGACTGGAGAAAGATCCTGAGGTCCGTTCTGGAGAAAGAGCTGGAGACCAGCACTCCTGTGGGGCAGGGGACTGAAGGTCTCAGTCTCAGCTGAAATTTGGCTCCTGGGTCCATGTGCGGGAGAGGCAGGAGTTCCCAAGTGAGGCTGTGAAGGGCCGCCAGACTCTGGTAGTGCCCTCAAAGCCCTGACAATATGTAACTCTATTTTCATATGGGAAACAGCTAATGACAATAACATTTAAGGAATCATTACTTATCAACGGAATTAACCAGTAAATTAATTAACTAAAAGAGATGACTGATGATGATCAAACTCCTCATTTTAGGTTTTTTGAAACTTGTCTCTATTTTTGAGGCTGTGTGCTAAAATATAAAAGGGACTAAACCACAATACGCAGAACAACTCAGAAGAAACCAAAAAACTTATGCCCATGATCATAAAGTACCAAAAAGTAGCTACATGGGTGTCATACAGATACTTAAGTCAGTATGACACATAAAAGTAGCTTGACTGTATAGAAAATACAAGTGAATCAAGAAACAGGCTTTCTTTCCAACAGTCAGAAATAAGCTGTTCCTCAAACCTAGATAGCACAAAGTTGTCAAGGGCAGAAATGCCAGTGTCCCTGCTGATTTTACTCTTTGCTACCTTTTACTGTTACATTTAGGGAACTTTCAAACTGATGTTCTCCTAAATCCTTCTATATACACAAACTGATTCATCTTTTCAATCTGTTAATGTCTATTTTTCAATGTGTGTTGATTTCAGCTGGGTTACGGTTAATTTTCTTCTCAGTGGCCAGTACAGTGCTACGTTTTGTATTTGTGCTGAACACAGGGTTAATAATATAGAGATGTTTCTGTTGTTGCTGAGCAGGCCTAACACAGGGCCAAGGCTTTTTTTGCTTTTTATACGGCCCTGCTGCCAAGGAAGCTGGGGGTGCATGGGAGTTTGGGAAGAGATACAGGGGAACAGGTGACCCAAATTGTCAACAGGGATATTCCAGACCGTATGACATCATGCTCAGTATATAAAGTGGGGGAAAGATGGAGGAAAGGAGGTTTGGAATTATGGCGTTTTTCTTCTCAAGTAATCCTTTTGCATGATGGGGCCCTGCTCTCCTGGAGAAGGCTGAATTCCTGTGTCCCCATAGGAAGCAGTGAATTAATTTTTGGTTTTCCTTTGCTTGTGTGTGCAGCCTTCTCTACTAAACTGTCTTTATCTCAACCTGTGAATTTTCTAGTTTTACCCTTCTGATTCTCTCCCCGATCTTGCTAGTGGGGCAGTGAGTGAGCAGCTGTGTGCGGCTTGGCTGCTGGCTGGAGTTAAGCCAAGGCATTCAATATTGTATGTCTAAAAATGAGTTCTCTCTCATCATTTTAAACATCTTTATGGTTAGCAATGTAGAATCATTGTAGTGTTTCTTCCAACCATGGTCCCAGTGTAGCAGTATTGTTTCTGACTAAAAGAAAGAAGAATGGTCTATATAGTCTCCAGCTATGAAGAAAGGGCTTATCGAGGCTTGTAGCCACTCTGATTTGCACCAGAACTAAACAATCCTGGTCTCCTTAGAGACACAGCATAGTTAAAAATAGAGGGAATTGTAAGGGCTGTGTGCTCTTTAAGAAATCTATATGTTTTCTGGCTATTAAATTAAAGGAAATAATATTTTTTCCATCACTCTGTCTTCCCTTTGCAAACTTGCTGAGGTAAGGATTCAGTGGAGTGACAAGCTGATACAGGATGCTTGAAAGCAGTTGCAAAACATAACAGCAATTTCAAAAGCTTTGTTGATTTTTTTTCTATTTTGTTTGAATGCTTTATCACTAGTAACCAGCATGCTGTTACTAATTATGGATACAGTCTTTGCATCATATGGAAGGACATTGAAGATCCTGAGTAACAGTCAAATGTGTCTTACAGTGCTCATTAATAAGCAGAAGTTAAATCACCAGTAAGCAATCGAAAAAGAGAAATGATCACATCAAGAATAAAGTATCCCAGGGAGAGAATTAATGTCACAATAATTACATGGTTCACAGTGGAGGATGTGTGGTTATTACCAGTTCTAGAGAAGCTAATTAAGCAAGTCAAAAATTCTTTTTAAACCAGTTTAATCAAGAGAAAAGGCATTCCCTTGGCTCTGAACAACTAACTAGCATACAAGAATTGAGAATTCATGGATACATCACAAAGAAAGGAAGCTGGTAATTGTACTGTACTGAGCTGAACTACCTAAAATTAAATAAGTTCTAGCTAATAGAAATAGAATCCATCAAATTGTTTGCTTTGCCAAAGCACAGCAAAGAAAGACTGCTGCCATTCATTAAGTTTTAGTGCTTTGTTGCATAGCATGTACATACTTTATCATGATTGACGACATTGTGGTTTTCCATCATATCAACAAAGTTAATTTGGGGCAATCTCTCTGCCATGCTTGATTCACTCAGAGTTATCAAAATAAAGCAAGGAAGAGGAATGGAGAATGGAGACGAATGGAGAGGAAAATGGCACTTAGGCTCATAACAGTCCCCAGTATCAAATTCAAAATTAACCACACTGAAATAAACAAGACCTTCTGAAATATTTGCCGAGTGTCGTGTAGTGTCATGTTCTACCCACTCCCGGCCTGCTCCATCATAATGGTGGTTAGTTGCTGGGACCAGGAAAATGCTGGCTAACTCATGAGTATCTGTGTGAATGCCAGCTTTGACTGTGCCTCATTGTGATGCAGGAGGTATAACAGTGTAACTGGATTTTCTTTTTTCCTTAGCCGCTTAGCACACACAGAGATTGTGCCTCTCTAGACAGTATGGTTCTCAGCTATTTTACTGTGTTCATTGTGAAACCATAATCTGTCTGGAAGCATAACTTTATTTTGTTCCCTTTTAAAAGTGAGAAGTAGCTTGCTTAGCATGCAAGTTTGCTGTTAGATTCCATTTCAATGACCTTGTGATCATAATGTTGTTCAATAAAATAAATCCACTATGGTAAGAAATTATATTCTATAATGTGATATGGACAGCTTTTAGATTTTTTGTTATTCTGCTTTCATAATTTATGTCTGCCAGTGTCTCATTAGAAGTCATAACAATTCAGTTCTGAAATTCATCACAAAATCTTTCCAGTTCTAATGCATTAACTGATTTTTCAAAGTGGAATGGTAGATATTGTCTTTACTGAATCTTAAAACCCTACAAATGAAAAGTGATCATTGCTGAAGAGTTACCATTAAAAGAGCTTAAGGTATTAAGAATATCTTTAAGATTATGAACTTTCAAATTCCAGGGTGATATACAATGAAATTTAGGGGATAAAATATATTTAACTTCAAGGATATATGTCTTCTTACACAGTTTAAAATTCATGACATTATCAGAATATTACACAAAGTTAATAAATTTTCCCTATGCTTAGCAGTAAAGAAAAATGATAAATTCAGAAAGTTGCATTCACAATTATTAGGCTTTTTTGTATGGGGGAATAAGAATATGGGTGTGGAGGAATGATGAAGTGCCAAATGACATCAAATTTTAAAGACATTGCTAAGCAGAAGTTGTTTGAT
Source organism: Myrmophylax atrothorax (assembly GCA_026770055.1). Lineage (NCBI taxonomy): Eukaryota > Metazoa > Chordata > Aves > Passeriformes > Thamnophilidae > Myrmophylax > Myrmophylax atrothorax. Next base: position 71,361,959 of record JAOXXN010000395.1, read on the forward strand.
ACATAGCCATAAGCAAATATCAGACACAGAAGGAATATATGACAGAACTTTTTGTGCCACAGATGATCCACATGTATCTACAATAGAGTTGTGTCAGTAATTAACAGGGATGCTTATATTGTTAAGGTACATAAGACAGTATCTATTCACCAAGGTATTGGCATTTGTCTCATCTGACTTTAAACACCTGAAAGCTAATACTCTTGTCCAATCCAGTTTTTCATGTGCAGAAAGGATAATGATTCACTGCATTCTATCATAGGTTTATATTCTTCTGTGGAAACCCATCTCTTTACTGACCTCAGAGGAAGCTAACAACTCTGCTAAGTGGCTCAAGTTATGTGACATGAAACCTACTCAGATAAAAAAGAAATTGAATCAGAAAAGATTTTAAAAAGGAAAGTAAAAGGAAGGAAAAAAAGACCAGAAATTTGATCATACTCCAATCTACATAATAAATAATGGAATAAAAAATTATACAGACTGATGTAATTTACAAAACAGACTATAATTACTTTTAGCTTGGCTTTTTTTTGTTTGTTTGTTTTTAGGTAAATTTTCAAACAAAGTGTCTCAGGCATGTTTAACTACATTTCCTACTGCAAAACCTGGCACCATGGTGTTGCTGGTCAGTGCATGATTTCAGATATTATGCTGCTAGTATATTCATATGTATATGAAAATGTATTCATGCTGTACATGCTTTCACTGTTCCTCAAATAATGCTTTCAAATATGTTATCCTGTTTCATTTCTTTTTGTCTTTGTTCTACAAGGATCTGGTTAAACCTACTGAAGCTAAAAGTATATTTTTTTTCAATTTACTTTGAAACAATTTGGATCAAGGCCATACAACTCTTTCCTTTTAGAAGAAAAACTAATTTTAATCACAAAGAACTTGCAAACATGTCATTATGTAGTCAGTTGCTTTAGAAATATAAAAATAAACCCTCTGCTGTTTATCTCCGAAGCAATATTTCAATAACATTTATATTTCAAAGTCATTGATGAATAAGTTACTTATTAAATAGTTCCTGTAGTGTAAAGACTAAGCAATAAAATTGCTAATGTTTGGTTAATCAGTTTACTTAGCCATTTTAAATGCCTAGACTACATGTTATTCTGGAGTTTGTTTTTCTAATTAGTTATCAATCAATATTGCTAATGTGGTTTACAGTAGTCACCAAAGATTAGATTTTTCTGCCAATAAGATAGTCTACTCATCTATGGTACAATAAGAGTATACATCACTGTAAAGGATCAGCAAAAAAAAAGTCTGTATTTTTGTCTCATTGCTTTGAAAGATGCATGTGTGATTCATATAGAAACTGAAAATAGGACTTTCCATCAGTAAAATATATTTTAAACATGTAGATTCATAATGGTGAATTTGAACAGACTTACTCTGAGCAGCCTGATGCTTCCTTTGTGTGATGTTTGAAGAGAGTTTTCACTTTGATTCCTATCTAAAGCTGGAAAAATGAAAAGAAAATTGCTAATCATCAAATATCCTGAGTTGGAAGGGACCCACAAGGGTCATTGAAGTCCAGCTCCTGGCCCTGCACAGGATCATCCTCAAGAGCCACACCATGTGCCTGAGAGCATTGTCCAAACACTTCTTGAACTCTGTCAGGCTTGGTGCTGCGACCACTTCCCTGGGAGGCTGTTCCAGTACACGACCACTCTCTGGGTGAAGAACCCTCTTCTAATATCAGAACTAAACCTCCTCTGGCACAACATGAGGCCATTCCCTCAGGTTCAGTCACTGATCACCAGAGAGCAGAGATCAGTGCCTGCCCCTCTGCTTCCCCTCTGCAAGATATCGACTGCTGTATTACAAAACAATTGAGAACATATCTTTACAATTTTTCCAGTTTTGTTTGGGATTTTTTTTTTTAAGTTTTGGTGAGTGAAATGTAACAACTGATTGTTACATTCTTCAGAAGCGCATCGACAGTTAAAGTCAGGTACATGTGTTCTTAGGCAAGAATATGTCCTCTTGTAGAACAAGGAAGCCTTGGCATCCTGAAAGCTCTTTCTTAGTACAGAATGCTTATGACTTTCCCATTATTTGCAAACAGCCTAGAAGCCTGGAGACACCAAATCTTAGATATAAGTAGAATTGCTCTCAAGAGTTATGAAGTCTGGAAACCTGTATTATTCTCAATCTTTTAATATTAATTAGTATTAAGCTGAAAAAAAAGATATTGTTTACATGAAAAGCACTTTCTCATAAGAAAGAGTCTTAAAGCAAAGTCCATAATAAGCTTATTTGTTTTAAGGTGGGAACACATTTTAATACCTGATTGGATTTGTAGGCTAAACAATGAAGGATTTAAAGTTGGATTCTGGATTATGGTATGTTAAACAGTAGGTGACCATTTTTTGTCATAAATGTAGGGATTTAGGAGGAATTGTCATCATGAAATAAAACATCAAAGGACTTAAGAGATTTAACAAGATCTTGAGTGCAGCTTGGAAGATTAGAAACGTTTCTTCATTTCTGTTTAACAGAACTGAGTAATATTCAGTAGTCATCCAGAAATTTATTTTGAAAATTTAAGACATTTTGGATGTTATAAAATCACTTTGATTTTACTCTACATATAAAAAGGTCATTTAAAATAATAAAATAACAGAACAAACACAAATAGCACATTTTGATAACTACTTTAGCAGTTGCCTTTATGCATGCATTTTTTTTCTTGTAACAAATTACATCTTAAGTAAAACTTAATGAAATAAGTTGTTTAACAAGAGCTTCTTGTCACATTCTTAAAATCATAAATAAATTTCACACTGTGAGAACATTACACAGCCCTCTCAGATCAAACTGGATCTGAAAGAGGCTAATTTTTGTCAATAGTTAATGTGTTATAAAATAATACATATCAATTATTGATGATGAAATAATTTTCTCCTTCGTCTTCATCCTGGCCCTACCGTATGTCTACAAAAACTGTCTTATCTGTGCATAACCTGTGTATTATCTGTGTGTAATAAAATTTAAGAGAAATTAATGAAAGAAATAAAATGTTCTCAAAAATTATGAAGGCTGTATGCAATGAAAATTATTCTGATTGCTCTTGAGTTCACAATCTTAGTTTTTCACTGTGGATTGTTGTTTAAAGGTCTATGTAAATGGATTTTTTTTTCTTGCAAGCAACATATTATTATAATATCTTAATTATATTTCATTAACTATGTTATATTGAATTACTATATTGGAGTATTTAATTATATTAAATTAATGCAGTGATAGCTATTATAACTATTAATTATAATAACTGGAGATGCTGATATGGCAATATGCATCATTTACCCAATTCTTTATAGCCAAAGAAATTTGTTATCCATTTTACATAAATACTTGCTTGCTATTTGAATATTTCAAAATGCCTGTTATTTATCAGGTATTTAGACAAAAGAAGATAAAAGGAAACAATACACTGGGAAGTTAAAAAAAAACAATACAAAAAATCCTGTTAAACTAGAAGAGAGCAGCTTTTCTACTTTAGTTCATTACTAGAAACCTCTTCCAGAAAAAGCTGCTCTTGCTGTGCTTGGGAAAAATCTTAAGAAAAATAGAACACATATGATTCTATAAGACTGTCTGTCCTATCCCTGTGTCGATGGATAACAAGATGGATAATAAGTGTTACAGAAGTTTGACAAAAACTTTTGTAAAAGTTACTGCAATATAAATGATAAACTCTTGAAAAAATATTAATAGTAGAGAGTGTGAGACCTATTTTAAATTAAGCACTTAGCAGACTTACTTGATACCTTGATACCTATTTTATTCTGGTCTCTGGATGTAATACAGGCGAAACAAGAAAATCCTTTTGCTTGCAGTGGAAACCCTATGACCAACAAACACAAAGCTCTTTGCATTTGTCAATACAGCATATCCTTTGTTTGCAAATACATTTTTCAAGTTAAGAGTTACCAGACAAAGCAGATGGAAGTTTCTAATCCAGGAAACAGTTATTCTCAAGAAAACAACTCTGTAATGTAAAACAGAGAGTAGGAGAGACAGAAGACAAATACAGATAAAAGATTTCAGTCTTTCAGTGAATTGAGTGAGGCATAGCTTAAACTGTTTAGAAATGTTGAACATATTTTGTTGAGTAGAGAAAAGACTAAAAAATGAAATCTAAAAAGCAAAACAAAAACATAATAAAGGAGGGGAAAAAATGCTAACAAATCAACACAAAAAATCCAGGGTGAAGGAAGCACACCCAAAGAATGAATAAAAGTGTTTTTAAAGAGGCAACTGAAACTACATTTTTGAAAGGGAAAGGGGAATGATATTATGAATGCAGAAGGTTGGTCTGCAATCTCTTAGCTATAAAATGAAAGAAAATCAGCAACTATGTATTGACAATATTGTGATGCTTGAAGAACACCATTTCCGAGTGCAAAGTCTGCTAGGAAGAAGCTTTCAAGTTGTTCTAAGTATAAAGAAAACCTCAAGGATGTAGTTGATACTTCATTAGACTTTAATTGTGTGCATTTTTTAGTACTAATGAGCATTCTGAAGATGAAAGAAGCTGAGGGGGACTGAGAGCAAGCTTGTGAGTGAGGCTGTCAGACAGAAAATAGAAGATTCATGGTCAATTTCTAAGTGCCATATACTTACTCCCTGTGTGTCTGCCAATGTTCTTTGCCTCAAAAATATGAAGGGAAGAATGAGTATATGGTTCCAGGATATGCAATGATAGATGCAATGTTGTTTGTGAGATTTTTATGTAGTGTATTCAATCCTGTAAGAGAATGAGAACATCAGTTTTGTACTTGCAGAAGAGAAGTGAAAGGATATTTGTAAAATGATAAGGTAAAGGTTCCTTTTCAGGAGTTATCAAGTAACAAGCATCTTGACTATGTCCGTAAGATTATTCTAATTTCAGCCTTACTTCCCCTTCTTTTCTTCCTTCGTATTTCTTTCATAATTTGAAATGATTCCTGAGTGTTTTAAAATTTAGTAAAATAGCTTTGAAGAAGTTATAGGAAACAGTCCTCATGCTAAAATGTAGTTCAGAAAAATCTTGACAAACTGAAAAAATTCTAGTCAGAAATATCTTTGTTTTGATATATGCAATGGAACTTTAGAATATTTTTCAATGGAATTTATGGAGTCTCCTTTCCTGTAGGTTTGGAAAGGCAGATTAAGCCACTTTCTTTCAAGAATGATTAAGTGTATTCAACTTTATCTATAGTTTGGACTAGATGATTTTTCAAGATTATCTGACAGGTCTGGAGTTTTGTTTATTTGTTTGTTTGATATCTAGTGCAGAGGTCAAAAATTAAATTAAGTAAATAGAGATAGTGAAGTGCTGACAAAAGAATTGCTTTTGTATTATTTTTACCTGTGCACTTCTAGATACAATTGTATAGCATTGTAGGTAAACTTTCATTTACCATTGACCAAAAGAGAAATATTCTGCAGATTTTTTTAAATAATCTACAATAGCATAAGAGAAAGTGATGTAGCAGAGACAGTGATAAGCAAAGGCTTACATAATATTTTCCAGTAGTAAGAATGACTTTAAACAGTTTAAAAGGAAAGAAAAACGTAGCCACTCATGTTCCTAGTTACTATACATCTTTACCAAACCTCATAAAAAAAGTAAAGGACTGCAAAGTGCTAATCTGACCATGGAGTAGAGGAAAAAAATGCATATGCTACAAATAATTGGATGAATCATACAAATACAGGTTAGTTTTACCAAATTTTGTTCTGGAATTAGAGCAAAAATTTTGTTTCAGATGTGAATCATTTGAAGCATCCAAAGACTCCAAGAAGTCCTATAATAAACAACAATGAAAGCAGAAGGATGATGTCTTACTTGCAGTACTCTAGAAATTAAGAATTACAAGAGGAATGTGTTTTCAATAATTAAGAGAATTCCCTCTTTTGGCTTTTGGCTTTCTGATGGTTTTGGTTGCTGTTTAGGGACTACATCAGAACTAGAAAGTGGAAGACACATGAGCTGACAGAACACAAATTCACAAAAGTTATATTGAAAATATATATATGTTTGAAGTGAAGATGAAGAACAATTCAGTCCTAATATTGAACAAAAATGCAACCACAGACAAGTAACTTCAAGAAAACTAAATGGATTAATAACAAATCAATCTTGTCTGGTCTTTGGAAATTCTCTTCCAAAGAGGAGGGGGAAAACATGAGAAGTTAAACAATCTGAAATGTGTCATTTTGCAGTTCAGTGGAGAAATCAGGGCCTCCTACTGGTGCTTTAGGTGGAAGTAATGTAGAATACATGGCTATTGAATACTTCATGGCACAAAGATCAAGCACTATGTACTTTTAATGTAGTACATATTATAAACAAATATACTGTAGTATGTATGGGTATGTATGGCTAGGCTTTGTGAACAAAGATTTGGGAAGGGCTCTACCCATGTGGAGCTTGCACAGTGGATTTTTTAGGTGAGGCACAGCGTTCACGGACCTGGCCCCACCCTTTAACTCCTAAGGTTTATCTGCCATGGCCAAGTGAGCTTGGGTGGTGACAATGAAGTCTTCAGGACTAGAATTTTTCTCCTTTCTCCCTTCCCTTCTCCTTTGTCCTTCCTTTCTCCTTTCTCTGTCCTTTCTCCTTCCCTCCTCCTTTGTCCTTCCTTTATCCTTCCTTTCTCCTTCCTTTGTCCTTCCTTTCTCCTTTCTCTGTCCTTTCTCCTTCCCTCCTCCTTTGTCCTTCCTTTGTCCTTCCTTTGTCCTTCCTTTGTCCTTCCTTTCTCCTTTCTCCTTTCTCCTTTCTCCTTTCTCCTTTCTCCTTTCTCCTTTCTCCTTTCTCCTTTCTCCTTTCTCCCTTCCCCTTTCCCCTTTCTCCTTTCTCCTCTCTCCTGTCTCCTCCCTCCCCTTCCCGCTTTACCTTGCCTCGCCTCGGCTTGCCTTGCCTTCCCAAACCTTCCCAAACCTTCCCAAACCTTCCCAAACCTTCCTTTCCCAAACCTTCCCTTCCCTGGTTTCAGTAACTTAATTGGGACTGACCTATAATCATCACAAATCATGTATCTGTCCTCAGTAACCTACATTGAAGATGTTGATGACCACAGCTGGTCCAGAGGGAATGACCATGCATCCTCAGTTATCGCAGAATACATTGGCAAAAAGGAAACTTGCTTTACTCCCAAAAGAGGCAAAAGGTTTTTTGGCTATTCAGGGTGATTAGTTTCTTCACAACCTACAAAAGAACTTCACTGAGGAAAACCAATATAAACAAGGGACTATGGATATCCTGTCTTGCCATTAAAGAGACCTTTGACCTCAAGAACTCTGAACCATATATTACAAAGACTACTGTGGTTTAATCCCAGTTGGCATCTAAGTACCATGCAAGCTGCTCACTCACCTCTCTCCTTCCCACTGGAACAGGAAGAATTGAAAAAAAATGTTTACATTTTTAATCAAAAGTTAAAGGGAGAAGGACTTTTCTTCATGAATTTTTATTTTTAATGTTTTCTACAGCAGTTCAATAGTTTAGGCATGCAAACTAATCCATGTGCCCCATTACAGCAGGTCTATTTATCATACTTCATTTTGTCTTTGATAAATGCAATGTCGATCCATTTATTCCTATAAGAGCAACTGTCCTATTGAAGACTACAAGAGATGTTATTCATGAAAAGGGTGTTATGGTGGTCCCTGATAGGCCAAGAGTGGAAGTTAGATATGTTCCAGGTATTCCCAAGAGATCTATGAAATTTATCCAAAACTTCAAAACCAAACCAACCAAATAAATAATATTTTAATTTAGGACATGGAAGTTTCCCTGACTTCTCTGCATGATGGCAGTTAACCTACAGCACTATAATGGAAAAGCAGAACACTGTTTTAACACCTGTATAAGTTCATGTGAACATCATCTCATGAACTGCTTTTTTATTTTTGAGTAGTTTTGAGTTTTGTTAGGTTGTAGTTTGTTTTTCTTTAGCTCACATTTTGATAAAGATAGAATAGAGAGATTGTTCTCTTACTTTTCCCATTCCCATTTTCACTGATGACATAAGGCAAGGTTGGATGGGGCTCTGATAAACACAGTCTAGTGAAACTTTTCCCTGCCCATGGCAGGGAGGTTGGAACTAAATTGTATTTAAGGTCCCTTCCAACCAAATCCATTCAATGATTCTATGAAATTAATTACTATTATTATTAATCTCTAAAATCAGATAGTGTGAGATTACAAGAAGTTTGTAGATCTAGATGGAGTTACAATGCTTCTCACACTACTGAGAAAGCAATACTGATTTTATAAAAACTGGGAAGACTGTACAGATTTTATAGAAATGTACAAGAAGATGAGATTAATTCCTATCTTCTTCTCCATTTTTGGACCTAGGTCAGCAGTAGTGTTGTAAGTAAAAAATAATGTTGAAACTAAAGCATTTAAGTATGTGCTGGACTTCAGACTCCTGGTTAAAATCATGTTTCAATTATCATATAACTTAAGTATGTGCCTAAGGCCCTATGCAATGGTGAGATGCAACCACAGTAAGAACTATTCAAACACACAGAAGCACGCACAGGCACAGTACATTTGGTGGGGGTTTTTTCCATTAAAACTGTCTGAAAGTCCTCTGTTTCAAGGTATTTAGTAACAGTGATGCATTTAGTTAAAATGTATCAGAACTACATGTGGATTTGCATAGCCATATGGTTGAAATGTACAAATCTGTATAGGCAAAGTTATGTTCCAAAATGGCTACATTTTAATATCTTTTAGCACCTTCTTGAGTCTGACCTCAGACAGGTAATGAGCTGTAATGAAAATATGCAGTCTTAGCATAAAATGATGAAAAATTTTTAATCATTTAAAAGTCCTATTTTACATGTTTTGTGCCTGAAACTGGTTCCAACCCATTTTCTATTTGTGTCTTCTTTATAAGAATAATTAGCATTACAAAGCAAGAAACTATTCAGTCATCAAACTGTTTCTCATAAATTTTTTAATTTCATAGGGATAACAGTTGTCTTTCTAAAAAGAAATCTTCAACAATACTTCAATTAAGTTGAAAACTGCAACTAGGAAAGGTTCCATTTTTATACAAGAAGACAAAATTGCAATTTAGACTTTTTCGTTATTGATTATCCTGTGTTATCTGGAGAGTTTGTTCTTTGAAGCTTGAAAGTGAACCAGCGTTAATTTTTATCCATGTGTTTCCATGGCTGATACAGTATCATTGTGATTCAAAAAGCTGTGCTCCATCTTCCTTTAATACATCTTTTAAAAATGCTTGAATGTTTGAAATCGTTTTGGTGTTATATACTTTCTTATCTTCTAGAACTTTATGCACTACTGAAAATATATTTTAATGACAATACAGAACTGATTGAGTTTGACTTTTAATATTTGGTCAGGAAAAAAAGACAAAAGAAGAATATTTTCATGCTGTCAAGTCAGTGAAATAAGTACTAAAAATAAAATGCAGAATATTCTTAACTCCCTCTGAAGGCACTGTGAGATAAGGCTGCCTAATCTCATAGGAAAAACCAACAATCATCAACTAGATTCTCTGTTCTCATCCCTTTACTTTTATTTCTTCCTAAATTACAGCTCAATGAATACCAATCTTCTTTTGGCTTTTCTGAGTCCATATCTTCAAAAATTGTTGAAATAAATTCCCTTCTACTTCCTCAGAGTAATGTAGATCAAGTAAATCTTCATTAAAATTCAACAACTACATTCTGATTAAGGAAACTGAAAAAAAAAAAAAGACAAGGTCTAATCTTTTTAAATTCAGAAAAGAATTGTTCCCTGCATTTATAGGAGGTTCAAATTTCATATAGACTTTGAGTGGATTGTTTGAAGTATTTTTCTCTTTGTTATACTGTATTTCTTCTTACTGCTGTTTCACCTAACCTAATGTTTTCAATATAGTTCATGACCTTTTTAGCCATTTTTCTCCTCATAGGAAAAAAATATAACAAAATATTTGTAGTGAGCTTTAATAATCTTTATGAGGAGCTACATGGGTTTCAGACACTTTTTCTCTGATCTTTTTACAACACTGTGCTACATTTGTTCTGGACAGAAATACCAAAAGGTAACTGCAGTTATTCTCAGACTAATTAAAAAGTGTTTTGGATTTTTGTAAGTGGGAAGATTTGATAAACCAGAATTGTTGAGAACATCGTAATTTGTTTTCCTTTAAGGCTTCTATTAATTTCTTTTTTATATTACAAATGTACACATTTGTTGCTAGGATGGTGATAGCGTACTGTGTAGAGGGAGAATGCACGTTCAGAAGAGTGCCCATGTGGGAAAAAGAATTGAAAAAGGGCATTTTATAATGAAGAGGAAGGATCATAGTAGCAAAGTCTAGCACAACTGGACTGTAGTAAATACATTCCAAAGATACCATACTTCCCAACAAGAAGGAAAAGAGTGAAAAGTAATGGTACTTTTTCAAAAAGCATGAAAGAAAAACCTAACCGTAAACTATTTTACCATGGATATACAAATCAATTCAGAGCAAAATTGACTGAAACATACTTTCTGGGGAAAATAACCTAAATCAGCATGAGAGAGGTGAACACAAAAATTAGACATCAAATTAGATTAAAAAAATAATGAATCCGCATAGTTGTAGGTTCTCTAGAGCTACTTTATATTAGTAGAAGTATACCCTTTGGATCCTGTGGAAACTATTTCCCTAATTTCATTTGTAAAACTGCACTAATTACCTGAGAAAATCTAACGTAACAAAACCTGACTCAATAAACAGGACTATCAGCTTTCCTCACTTGATATCATTTCAGGAGTCTGGAGAATAACAAAGCACTGGAAAATCAATTTATTCTCCTATAGTTTGTCTCAAAACATATTAGGACCTGTATAGATACTGTTCTTTTACATCAGAGGAAAATATTACCTTTGCTATATCCTTGTCACTGAGAATATAGTGTAACAGAACAAATAGACGTGGAAACAAATCTTCCTGATTGCAAAGGCCTAAATCCAGAATTTGAAAAGAAACATTTGGCTTAGTAGCTTTATTTTAAGCGTTGGCCAAGGTATTAAAAAGATCAGTTCCTCTGAAGCCTTTCAAGAATTAGATAGTGAAAAAAGAACAGGAAAAAAATCCTAAAATGCCTACACACATTTACACTTTCCTCCCACTCAAGAAAACACTGGTCTTCATATGTGCTGTCCTTCCTATGAAGTGTCTTTGACATTGCAAAAAGGTTTCTTCAAAAAGCTGTCATGAACCATACTGATAATTCTAGATCTATAAATAAACACAGAGAAAGAAATAGATGTATTGTCTGCTAAGACTCCCCTAAGATATTGGTATGAAACCATTAATGACTAAGGAAAAATGACTTTTTTTTTTCAGAGACACTACAAAAGTATTATTCACTTGATCCAGAGTGCAACACCCAGTCACTAAACACTAAAAGTGTACAAATAAAGCAGGATATTTTTTTAATATCAATTATGTAATAAGGGAATTTATATCCTTTTACAGTGCTTTTAGTCTTTGCGTCAAGTCTAGATATCTTTAGATTCGTCAAACACATTGTCTAATTTAGGCAAAAATAAGAGGCATTCATATAGAAAGAATTATATCATATAGAAATTATTACATAACAATTATTTTTGTCTGACATTAAATTAAATATTTGAAACTTAGGAAGATCACTGAAGATGTTTTCTTTTCATCTGGATAAACTTTGATACATTTGCAATGTGAATTTTTTTAAAAAAAAATTATATTTTGAAAATTATTTCAATTTTACATAGAAATGTTTTTGACCTCAAAAGCTTGTATTATTTAGTGCTTGTACTTTAATACTAACACATGTATAGAGAACAAGGTAAGGGCCTGAGTTGTGATAAATTTTGCATGATTTTTCTTGTTTTTTGCCCATTTCCTCAGAATGAAACTGGATAGAAAAGAGGGGGAAAAACAAGCTAAAAATCTAATGCAAACTAATTTAACCAATTCTCTGCATTGCCAAAAGAGGAGGAAAAAAACAAAAGAAGAAAAAAAGAAAAATGTATACACAAGAAACAAATTTAGAATACAAAAACAAACTGAAAATTTACATTTGTGTACTCAAATCGTTGTTATTTGGTTGGTTGTTTAGTTGATTGTGAGGGTTTTTCTTGGGTTTTTTTGGATAATATTATTAGGTGTGAAAACTGTAATTTGCATTTCAACTTTTTTTGGAAAGCAGCTCATTTTTTACTGATGTATCTGGCCTTTAGTTCTGAAGATCTCTGGTTACTGGTAAGAATTTATTTTACTCATCATTCCATGCAATTACTGTGTATTGAAAGGAACAGAAAGTTTGCTGACAAAAATATAATGCAAACTCAGAATCTTTTGTTGCACACATTATGTTTTAATTTTTGCTTTTTAATTACAGAGCTTAAGTTCACTTTATTTTCACTAGTCTTTCACCTGTTATTCTTGTGATATGCCTCCTGTAAGTTGATGTAGTTTTTCCCATGCAGCAGAAATTATTTCAGGAACTTCATTTTAAACTCTCTAATCTTTAAAATAATTGTCTCCCCTTTTTCTCTTTAAATTCTGCGTACAGCAGATACGTCCTTTAATGTGCTGCACTTGTCTTTTCAGTTGTGACTACATACCCTTTCAGTGTCAATAGTCTTGGTTTACTATCATTCACATACCACATCTGCCACTGGTGGTCTCTTTCAAAGTTAGTACCTGTTCTCGTTCTGTTTGCAATGGCAATATTGCAGCCATAGTGCTCTCACGTTAGACACTTCCATTGTCTTAGTGAGGGTCCATATTAGAAAAACTTTCCAAAAGTATTTCCCTTGAATTATGAGATCAAAATCATGAGGCAGTAAAGCATTCTGGCAGATCTGCTATTCTCTACAGTTCATGGTATATTGCTCCTTCCTCCAACAACAGGTTCTCAGTTTTAAATTAAGATGCATTGGTTCATAGAGCTCAGGACAAGTCTAATTTTCTGCTCAAAACAGGGTCAAGTTCCACAACTGCACTCTGAATAACCTGCTCGACTGTCCTGATGATGAAAAATTTTCTCCTGAACTGATTTCTATCTGTGTAAGGTCTGACTGAGATGGAATTAGTTTTTCCCAAAGCAGCCCTCATAGTGCTGTGCTTTTTATTAGTAGCTAGAAAGGTGTTGAAAATGCATCAGTGTTTTGGCTACTGCTGAACAGTGCTGGCACAGCATCAGCACTCTCTCTCCAACATTCATCCCTTTACTAGGAGGCTGGGTGTAGACAAGATCTTAGGGAGGCACCTAGCCAGGACAGCTGACCTAAACTTGCCAAAGATATATTCCACACTATATCATGCCTGCTCAACTCTAACAGCTGAGAGAAAGAAGAACAAGTAGGGGGACATTTGTTATTATGAAGTTTGTTTTCTGAAGCCACTGCAAAATGTACTGAAGCCCTACTTCCCAGGAAGTGTCTTGACGTTGCCTGCTGATGGGATATAGAGATTAATTTTGTCTTCCTTGACTTCACAGCAAAGGAAAATTCACAGCTTCCTTGCTCGCAGCCTTTCTTTTGCCTTATTAAAATGTCTTTATCTTGAACCATGAGTTCTTTTCCATCTTAATTTTCTTCCTTCCCTGCCCCACTGAGGAGGGGAGTGCAAGAACAGCTTGGTGAGCATCTGACTCCCAGCCAAGGTCAACCTACCACACTGTCCCACTTGTTTTTCCCTGCTACTGACTGACCATTCTCAGAAACATTTGCCACCAATATTGCCACAGATTTTCTGAAGGTTGTTGGGCTTTGGTTCTTGATATTGGTTCCAAAAGAAGCAACTCAAGCCTATGGTAGCAGTAGAAGAGAAAATGGAGAAAGCGTGCATTTCTTCCTTTTCAACAGCAACACAGAAAAAATTAGCCTTTTTTTTTTCTTTTTTTGAGCTCCTTGCTTAGTATCTGCATCAATATTTGTTTTCTCTTCAGGACTAGAAGATCAATTATGCTTGTCAATTGGTGTGGGAATCCGGGAAGCATTATCCCCATGAATGTTTGGTATTCTGGATAGTAGGTCATGTTAAGACATGCTATAGAATAATGCAGAATTTCCATCTATGATCCAAGAGTATTCCACCAGAGCTGAAAGTACATTACTGGCAGCAGAAATTTTTTTGTTTGTTTGATCGTCATAGCTGCAAAGCCCTGAAACTTCTCTCAGAGGCATGTGAAGCTTAAGTTTTGTCAATAATCTGTGTTCATTCAGAAGAGTATAAGATCCATCACAGAGCTGATTCATGTGGGATACTGTTCAAAAGTATACGCATTGTAAAGCTATTCACCCAAATATTATTTGGATTAAAAATGCTGGATGACTTGAGAGAATGCATCTTCAGAATGAAAAGGTAGACTTAGACAGTGGTGGATTGAACCTGGTTGGGTGCCAGGTGCACACCAAAGTCACTCTTTAACTTCCCTCTGCAATTGAATGGAGGACAGAAAATTTAACAAAAGGTTCATGAGTTGAGGTAAGGACAAGGAGAAGTCACTCTTCCATTACTGTCATGGACAAAACCGACATGACTTGAGGAATTTAATTGAATTTATTACCAAACAAAATCAGAGCAGGATAATGAGAAGTAAAATGAATCTTAAAAAAACCCTTC
>JAOXXN010000395.1:71385377-71396507 GCA_026770055.1 Myrmophylax atrothorax
CCCTCCCCAGTTTGTTTCATGCAAGTTATGAATCTAGGGGGAAAAAAAAGCAAATGTTTTTAGTGGTGAAGATCATCATGGAGGGAAAACTTTTCTTTCATAAAGTATTATTTTTAACACTTATTTTGAAATCCACCTCCTTCTTGCCCCATCCAATCTTTGAACTTGTCAGTTTTAATAGGTTTTAACTTTTATTCAGCTGTCATATTCTTCCTTTCATTTTCCTTGCTTAAAAAGTTACCATCTGTCTGAGTCAACAATATTTTCATTGTTAAGGCATCTTCTCCCACAACATATGTCTTCAATTTCTAATGTGAATCAGAATACTTGAAGAATGTTGTCAATGACCATGCCACCAATCTGATTGAATCAGCCTTGACATTTTGCCAATTAAACTGTGCACTTTAAAGAAAATTATAAATAGCATTTGCTTTGTTACAAGGTTCAGTATGGCTCACTAGGATAATGAAACAGAATTTCCTATATTTTTGGGGAGATTCATAGAATAACAGGAATTTCAGGCTTTTTGGTCCACTTAATAAATTACTTTTGGAATAGTTTACTTCTATGTAATAGTTTTTTAAAAAGTAGATGTTTTTAGTATTTTTGTTAGCATCTAAATTATCAAGTGAATTAAACTAATAAAACAAATATTTTCATAATTCTGGAAGAATTAAATAGTGTAAAAAATGTTCAGGCCATGGAATCTGTGACAAATCATATTGTTTTCTACTTCTTGCACTCTAATACCTGATTCTAAAGTACTCACAGTCTTGTATTACATTCACAGATGTGATAGTTTGAATTTTTCCCTCACTAAAGAATTTCCAAAATATATTTTGCCATTAGAAAACAAAAACTTTTAAGGATTTGAAAGGAAATGGAGGACAATAGAAAGTTCAAATGTGGATGGAAAGTCTTTGATAATATTTACTTTAGAGAATGTGTTATGAGGAAAACTGGTTTCAGCTGGAAAAAATTAGGAGCCCTTGTTGCCTTCAGCATTTCTGCCTATACATAGCATATTCAGTGTGCTCCCCACAGTGTGCAGAAAGAAATATAAAAGGGCTTTACTCATGCCAAAAATCTGAATTTCTGCATGTGATGTGTTGATTGCTGGCAAAGACTAAAACAATCTTCTTCAGCCAGGGTGGGAAAGAAGAACTATTGCATTAGGCAGCTGATAATTTCTCTGCAAGGTCTTCCACCAGATGAACAGCAGAATTGAGACAACTGACTTGATGAAGATATTTTTCCTCTTTAAACCCTAGCTCTATTATCCTCCCAGTTTTTAAGCTTCTTTGGACAGTTCTGTTACATATTCTCTGTATTTCAGTAAAGAGTAGGTGGAGCTGCTGTGTTTGCATTTAAGAAGACAGCTATTTGCTTGCAAAATTGTCAGACACCATTGACTATCCATCAAAGTTCCTTTGTACAACCCTTGGGAATGATGATGATGGCTAGGCTTCGTGAACAAAGATTTGGGAAGGGTTCTCCCCATGTGGGTGTGTCCTTTGAGCCTGCACAGTGGATTTTTTAGGTGAGGCACAGTGTGCACAAAACTGGCCCCACCCTTTAACTCCTAAGGTTTATCTGCCATGGCCGAGCGACCTTGGACAGTGACAGTGAAGTCCTCAGGACTAGAACCTACAACATCCAGTATTCCCAGGAGGTCTCCCATCCAAGTACTAACTGGGGGCTGACCCTGCTGAGCTTCTGAGATCTGACGGGATCGGGAGTCAGAGTGGCATTTAACACCCTTATAGAATATATTCATATATATTTGCAGTGGGGAAGCCTTGAGTAGGGCCTTGGGAAAATAACACAAAGTTATCTTATATTTGCAATAATAAATACAGTTTTTTCCTTTCATGAGATAGAGCAGCAGACCTGACCTACCTATCACATAAAATATCAGTTTATGTCTAAACTGTAATTTTCTTACGTTACTAAAAGCCTTGTATAATGCCCTGGGCACAGAAGTGGCATAGTGCGTAATAATAACTAAAGGGTGATTGCAATTCTCCTGCATATACACACAATGATTTTCAATGATTTTCAACAAATGTAAACAGCTAAAACCAAAAAGAAAAACAAAAGAAATTGCAAATATACCAAGAAAAAAAGAATTCTCTCTTAATATAGAGCAAAGGATAACTGAGAATATACTTTTATTTCCACTTGACAGGGAGAAATTTGCCTTAGATTTCTATAGCTGGACACCAAATATCTGTATTTAATGAGCAAGTAAAAGCTTGTGTCCATGACCAGGGTAATGAATATTTGTTAAAGTCTCACAATTTTTAAAATCTGAACCTCATGTATTTTAAGGCTGTACTCATTTTAGGAGAACTATCAAGCAAGGGCACATGATTTCACAGAACAATTTTAAAACCCAACAGCAGTTTATGTAAGGAAACCTGCATTTCTTGTCTCAGTATTTACCCAATTTACAATTTACTCAATTTACGATTGAGATTATTATGTTCTTTCTTACCATTTATGACAGATAATGAAAAAGAAAAAAATGTACAGTAGATAAGATACTTTATCCCATGGTGAGAATAACAACCAAGATGAGACTTATGTAGAATGAAATTTGCATTCCAGTCAATGTTCGTGTGTATAATCAAGTACTATGTGCAGTTAAATGAGTCTGTTGTCTTGCTATAATGAGTATCTACATCCATCCTAACAGTTAATGAGGAATAAATGACTTATTATCAATGAATGGCAGTATCTAAATAGCTTTGGTACAAAAACAGAATATTAATATGTGTAGCTAAAATAGATCTTAAATCATAATGAACTTATTTAGACTATTAATTATTTTAAAAGCCTCTAGTAAGGTGTACTGCTTCTGGATTGAATTGGAGCTCAACTGGTTCAAGTGTCCTTGTATGTTTTCAGAGAGATTTAAAAAATGACCCTTTAAAATTGTATCTTAGAATTAAACGGAAAAGGGTTTTTATGAAAAACATGTGCTGCCATGAAAAATCAGACCACGGACCTCTCTAAGTCAGCATTTTATTACCACCAGAAATTAGGCCTAACTACTTCATAGGAAACAGGAAGAATTGTCTCTAAAGCTGACAATGCATTTTAACTGATTCACTTACTAATCATCAGCTGAAGGTGGGCCTGTGCCCTGAGGCACAAGAGCTATGCCTTTTTCTCTCCTTTTTGAAAAAGAAAGCACCAATGTTTTCTAGTACAGAAGAAAGATCTCATTGCCACATGAATGTGGCAAATTTCTTTAATTTCTGAACTCTTGGCCTCAGTGATTCCATGTTCAGATCGTGAAACTGCAACTATCGCAGAAATTTGGCTTGGTGTTCAAGTATTGCTGGCAGCGAGTAGATGAAGTGACCTCTTATCTACACGGACTAGCAAATTCTGGATGAGGAATTAATTGTAGACTTGATTTTAATTATTCCTAATTTTAGCCAAGTTCTCAGCCATTATTTGCGTATAGAAAGCTATTCCCAGAGCTTGGCTCAATTCAGGAAAATTAAGTGTCTCAGATAGCCTTAGCAAAACAGTAAAACACTGAGCAAGTTTTGATTATATTTACATCTGATACCACAAAATTCACATAATCTCCAGGACACAGATATAGGCATTTCTATTTTCAGAGTATTCTACTAAGCTCAGGAAATTAATATGTGTTTAAGAGAAAAAAAATGTGGTGAGAATCACTATTATATATATATTTTTAATGTAATTTACCTTTTCTCTTAGATATTTTGTAGGGAATATATATTTAAACTGTGTTTCTAGAAGAAAAGTATCTCCACTCTGATGCTCTACGTGACTTTCTTTAGAACACAACACAAGGAAAACATTAAAACCTCACTGTAAATTCATATGAGTACACAGGTCAAAATGTCTAATGTAACAATCTTCACTCTTTGTAATATGATCTAAACCCACAATAATATGTATCTGTGCAGCTAATTGATGAGTGTTACACTAGAGTTGAGAGAATCTATATTTGAATTTTGGATAATGAATGTTTCCAAACTAGCTAGTTGACATGAGAGATTTTCAGACGTTTTTCAGGAAATTTTCAGAATAATTTTTCATTATGCTTCTTTTCCTGAGTCACAGAAACTCTCAAAAAAAAATAAGCATAGAAAATGAAATAGAGATATGCTGTTTCCCTCTATATATTCTTTCATGCTTTCCTTTCAACTGAAATTCAATCTTATTAATACTACCTTGTTTTAAGATAGGTTTTAGAGACCAATCACAAAGATTAACCTGAAGTCTAAACCAAGGTCATGTAAATCTGAGAACATTAACATTCAGCTCAACTCTGTGTTTAGTTTGGTGTCTGTTAGATAAAAAAAGTATCTCTAATCCATTCAAAGAGATACATAGCAGCTTGCCAGTACCTAAAGGTGGTCTACAAGGAAATTTGGAGAGAGACTTTTTACAAGGGCATGTAGTGATAGGACAAGAGGTTATGGTTTTAAATTGAACGATTTACATTAGATATTAGGAAGAAATTTTTCACTGTGAAGGGTGGTGAGGCACTTGAACAGAGAAGCTGTGGGTACCCCATCCCTGCTAGTGTTCAAGGCCAGGTTGAATGAGTCATTGAGCAATCTGCTCTAGTAGAAGTTGTCCCTGTCAGGGTTGGAACTATATGATCTTTAAGATCACTCCTAACCCAAAACATTCTATGATTCTGCCTTGCTGTGACACATTTTGGTAGCTATTTTTCTCCTTAACTGAAATAAAACAAACTGGTATTTCTACTTCAAAGTACTTGATGACTTAAATACCATCTACATCCACTAAGGTGAATTAAAAGACATCTAGACACCTGATGTCAAGATATTTAAGTAGTTTCTCTTACATCCAAAATCTCTCTGTAGATTTAAAGGAAATACATGATGTGTAAAGCCAGTAATTTATTCATGTAATTGAAATATCAACAGTCTAATTGAAGACTTATTACTACAAAAAGAGAGATTAAATAAAAATGGATGCAGTAATCTATACATTTATGTATATCATTTAAATATTCGTGTGTTACATATATTAAACATGTTGTTCTTATAATAAAATATGTTTTATACATAGAAAAGTCTTAAAAACAAAAGTGCAGTTCATGATAACATACTACTAGACTAAGTAACTTTTCTAAGAAACTTCAGTAACATATACTTCATACCTTCTTCATTAGATATTTTTTAAAGTTAGAAATTAAATCTGAATTGCAGACACAATTGACAAATAATTTGAGTTTATGCAATAAATCAGTCAAATACTAACAAAATTGTGATTCTAAAGGTACAGCCAATTCAGTAAGAAAGCCATTTCCTTGGATATGTCACTGGTGCACTGATACTCATGCAAGGTTTTCTTTGAAATGCCAAGAATTAAAGTACTTGGTATAACAGAAAATGAGAATCCAAATGTTTCATGAGGAGATCATGCATTCCCAAGATCTGAGGATTTTCTGAGAAGAATGCTTAAGTTGTTCAGAAAGTATTCTGCACCCAAGAAAATACCAACTTAATTAAAACACCTCTATATAAATGTGAGTACTTAATCAGAGTAAAAGCACTTTTCTCTTCCACAAGGGATTTGAATTGATCTCCAGATAGTGTGTGGGAACAAAGAGAATAGGTGAACTGGAAAAGTTGAAATCCCAGATACTATCCTAAACAAAAACCTTATAAGATATCATCAAAACTATGCAGAAAAACATTTGAAATCATAGTCAAAAATCTTTCTGTTACATGCACTAGACACTGAATGCTTTCCAAAAATAATGCGCTACTTTTTTAGGAATACGATGACAAAATTGCTTCAAACATACCAAAAAGGCTTCTTTTTTGACCTGTAGAAACAAAAACAAAAGGATTTTCAAGATAAAACAAGCTATGGAAGCATTGATGCTTTTGAGTGATACTAAGAAACAAACAAAAAAAGGGTTGATACTAGCCTCTAATGTAAGAAGCACTGGTTATGCTGTAGTGAATCAGATTCAGATTTTGGAATGTATTGTTCTGATGTTAGAAGTAAGCAAATCAAAAATGTTTGATATCTAAATTTTTCAAATTTTCCACATCATAAATTCTCTTTACACCTAGTGTTCTTGAGACTGAAAATGTGTCTTGCCATGTTAGCAGCAGAAAATATCCCGGTCAAAACAAACTGCTAGAGCAGCAGTGCTGTAACTGTAACCTGAAAGCAGTTTTCAAAGGAAATGTTAAAGGGTATTGCATAAAAAAGTGGCTTAAGAGTAAAGATATGCCTTTATGTTCATTTAAGGAAAAGAAATAATACGCTGAGTCAGATTTGACATATAAAGTGTTCAAGATTCCATGTCCATTACCTAGTTGTAGGTAAAATATACTGCTACAATTTCCTGGGTAAAGTCACCTTGATATTGCTGAAACATTAGTGAGAAAACTCTTGGTAAAATAATAACTTTGCTCATTCATGTCTTTGCTATTTAAGATTAATAAACTTATTTATGATTTATAGTAGCACTAGGGAATCTAACTTTCTTAAATAAAGATATAGATCTTTGGGGGGGTTAGTTATTTTTATGATGAAATGAATTTTAAAGTTTCATTTTAGTATCTGGTTGTCAGTTACTATTTATCAGTTATACTTTTACACTTTATTATAAAAAGGTTTTCCCGGTGCACTCTATTTCATAGCTTTTTCAAAGAAATCACATGAAAAGTGTGAAAGTATTCAATAAGCCACACATGCCCACATAAATTTAAATATATTTTTTATCTCCATTGCATATTTATTTTATGCAGTATGCCACTTGATTCGCAGTGAGTTGGAAGCTTGAGTGTTGTTTTTCATATCAAGTCACACATTAAAATTATTATCTGGTAGCTAGAACTATTCTACTGGGATTGAAGCCATCTCCAACCACTTTAATTTTGTATGTTTCTACTTTGGAAAGCCATCTTCAGGTATACTGTGTGAAAACAGAGCAATAGGTTTGGCCTCAATGCAGTTATTCACACATTCTGTAGCAAACGAGAGCACATCATTAATTCATTTATGTTTCATTGATAGAACACATTCATTTTCTAAATTGTTGTAGGGCTGAGCACTATCATTAACATTGTCGACTGATACCTTACTTGCAAAAAACTCTGAAGTCATTAAGATATTTTATGAGCAAAGTTTTTGGGTAGCTGGTATATATTTTTCACAGAAGTACAGTGAGTTCTGTGTTTTACAGGCAGATGGATGGTAAAACTCTTGGTCAAATCCTCTCCACCATATTGAAGACAAAATAGCTCGGAACACATATCATAAGCTTTACTGAATTATCCTATGTAATTCTGAGTCTCTCATAATAGTCTTAGAGCGGACATTGACTTACTAAAAGAGAAAGAAACATGGTGAACACATGGCTGGATAGGAACAGAGAAAATTTTAAAAAGGTTTAATTTCTAAGGGAGGACAATAGAAGCTATACTCCTAAGGGTAAATTTTCTAAATTACTTCATTGCAGTAGAATATTAAACTAAGGACTGCCAATGAAGAAAACTTTGGAGCAAGTGAACTGCTTTCAAAAATTGGATTTACGTGTATTTGAAAAACTGTTCCCATGTTGAAATTGTTGGACTTTGACTGATGGAAAAAAATCTGAAATAAATAAGTAGACTGCTTCAGAAATCTGTAAGAATACAATAATATTCTGAGTGTAAATGGAATCAGGATTCCAACACAATCTTCTTTACTTCTTTTCCTTGTGACCAGGATATAAAATCATGAATACCTATTTATTACAGCTGAGAAACTGACTTGCAAGCTCAGCAGTCCAAACCCAAAAACTCGCCATGCTTGGCACCAAACAGTGGATCAATTTGAGACTAAAGGTCATTTTCCTTCTTTTTTTAATATGTGTAAATATAGTCTTGAACTTTTTCTTTGAAGTGAATAGAAAGTATTTCATTTGGAGTTAAATATTTTGATTTTCAAATTTTCTTCTTTTAAGGAAACCTTGACACAATGTCAGAGTATCAGTTGTATTTTTTCTTAAACAGTTATTCAAAATACTTTCAACTGCATTTTATTTTTTATTTAAACTAAGACAGTTCATCACAACTTAGTGAGGCAAGTCTATGTCTATAAAAACTATATCATATAAGTCAGGGAGTTTTACTCTATTTTCTGAGTATAAAAGAAGTGTTAAATACACCTGTGATGAGACCTTGAGACAGACAGAATTTCTTGGTAACTCTAACATTGCTTAAAGCAACTATAACAGAAGCCACATGAAAAGCTTACATACTCTAAACATAAGCTTTAATAAAGGACAGAATCAAAACTGAAGCACGCTTTTTTTTTTTTTAAAGGAACATACCTGCTAAGAGAGGTGATAAAATCATAAGTAAAAAAGCAACCTCCCAGTCATTTCTGTCCTTAAAGGACTGTGTCTTCTCTAGCCTGGCTCTCAGTTTAGAACTTGGTGCCTATGACAAGTATCATTCTCACTAACACCCTTGAGTCCTGCCTACATGTATGCTTCTTGCTTATCATCAGAGGGTTCATAGAAATTTTTGATGCGTTTGGGTTTCTTATTTATTTGGTCTCCCTATGCTGCTTATCCAGCAGGATCCTTGTTCAGCTGACTATGATCTCTGGGAAGGACTAACATGTTCCTGATAGTAACCAAGACAGGGGGTCAATGCAGTCATCTCACCCAGTCCCAGACTGTTGGCAGAAAATAGCACAGGCTACTCAACAACAGGCACTATTAATCATATTTTGGGAGTATATATACAAATATGTATTTCAATGGATATTCTTCTTTAAGAATTGCTTATTTTCAAAATTAAATCTAATGTTGTCTATACTGCAAATGGAAGAAAATAAGTGATGGTTAAAGTAGTCATAGATGTTTAGCTTCATCAGTCCCACAGATCTTCCATGACAGAGTAATATGAGTACATAGTTAAACTTAATTTGATAACTGCCTATTTACAATTTTACTCTTTATCCCATATTCCATCAGATTATCTCATCTATCATCAACATAAAATGACCTGGTTCACTGTATTGGCAAATACATACATTACCAAATCTGCTACTCAGTTACTTGATAGGGTTATGGTAAATATTAACGTCTAATTTCACCAATTGTCAGAGCCTTTTATAAATGTAGAGCATATCCCTTAGTTATCTGCAGGCATCTACAATTCTGTTGACTCTTTTAATGAAAAAAACCCCAACAACCAAACCCAAAACCCCTGATATATAAATCTTAGCATTAAAGTCAAGATTGTTGTAAAGAGCTTTTAATAAGTACATCAAAATTAAATAGCCTAATATGTAAGGTGGAAACAAGCGTTGCCACTATAAGAGCTGTAATGGTGGTTGTTTGTGTTATTTTCAAAGAAAATATAGTTCTTTTTTTATAACAAATATATCACCAATGATCTAGATGATTGCAGCCTGTGCTACAGATCATTCACAAACTGGCCAATTATAGAAATATCTAATCATTTGGGATTGAAACTCATGTCTAAATAGAACATTTCAGTGAATCCAGGGAAATGAATCTAATTAATATGAAGGATAATTTAGAGGATATTCTTCTTATGACCACAAGATGCAAAGTGAATCTTCTTTCTTTCTGCTTTTGCAGAAATGTTTACTTCTCAGCATTTCAAGGAAAATTCTTAAATATTTTAGAATTGAATTTTTGTCTATATAATTAAAAAATTTTTAGAAATTAAGTTTAATCTAGAACTATGTAATGAAGATGCGCAAACATTTTTGGGTCTCAGTCATGTCTCCTAAAGATACAGGATGTTAGTATTGCTTATCTGTCTTGTTTAACTGTTAAAGAGAAGTATAAATGGTAAAGCAATATCAGACAAGACATTTGCACAAAGCAGGTCAGTCAAAGTGCATCTGGTCACCAAGTCATATGAATTCTTTCTATCCTTTGCTGGGGTCAAATTTACAGATGGCAAACGATATCTGTCTTTTCATGTATTGTAATCAATCCTTTCTTTCATAAAATAAAGATGTGAAGAAAAAAAAATCACTAATTTTTTTTTCTCCGAGAACTGTTCATGGAATTAGTAGGTAGTTGGAAAATATGCCATTATTAATAATTCAAATTGTTTATTAGATATGGTAGAACATGTTGCATTCTATGACTTTTTTTACCCTTTAATCACTTAGATGTAAGCAAATGATTTTTTCATAATATGCGGAAGTAGAATAGTTGAATTCTCTGCCATAAATAAAAGCTCAGAACTAATTTGATCAGTTTTGTAGTTAGTCTTTTTCTTTACATAGTGTCTTTTTTTCATGTTGATTAGCTGGTAGTGTTATTGTTACTGAAACAAATTAAAAGGATAAATGACAATACCAGCATATACATATAAAGAAAACAAACCACGAAAAACCATGGAAATTTAAATAGGTTGAAACTGTTGTTTTTATCCTGTCAAGGCTAAAGGAAAACGTTCCACAGTGTAAATCTGAACTCACCCTTCAGGGTTATTCAAAAATACATGTACTTGTTGTGAGCAAGTTGGTCCAATTTCATTTATTTTGGCCTGTTATCTTTACAAAACCCACTGAAGCTGTTCCAGTGAATGCCATCTCATTATTTTATGTTTCAGTATAGATAATTTTGAGGTACTTTACATGAAAGATGCTTCATGGAAATAAAGTGACATGAATTTCTTATGGAAGAATAGGGGAAAACGTACTTTTCAACTTACTTGGATTTTTGCCATTAAAATACTCTCACAGTGGGTTTTCAATGTTCTGATGCTCCCCAGTATATGCTGTAA
This sequence comes from Myrmophylax atrothorax, assembly GCA_026770055.1. Taxonomy (NCBI): domain Eukaryota; kingdom Metazoa; phylum Chordata; class Aves; order Passeriformes; family Thamnophilidae; genus Myrmophylax; species Myrmophylax atrothorax. The sequence continues at coordinate 71,396,186 of JAOXXN010000395.1, forward strand.
AGAAAAAGGGAAACACAAACTGTAGATGAAAACTTTATGTTTTTTCTATTACATTTCTTTTATACCAGCTGCTTTTTCCTTTATTTCTACCCACTTTATTCCAGATGGTGTTTATGCATTGTATGTATGTATGGCCAAACTTCTTGAACGAAGATTTGGGAAGGGCTCTCCCTATGTGGGTGTGCCCTTCCAGCCTTCAGTGGATTTTTTAGGTGAGGCTCAGCGTGCGCGGAACTGGCTCCACTGTTTAAGTCCTGAGGTCCATCTGCCATGGCCGAGCGAGCTTGGACAGTGACAGTGAAGTCCTCGGGACTGTCACAGC
>JAOXXN010000395.1:71404599-71422835 GCA_026770055.1 Myrmophylax atrothorax
CCCCCAAAAACCCCAAAAATCACTTACCCAGTAGTCCTCTGGGGGTTTTGCCATAAGAGATAGTACTTCTCTTAGTTTACATTTTAATTACTTTTAAGTCATTTAGCAATTAGGAAATATCTTACTAGATGACTAAATATCTTGCGAGAAAAGCAGGAAAAGTCATATCACATTTTGCAAAATGCCAAGCTGGCAGACAGATGATCTAACTTTACAGATCTGGGCCTCACTATCAATTGGCATTATCTGAATCAGAAGATGTTTGGAACATTAAAGAAAAACCTCACTGTAATAATTTTCTTTACTTCACTGAATTCACTCATACATCACTGAGCATTCAGATAGAGATAGGTAGTGAAATATATTAATGACTTGATCTTTTTCCAGTATGATTCAATCCAAAAGAGGAAAAGAAATTTTTGCAAATATAAAATAAAAGGAAAAAAAAGAAATAAATTGATGTCATTAGGCCATTCATCACCAGGTACCAATATTATGCTCCTTTTTAATACAGGACTATGTACATTAATCTTAAGCAATTAAAATGGTGTCAGACAAAGGTTCCTTCCTACTCAGAATATTCTGTGATTCTCTGAAATATGCACGGTATATGCCAGATCCCTTCTAATTTAATTACTGTGGGTAACATTTTGAAATATGACTAAGTTGCTTAGGAACCATTTGAATCATGGCCTGTACTTTTAAGACTTTGGCAAATTTCATCCTTTTCTATAAACTCATTTCTGAAATGAAAGACAAAAGTCTGCATTATTTCATACAAAAAAAATGCACTGGCATCACAAAGGTCTGCATTATGATCATCTTTTACTAGTAAAGGAGAAAAGAATTTCAAATCAATGAACCACAACAAATCCATAGAGAAGGAAGCCTAAATGAGGGCAACAATAATGACAAGAGGCAAATCCTTAATCTCTTGTTTCCTTCAAAGAGAGATGAAAAGGAAAAGTGAAATACTGGCAAGTGGAAAGGAAAACTGTACCACTTTGACTACTACTCTCACCATCTCCTGCAACATCAGGATCTCATCTGGCAATGCTGATCTGGTTCATGACTGTACTGAACATATGCAACCATAGATGGGAACGCAGCTGTTTTTGTCACCTCCAGAAGTGTATTCTATCTGGATGTGCTACTTATGTTTTGCTGCCTTTTTCTCAGGTTTCTTTTTTCCATTATCTCTTTATTACACCCCGTTTCTTAATTCTTTAAAAAAAAAATCCTTAGTTTGATGAGTTGTTCTCAAAGTGTGCTCAAAATGCCATCATGCATATGTCCACTAAATTAAGCAAGATTTTTTTTCATTAACTGTTATACGAACTGCTTAGGCAACACCCTTCTCATACTTAACCAGCTCGCCACATCTGCTGCATTTTTTTTGGTATAACAGACTACCTAACTGGAAAACTGTGTCTTATCTGGGGCATTGGAGGCATTAAGAACCCTTGTGTACAGTGGAAGAAAGATAAGTACTTGTCATTGCTATTAAGCATCAGCATCAGTAAAACAAACCCTATTGGTTTAGCAGGAAACAGCTGACAGAACATCTCATAAGCTTGGCTTCTTGGAAAAGGATGACAAATACATGAGGGTTTGTGTCTTTTATATTTGCTCTCGTAGTATATAAATTTTATACTTTAATAATATCGGATTGGTTTATGTGGTTCAAGATATTAGAGCATGCTATACAGAAGAGGAAAACCAAATAGAAGAACTAACCAAAACCCAATATGCAAAAAGTAGAACAAAACAAAGAAATGGTGCTCATTAAGACTTTGTACCCACACCTGAGAGTTTTCTGTAGTGAACAGCAATAGTGAACAATGATCCAATTCATGTAGTTTCAACCAGATCACAAGGTGGGTCATAGATTATTAATGATTTCATTAACCAGCAGTGAGTTATACATCAGGATCAGGATCAGTGCTGCAACAGATAAAGCACGAACTAACCACTTACAAAGTTCAAAGAACAACTAACAGTCTAATCCCTCTCCTTGTTCACTGAGCTCCGCAAATGGCCAGATGAGTTACCAGCTCATCCCTACATCCATGAGTGTATATTTGTTCCCTGACTGCCTAATTCTCTGGAAAGATATACATACTTTGACTTCATGTGCATCCCTGCTGCTTCCCACCATTCAGTAATCCTCATACCAATTAGAAAGCACCTCCCAAGTGTTTTAATCCCACTCCATCATTAAGTCATTTGTTGTCAGTTCTTTCTTACCTGAGGTACAGAAAGAATGCCACATCATCCCTCGACTTACCTCCCCATCCAATCTAGTGCAAACCAACAATTTAGCCAGGGAGCGTGCAAGCTGAATTGCATCTTTATTAGGACTAGTTAATTTCTAACACCAGAGATAAAAAAATAGCAATGAAAAATGTTTCTAACTCTTCTATAAAAAGTCTTGGAAATATTTTTTTATATTACTATGCTGTTTTCAAGAGCAAGTTAGGTTGAGATAAATGACTGTTAAAGGTTAAACCTGTCCAGTAGCCAAAACTCAGCCTGAGTCATTCTCACTTCCCTCTTCTGTAAAATGGGGAGAAAGCAGAAGGAAGAAGAGAAGGCTTGTGGACTGGATTGAGATAAAGACAGTTGAACAAGGAAAGCAAAATCTGGGCATACAAGCAAAGCAAAAAACATTCACTACAGATGTTCACACATTTCCTGGGAAGAAGGGCCAGGAATATGTGTAATCAACCATTTCTTGGGAAGACAAATAACATAACCATGAATGTCAATTCTTCCTCATCTTTTCCTTGAGCTTTTATTGCTCAGCACTGTTTTAGCCACAAATGCAAAGGACAGCACCATATGGGCTGCTTTGAAGAAAATTATGTCCATTCTATACTCAGTAACTGAATATAGATTTTTTCTGATACGGTCATTTATTGATAGATATCATGATCACAGCAAACTGTAAGTATTTGTTGTACTGAATCTGAAAAAGAATCACACCTAATTATACTCTACTGAAAGATTATATACTTTCATTAATATGGTGGGAATTATATGTACAAAAAAACCCAATTGCACAAAAAAACCCCCAACAACCAATGAACAGCTTAACAAAAAGAAAAAAAATATTTAACCTTTGATCCATAGTATGATAGCACTGCATAAAACTAATATTGATCTTGTGGTGGCAAACCAAGCCTGACAGGAGGAATTCTACTACAAGCAAAGACCTAGCACTCTACATATATGAAAAGTGAAGTGAAAACCTATATGCTTCAGGGATGCTTAGAAAGCAAAAAGACTTCCAAACTGTTTGCCATCTAAAAATATTAGTATCAGAGAGTGAAACAACATTATATAAAGTAATTGTGCCGTGAACAAAACTGCAGAGTGGAATGGAAGAGATGGAGCTTCTTTCCCATTTTCCTGGATGAAGGCTTATCGAAGTCAGTTTGTAGATTTGACACCGGCTGTTAGAAAAGCAAAACCTGTCTTTTTAATTCTTTGTATTGCTGATGTTACTTGTGGTCATGGCAGATTTGAAAAATACAACACCTGGTTATATAGTTTTGTATCAAGACACCAGCAGGAAATCAGAGAGGGAAGCTGAAGATGCAACAAGTTCTTCCAGAAGAAATGGCAAGGAAAAGAACTCAAGAGAATAACCGTGTTACATAGTCACGTAAACAAGTAACAGGAAGACACTGCAAAGTGCTAAGTGTAGTAAAATATTTTAAATTTTATAATCTTTAAAAGCAGAAGCAAAAAAATTGGTTTCCACAAATAAGCAGTATCACTGCCTCCCTCTGTAATTTTTTCTAATTGTTTTCCATACACAGGTGCTAAAATGTCTGTTGTCTTTTACAAAGCTGTTATTCAAATGCAAAATCATTATCCCAATAAAAAGCAGACCAACAAAGAAGCCTCATATTACGAAAGTGCAGTTTCATAGAATAATTTAATAACAAGATAAAATAACATTTCTGGATTCAAACAGTTATCTAGGATCTGAAGTAAAAAGTAGGGATGAGAAGGAAGTCGTACCCAGGTAACAAAATGACTATAAGGTATAAAACTCCTTTAATAGGAGAAGAATACAGCTTCAGAAAACTAATGAGGCATCTGTATGTCTGCCAGAAAGAGATATAAGAATGTTGCAGTCAAATGGACAAGGCTTAATAGAGATGGGATCTGAGCCAAGGGATCAGGAGTCAATACTAGATGATCAGAAAAAGGAGAACAAGACAGGGAACAATGGAAACACAATTGACACTAACAAGTATGTTAATAAACACATGTGAAAAGGACACTGAATGACACTGTCTCAGTTATGGCATTAGAAACTACAAGCTGCTGTGAAACTAATTTTGTTATGGTAGAAGTATAATCAAGATCAGAACCTAGCCTAGGACAAGCATGCTCAGGTTTGAAAATGCCAAAACATTTCATCAAACAATCAAAATTACTTGGATTACCTCATCACAGATACAAGCGGGTATGAAGAATTAAAGTGCTAATTTCCAACAATTGATAGAATTAAATTAATTACACTGTCTTACTTTAAATAAAATGTGGGTTGGGTCACAGTGTTGCAATACAAAGAACTACTGGAATCTATCCAGAAGTCCAGTCTCCTTTCTCCAGAATAAAAGTCAAGGTCAAACATTAGGTTTGGATCTATAACCTGTTTCCTTTACATGAATAATCACAGATACTACAAAGTCGTTCTCCTGTCAGATTAAGTCCAGGTGAAAGGGTTTTATTCGGCCCAATTTTCAGTCCAAAGAACAACCAAAATTAATAAACTATTCATAAAAGGTAATTTATTTTGGGCTTCTAAAAAAACCAAGCCTGCTTGTAAACAATCACAACTGCAAAACACACACAACAGTTCCATGTATAACTTTCTTTCTTTCTATAACTTTTTTCTCTGTTTTGTGTTTGGTTTTTTTTACCTAACAATGTATCAAAGGGACAAAACAGGAAAAATGGATAAATACTATTAATATTTTATCTTTGTCAGTATTTATTTATCTAAAATTTGGTACTAGTTTTTATTTTGGTGAAATACAGGGGGTTTTCACTTTAAAGTCTCCAAAGGAGGGCAGAATTAAAAGGTCTAGCCAGTACACCACTAGAAAGAGACAACATAACTGCTAACTAGAACTTATCTTCCTTATAGCTGAAAACTGTTTGTTCTCCCAAAACAAAACACTGAAGGCTTTAAAGGCTTTATAGAAAAACTCTTAACATTAAGATAGATAAAGAAGTGCATTGGAAAAGCTGATATTCCAACATGATTTTTAACTCGCTTCAGTAACAGTCCAGAAGCAAGATGAACTACCCAGAAAATTGTCCTAGTATGAATTTATTTTATATGTCTATTCAATTTTTGTAGAATCTAGACATTCTCTGAGATGAGGCTTGGTTTGTTGGTTTGTGCTTTTTTTTCTGTTGTATTTTTAAACTGCAATTTCTTGACGATTAAATTATAGGTCTATCTCAGGTCCAGATGGCAGGGGTTTTTTTGCAATAATGTGTAGTTCTTCCTTGCTACTGCAACATGATTAAAGCAAAATTTCTTTAAATGACAATGAAAATGAAAAGTAATAGAATGCACACATTTTTTATGATATTTACCTGTGGAATGCATCGAATCCAGTCCATTATAATGTTTTTATTTATTGTTTCTCTAGAATTAATTTTATTTTTTTTCTTTGTCTTAAAAAGAGCAGCAGTACTTCTTACATTTATTCAGTTGTATTAGAGAAATTATTAGCTTCCCTGAAGAAAGGGAATGAAAGAAAAAACAGGAATTGTCTACCAAACCAAACCAAACCAAACCTAAATCAAAACGAAAACAACCCAACCAACAAAGAAACAAACAAACAAAAACCACTCAGAACCAAACATAAAAACTCCAACACAACAAACAAACAAACAACAGGGAAAAAACCACAAAACCAAAAAATCCCCTCAAAATGAAAAAAAGTAGCCCACCTCTCCAAAACCCCAAAACTTCATCTTCCTTCTACATAATGAACCCTGAAGCCCATCTTCCTTCATTTTCACCAGTGCTCCCATGTAAGACCACTTGGTAGTTACAAGCTGGATGGCATTATACATCCCTTGAACTGCCCACAGAGACAATGCACTCCTGATCTCAGTGACTGCCTGTTTTTTCCATGTACCAGCTCCTCCTTTACTTCCTCACACAATCTGGAACAAAGAATTAGCCTTCCCTACCTACACTAAAAGTTTTGTAATATTTGCTGATGAGAAGGAATATCTCACCATGAACATGTCTGAAAAATGCTTTGGGAGTCCATGGATCCACCTTATCGATAGATATATAGCAAGCGGAGTGTTTATCAAGGCCAGGGGAGTTGTAGTTTTCATTTGAATTGTGATGGAGGGAGTCTCAAAACCACATCCGCATTGCCTAGGAAAATGAGCCTACATTGGATATCCTTGGCTGGAACAGGTCAATGTACAGGCAAAATTTTAAAGTTAATGATACCAAAATAAAAATAAGCAGAATGTATACTCTTATGTGAACCTTAAAGGGTTCTAAACTCATTGAAGGACTAAGACACCTTGCTGTCTGATTTCTGATTTCTATTCCCTTGGCATTATTTTAGAGTTCTGTGAGGAAGTAGTGGACTGAAAATAGAAGGAAGGAATAGAAAACTTGCTCATTACATTTTACTTTGCTGAGACGCAGAAAAGAGCAGTCTGTCCATCATGATTCCTACTGGAAATAAAGTGCTTTCACACTCTGCCTTCAGGTCTCTCCAGATGATAATACTGTATTTTCCACTGAAAGCCTTTCTGAAGGGACAATTTTTCTTTAGTCTATAACTTCAGTGTCTGAAAAGTGGTGTCAGAATTTTGGTGATTCTAAATCTTAAGCTTCCTGGGAAATCTGTTCATAACTAGGATCTCAAGAAAAGAGAAGATGGACATTTGTGAGCCTGTAAGAAATCTTCTGTGAAAAACAAACTACTCATAAGCTTAGTGTGTATTTATAATGCACTCCATCTAATTGATCTAAACATCTCCCTAAAATTTAATTACAATAAAATTTTTACTTTGTTGACACAATATGTTATAGTAACTCTAGAGACATTTTCTGGAGAAGAAAGTGACTTTCAAGTGAGTACAATCCAGTTACAACACTTGAATATTTTCACATTGAGAATTTAGAAGCACACAAAGATCTGTATCCTCATTGTTACTTGTAATATAACCATCTTTTCAAAGAAATGTATATTCTGTAAACAAGAAGAGTTTTGCACATAAATAAAGGCCTATAGATCTATAGATATATATAGATCTATATTTTTCAAAGATTCCCAATATTATAAGTAATAGTTGCAACAAATTTTATTACCATGTGTTTCCATACTCAGTGAGTTATAACTAATAGTAGCAAATAACAGAAGAGATAAGGATGTAGTAATTTTAATACAATTTGTGATTCCCAGGAATAAATCGAATGGATAATAAAGTTAAGCATGCAGTGAAGAACAGAAATCGATGCCAATATATGTCTAGTTTTACATTTTTTCAATATTTCATTTATTTAGTACCACATTTCTTTTTTTTTTCTTTTTTTTTTCCCCCCGACTTCTCTTGCTAGCATTTGACTTTAAAAGGTAACATTGAGCTGATGCTGAATTAAAACTGTATGCTGTCAACCAATTGTCTCTGTCAGGTAGTTGTCTGAATAACTATGTTAAAAAATTCAACTACCTCTTTGATGAGTACTGCATCTAAATAATTTATCATAGCCCTAATCCTTGAAACTATAAAGAGATATGAGAAATAGAAAACATAGTCTGGTTCAAAAACAAGCTAAGGGCAATTTATTGAATTCCTAAAGGGATAATATGGCACTGATGAACCTTAAATATGCTAGCAAGCAGTGAAAGCCTCTATATCATTTAGAGAGCTCTTATGGGAATGTCTGATATTATTTGAACTGAATAAATATGTTTCTGCTATTCTGACACTACATAGGTATGTCAAGGGCATTGAAGAATCATCAAGTACTGTAAATAAAAAATTTGCTATTAAGAAGTGCATTCTGAAATCCATCAACACAGGAAAAGTATTGAAAGATTTCTTTTTTCTCAAACATATAAAAAATCATATTAAAAAGATACCCAGGAGTTGCTTCAATTAAATGAACACTAAATACATAGGAGGAAGGGCAATCAAATGTTAGTTACATTTATTTGCATGTCATTCATAGAGGTCATTCCAATTACTCCCTTAGGACACACCAAATTATGTAAACTCCAAGAATTCATCTGAAGAGGAGAAAGAAGTCACTTCTGCTAGTGTTTCTAGTGATAATAGTTTGGGGTTTTTTAAAGTATTGTATTAATATAACTTCTAAAAAAACCCACAGAGATTGCTGATAAAATAAAACAGAAAGAGCAATGGCCCTTTTCCACACGTCTTAAAAATTATGATCTATGAACTGAAATACTTTTGTTGTTGTTTATTATCCCTGACCCTTATTTAGCAGCTGTAGTATACAAAAGTGCCTTAATTTATTATCTTTCTGCTGATCATGTTTTCAGTACTCCTCTGTCATCTCAAAGGAGGGAAAGCTATACCTCATAATGCTGTTGTTCTACCATTACAATACTGACTGCCAAATAAATTTTCACAGCCTGTTATTCCATAGCCCTGCAGTACCATTTGAAGAGGTTTTGCAAGCTTAATGGAACTGAAACAGAGAAAAGTAGAAGTGCTCAATAAATTACCTCAATGTCCCATCTTTGACTGTGGTTGGTAGCATTTGTTTAGGAGTATAAAAAAATAGTCACCCTGAATGGGTAAAGTGGGAAAGGAACACAGTGGGTTGTCTGGTCCAACGTCCCTGATTGAGCAGGGTCATCCCACAGCATATGGCACAGGATTGCATCCGAACAGTCCTTGAATATGTCCAATGCAGGAGGGTTCACAACCTCTCTGGGTTATCTACTCCAGTGTGCAGTCACTTGCAAATAAAGAAGTTCTTCCTCATATTCAGGTGGAACTTCCTGTCCATCAGTTTCTGCCTGTTGCCTGTTGTCCAGTGGCTTGGCACCACTGAGAAGACCCTGGATTCTTCTTCCTGGAGCCTCCCCTTTTAGATATTTTTACACATTAATGAGGCTCCCCTTTCAGTTGTCTATTTTTGAGGGTGAACAGGCCAAACTTCAATAGGATTAGTGCATACCAATATTCAGCTAACCTAAAACCTTCCATACACAGACCAAAAATGAACAAAAATGATAAACAAACATGGTTTTACATGTAAGGATCTTTTCATAAGGTTAATTTTTGTTATGGAGTAAGATGAAGTAAAAAACCTGAAACAGTTTAACTGTTTAAAATATGCAACATAAATTCATATCTCATAGAATCAGAATTTCCCAGGTTGGAAGAGATCTTTTAGATCATCAAGTCCAACTACTAACACAGCAGTACCACTGTAACCCCTAAACCAATAAACCATCTCAGCCAGCACCAGATTTACATGTTTCTTAAACACCTCGAGGAATGGTGAGTCCACCACATCACTGCTCAACCTACTCCAATGCCTGACCACCCTAACAGTGAAAAACTTTTTTTCTAATACATAATCTGACTGTTTCTTTTCTCGTTTTAAGCCTATTTCCTCTAGTCTTCTCCCTGCAGGCATGGCTGGAGAGACTAGCCCCCACCTTACTACAACCTTCTCTCAGGTAGTTGTAGAGAGCAATGAGGTCCTCCTCCTGAGACTCCTTTCCTCCAAGCTAAACAGACCCAGCTGCCTCAGCCACTCCTCATAAGACTTTTTCTAGATCTCTCATGAGTTGTGTTGTCCTCTGCTGGACATGCTCCAGCACCTCAATGCTCTTTTCAAAGTGGGGGGCCCAGAACAGGACACAGTACTCAAAATTCAGCCTCACCAATGCCAATTACAGGCAGAGGATCTCCTCCCTTGTTCTGCTGGCTACACTATTCTTGATATAGACCAAGACACCATTGGCCTTCTTTGCCACCTGGGAACCCTTCTGGGTCATATTGAGCCAACTGTCAACCAATACTAACATGCTCCTTTCTGCTGAACAGCTCTTGAGCCAATCTTCAACCAGCTTATAGTATTGCATGAGGTTGCTCTGACCCAAGTGCAGGACCTGGAACTTCACCTTATTGAGCTTCATGTAATTGTCCTTAGCTCATTGATTGAGTCTGTCCAGGTCTTTCTGTAGAGCCTTCCCAAGCTTGAGCAGATCAACACTGCCACCTAACTTAAAGTTGCCTGCAAATTTACTAAGGGTGCACTTGATGCCCACGTCCAGATCATCAATAACGAGTTTAACAGGAGCAGCCCCAAAACTAAGCCCTGGAGAACATTGCTAGCGACCAGCTGCCAACTTGATTTAGCTCCATTCACCACAATTCTGGGCCTGGCCATCCAGATAGATTTTACCCATTGCAAATTCAGCCATTCAACCCATGAGCAGCCAGTTTTTCTAGGAGGATGCTGTGGGGGATGATGTCAAAGACTTTACTGAAGTCTGTTATGATACCGTTATTAAAATTATTAGAAGTGCTTCTATCTAAATTAAGGTGCAAACAAGACCATGTGCTAAAGTCAATAGTATGGATTTTATTTAATGATAAATGTGAGGCAGAGAAGGAGAGATAGAAAGAAATAGGAAAAGAAAGGGAGGGAAGAAAGAAAGTGACAGAGAGAAATTAAAACAGGAAATGCATCACCACTCTGTATAAATCAATGGTGTCCTGTTGTTCTGGTTCTTCTGGTCTTCTCGGAGGTGAAAGTTCCCAAGAAACATAGAGTCCAATGGGTTAAAATATGTCCAGGAGATGCCCAGGCACCTCCCCTGTTGTGAGGGTGAAGCTTTGCAGTCTCTTGAGACAGGCTCTGGATTTGTTGCCTGATTTGGATCATGTGCAGTCCCCTAGTGGTAGAAAGCCTCTGGAATGAGTTGGGGAAGGATTTGGGCGGTCTTTGATGGTTTATGATCCATTCTCAGCTGCCTCTCATGTGAATGTCCCATGTGTACATGGTCTTACCAGAGTGCAGGGTGTTAACCCTTTGATTTGGTGTGGAGAGATTTCACCATCACACGCCCAAACCCCTTCTCCTCCTCCACCCCCTGGGCCTTGTTTACTTCTCCTCAAACCTGAGATGATTAGGCAATAGTCTTATCTCAAGTTCCCAGTCACAGTCTAAATTCCAGACAGAAGGCATTGAGGGGTGGAGTTTCGAGGGGGGGGGATACTTTGGTGGTCGCAGCCGGCAGTGGCTTCCTTGCCTTTGACAACAATTATTGCCATGTTTTTGGCAATGTTTAAGACATTACTGACATTTCAGTTCATCACAAAATCCAGAGACTATATCCACAGTTCTCCCCTCATCCACTAAGCAGTTCAATTTGTCATAGAAGGAGATCAGGTTGGTCAATCAGGATCTGCCTTTCATAAATCCATGTTTGCTGGGCTTGAATCCCTGGTTGTCCTGCATGTGCCATGTGATAGCACTCAGGATGATCTCTTCCATCACCTTATCATGAACTCAGGTTAGACTGACTGGCTACAGTTCCCTGGATCATCCTTCTGACACTTCTTGTAGGTAGGCATTACATTTTCTAATTTCCAGTCAGCTAGAAATTCTCCAGATAACCAGGACTGCTTGTGGATGATCTTCTGCAAATATCTCTTGATTTGCTTCGAAGATAGTTTTTTATAGGAAAAGATTCCCAAGTTTGTTATTTCAGGTATTACAAAACTGTTATTATTTGACTCAGAAATACTCTTAACTGACCCACGTATTTTATATCTAAGAATACAGAATCACAGAATGCTTTGGGTTGGAAGGGACCATAAAGATCATCTAGTTTGTACCACTACCATTAACAGGGACACCTTTTACTAGACCAAGTTGCTCTAAGTCCCATCCAGCCTGGCCTTGAACACTTCCAGGGATGGGGCATCCGCAGCTTCTCTGGGCAAGCTGTTCCAGTGCCTCCCCACCCTCACCAAAAAGAATGTTTTCCTAATATCTAATCTAAACCTGCTCTTTTTCAGTTTGAAGTCATTCTCCCTTGTCCTGTAACTACATGCCTTTCTAAAAAATCCCCGTCCAGACTTCTTGGAGGCCCCCTTTAGGCACTGGAAGGCTTCCACTAAAGTGTCCCCAGAACCTTCCTTGTTCCAGGCTGAAAAACCTCAACTCTCTCACAGGAGACATCCTCCAGCTCTCTGATCATCTTCACTGCCCTTCTCTGGGCTTGCTCTAACAGGTCCACATCCTTCCTGTGTTAGGGACAGCAGAGCTGGACCTTACACTTTACCTTATTGAACCTGTTGAGGTTTGCACAGACCAATCCCTTTAGCCTCTTGAGGTCCCTCTGGATGACATCCCTTCCCTCCAGCATGTTAGCTACACCACAGAGCTTGGTGTTGACAAACATGCCAAGGATGCACTCAAATCTCATTGTCCATGTTGCTGATAAATAATAAGCACTAACCAATATATCAAACAGCACTGACCAACACTAACTCCCCTTGTCTCTGGTCACCAATTGGAGAATGAGACATTGACTGCAACTCTTTGACTGCAATCATTCAGCTAATTCCTTATCCACTGAGTGGTCCATCCATCAAATCCATGTCTCTTGAGGTTTAAAAAAAAGGATCTTATGCATGACAATATCAAATGTTTTGCACAAGTCCAGATAGATGATATTGGTTGTTCTTTCCTTGTTCTGGGAATTACAGCACTGATGTAATTAGACCACATCCTAGGCAGACACAAGTGTTCTCAGGCACAATTAGCCCTTAGTGAAACCATGTTGGCTGTCTCCAATCACCTCTTTGTTTCTCGTGTGCCTGAGTATCATTTTCACAAGGATCTGCTCTGTGATCCTACTGGGCACTGAGGTGAGACTGACTGGCCTGTAGTTCCCTAGGTCTTCCTCATTTCACTTTTAAAAGTGGGGGCTATGTTTACCCTTTTCCAGTCAGTGGGAACTTCTCTGGACTGCCATGTCTTCTCAAATATGATGAATAGTGGCTTATCTGATTCCTCTGCCAACTCCCTCAGGATTCTTGGATGTCTCTCATCAGGTTACATGGACTTGTGCACCTTCAAGTTCCTGAGATGATCTCCAACACAATCATCTCCTGTAGCGGGTGATTCTTCATCCTCCTAGTTCCTGCTGTTGCCTTCTGTGACTTGGGCAGTGTGGTTTAAGCACTCACCAGTGAAGACTGATGCAAAAAAGACTTGAGTATCTCAGACTTCCCTGTCCTAGGTAACAGGTCTCCTGTTAACTTACAGAGAGGGCACACATTTTTCATAGACTTCCTTTTATCATCAACATTCCTATAGAAGCTTTTCTTGTCTTTTTATGTGTCTGTTTAAGTTTAAATCAGAGCTTTACCTTTTCTAACTCAATCCTTGGCTGCTCAGACAAACGATCTGTATTCCTCCTATGCTATCTGTCCATACTTGCACATCCTGTAGGCTTCCTAGTTGTGTTTGAGTTTTTTGAGGAGCTCTTTGGTCATCCAGACAGGCCTACTGGTGTTTTTCCCTAACTTCCTGATTTGCACATGCATGGTATATATAGAGTCTAAGCCCCAGTATACTTACTTCTGTGCATCTATTAGAAAGAAAAATGGTAAATGCTATGGTAAAACAAATATGTAAGTACAAAAGCTGTACTAATTTTACTGAGATATTTCACCAAACAGTATTTTTTGTTATTTTTTAATGAAATGAGTTGATATTAGGCCTTAGAATGACCCTGCATTTTGACTTTTAATTGATATTTATTATAATATATGATAATTGTCATATTAAAAGACAATATAAGCTCTCCAAGCTACTTTTTGGTTCAGTTTTATTTTCTGGAAAATTCTGAAGTTTTCAAGGTGCATTGCAAAACAAATTAAATGTAAACATCAAGTGTCACACCTCCTGCTAAATTGCTCTTCCACACTAACTTTATATGATAAATTAAAAGAAAAAAAATAGCAGCAAAGATTGAAGAATTGCTTATAGAAATGCAGTGTTGACTACTATGGAAGAATACTTTCATCAGGAATGTCTGTGAATAGGTGGTCTTAAATAGCACAGACATAAAATTTTAATTGCACCTGAAAGTTATGAACAAGGTATTTATTTTAGTGAAGAAAAGTGTATGTTCAAATGCATAATTCAGTCATTTAATTGCCTATATTTCCCTTTAGACATATATTTATTTAGAATATTTCCACTGTTGCAGGGAATATATCACTGATCATATGCTTATTGCCTTCCAGTATGATACACTGGTTTTGGCACAGTCTCCTGAGGGGACAGGAACGATGGCTTTGATGTCAGCTTCAGTGATCCCTCAGTATCAAAGGCAAGAAAAAGTAATGATAACAGTAAAAGAAATTGTAAGAACTGTCCTAGAGACTGAATTTCACATTCTTAAAGCTTATGCCTTACAGGATCGCCTCTCTGAATACCACTGCTAGTTAAAAAAATAACCTGATAGTTTACTTCCTTTATGTAGCAAGAAATACAACCTTTTATGCTGACTCTGTTGCTAATGTGCAGCCTTTGAGCAACTGAGAATATATCCAGTTTTTGATTTACAATTTAACTTGACTGAATGCTCAGAAGAAGCATGTTAAGAATTAAAAATTTAGAAAAAAAGAATTACCTTATAATCTTTTTTGAGTTGCAAAACTCAGCTTTGGCTTCAAAATTCAACTAAATATAGTGAAAGAGTTTCAAAGTAAGAAAACATCGTGGATTTACTCTTTGGTATAAGCATGAAATGGTTTCACACCAGACATTATGAAATAAAAAGAAGATCAAATAAATGAAAACCGCAAACCACACCCCTCCCCCAACACACTAGATTATGTAAACTAATTGGTTAAAAAAAGAAAAAAATAAAAGAAAAAAATAACCAAAAACCACTACATTGTTTGTATAAGAGCATTATTGAAGACTTAATTTCAAACACTGTAAAAAGTTCTGGAAAGATTCAATTGATATTTGTATTGCTGGGGAAAAATAACAAGGAAAGGTAAGTCCTGTGTATTTCTGTATCTGTCAGAGTTCTCCAATATGAATGAGCAAGTTTGAATTGTGGCAAATAGCTTAGCATGTGATACACTGTTTAGAACTAAGTTGCCCCTCCTAAAGGACAGGATGCCATTCAGAGGGACCTGGACTAACTTGAGAAGCCCAGAAAACCAACTGTGTCCTGGGCTGCATCAAAAGCAGAGTCACCAGCAGGTCAAAAGGAAGGTGATTCTGCCCCTCTAATCCACTCTTGTGAAACCCCAACCAGGGTGGTCTGGAGTCCCCAAAAGAGGAAGGATATCAACCTGTTTGAGCAAGCCTAGAGGGGGGCCACCAAGATGATTAGAGGGATGGAGCACCACTCCTACCAAAAAAGGCTGAGAGAATTGTGTCTGTTCAGCCTGGAAAAGAGAAGACTATAGGTTGACCTAGTTGTGGCTTTCCAGTACCTGAAGGAAGCCTACAGAGGGACATTTTACAAGAGCATGTAGTGACAGAATCAAAGGGGAATGGCTTCAGACAAGGATAGTAGGTTTAGATCAGATATTAGGAAAAATGTCTTTACTTTGAGGGTGGTGAGGCACTGAAACAGGTTGCCCAGAGAAGTTGTGGATGCCCCATGACTGCAGTTGTACAGGGCCAGATTGTATGGAGCTCTGAGCAACCTGGCCTACTGAAAGGTGACAATGTTCCAGGAAGGGTGATTGGAACTAGATGATTTTTATGGTCCTTTCCAACCAGATCACTCTATGTTTCTTTGTGATTCCATGAAGTTACTTACATAGACTGTAGTTTAGATTATATAACATAAAAAACCACAGCTCAACACAAGGGGTAGTGACAAACACAACAATATCTGAAAATTAATGAATATTCTTAGATGCCTAACCATTTTCCAGATTTCCAGAGCTGAACAAAATCTGGGTACATTTTCAGCCCACACTGACCTCTTCTACACCTGTGATGTAGTTCTTCTTGGCCTATATTTGTTGCCTGCCATTAGAAACTGTTAGCAAGAGTTCATTTCAGTTACTACTTATCAATGGTTGCCAGTGCTCTAATTGTCTCACATACAGACATATGGGATAATGGAGTTTCTAATTTAATGTCTTTTTCCCTGCTCTGTGAAAGAACTCTCCAAGTCTTGCTGAACACATTAGTATTGAGGCAGCATTTTAGCATTTATCTTGCTTGATGATGAACAACAGGGAAGAGCACTCTCTGTTTTTTTGATAAAATCCTACAAAGTGAAATTTGAATAGAAAATAATTCAGTTGAAGAGCTTTCAAAGAGAAGTAAACAAAATAAGAAGAAAGACTTGGAAACTGCCTTTGAAAGTCTTTGAAGAGGAGTATTATTATTGTCTTGAAAAGCCTAAGGATAAAGACAGAAGCTTTTATAATGTCATTTAATTATAAATTTATCAAGACAGTAGTGTAGAATGGCGCCTGTAATCTCTTAATTCATTTAACTTAGAATCCCATCCACTACAAAATTGTAAAAAGAAAAAAAAATCTAGATATGCAAACAGCAGTGTGACAGTAAATATTAGCCTAACTACAGAGATGTAGAGACAATGCTGTTCTCCCATACAAAAAAGTTGTCTGTTCACAGAATGACAGAAACACAGAATGACTCAGGTTGGAGGGAAGCTAGAGAAGTCATCCAGACCAATTCCTTCCTGCAAAGTCTGAACACGAATAATCTGATCAGAAGACTCAGAAACATTCAGATTTCTTGAACACCTACAAGGACAGAAATCACACTACTTCTCTCAGCACTTGTTTGAGTGTTTGTCCCCCATCATGGGACAACTAAATAATGCTTCTATCTAATCTGGATTTCCTATGTTCAAGATTGTACCTGTTGTCTCCTGTCTGTTCACTCTGTACTTTCAAACTGATTCCATTCTTTCCTTATCCTCTGATCAGGTAGTTACAGGCAACAGTAAGATTTCTCGTTCACCTTCTCTTCCTCTGTTGAGCAGAAAAGTTCTCTCAGGCATTCCACATACATGCTGTGCTCAAACCCACAGCTATTCCAATGGGCCTCTGAAGTAATCACTCTCATATATCTATTTTTATTTCTTTTTTTTTTTTTTTGTATTGAGGAGTCACACCATTCTATATCTGATTTCACAACTGCCGAAAAGAGGAGAAATATCTTTTCTCTGGACTTGCTTGCTGCACAAAAGCCCTTGCTAAAAAGCCTTGGATGTGACTGTCTGCCTATTTTGGAGGGCATATTTCTGTTGGCAAGTGTTAGAAGAGACAATCTACTCACAAAATGGAAAAATTAGGGGGTAATCTTTTACATATGTTTTATAGAAAAAGCTCACTTATAAGTTAGCGTCCCTTCTCACGAAAGCCTGTGTAATAGGATCTTAAGCAAGTAACAACTAAACAATTTTAATTGGACAATATCAGATTACTGAGAAGGTATGATTGTTATTCTTCCTCTTATTGATGTCAAGCTGATACTCTGAATACTGGAAACATAAATGAGGTAGAAAGATTTAATAGGGATCACAGGACCATACTAGTGTGAGGGTGAGAGAGTCAGTATTATTTTTCTGCACTTCCTGAAGCTTTTCAGACTGAAAACTAGTAAAGCTTTATCTGCTTTATAAATTCAAATTTTCAGAACTAAAAGCAAAAGCATATCACCCTGTGCATAGGAGAGAAGACTTTGGCAGTCTTTGGTTGTTCCAGTGCCCAACCACTCTCTGGGTGAAGAATCTTTTTCTAATATCCAACCTAAATTTCCCCTGACAAAACTTCAGACCATTCCCTCAGGTCCTGTCTCTGGTCACTGCAGAGAAGAGATCAGTGCCTGCCCCTCCTCTTACCCTCACAAGGAAGTTGTAACTGCAATGAGGTCTTCCTTCAGTCTCCTCTTCTTCAGGACTGAACAGAGCAAGTGATCTCAGCTGATTCTCATACAGCTTCCCCTCAAGGCCCTTCACCATATTCACCACCCTCCCTTGGACACTCTAATAGATTAATGTCTTTGTTTGTTTTATCTTTTTTTTTTGTCCTAAATCAAGGTCTATAGTCTTCATAGGGTTTTGAAAACATCATCAATTCTATCCCATACATTAATCAATGTTTTGCTATGAGCTTGGTAAGAACAAAATTCAGGTTTATGATTACGT
>JAOXXN010000395.1:71422935-71434029 GCA_026770055.1 Myrmophylax atrothorax
ATGTTTTGCTAAAACTTAGTAAGTTAGGACAAAATCTATGTTTATGATTACATTCAAGGCCTTACAACTTAAATGCAGATAAAGGGTGAAAATGGATGAAAAGACATAACAAGCAATAGGTAGACATCAATCTGTGGACTTGAAAAGTTAAGACAGTTTAACTATGAGGTTAAAGGAATGCAGATCCTATTGAAATAAGGGAACAGGAGTCACTTGATGAAAGAACTGGAATTGGAAAACCCTACTCAAAGTAGGATACAATTAGGAAAGACTGCATTTGACATTGTCAAAGAAAAAGGTGTTATGATGTGAGAGCATGTTTTTGAGAAATAGGTGAATGGATACAGAGGGGTTGAAACTGATGTCTCATGTGAAGAACATGTGGGGATTGACAGCAGTTCTGTGGATCCTCTAATGTCTGACGTCATTGATGAGAAAATTGATACTGAACAGTTCAAAGTATATCCTTGAAAAGAAGAGCAGTTTGGAGTGCACACTTAAGAAAAAGGGAGCCACCTGAAGAATGTGGCCAGTAGAATGTGTCCATCTGTGCTTGGAGAGCTGCCTGACCAATTGTGTGATGACATGGTGTAGAAAGTAGTAGTTAAAAATAAAGCTGTATCTAAAAATAGAACCTTCTGTTCTGGCTGCTGCCTGAGTCTGTCGCAACCTCATCTGAATGCCATAACTAACTAACTAACTCACCCACCCCCCTTACCCCGATAGAATATGCTTGATTTACAGGCCTTCTTGATAGACTGTACTGAGTTGGTAGAAGACGTGGCTGGGAAAAAAAGCAGGTTAAAGTAAACAATAATCTGTGGAGAGAAAGGACTTCACACAACAAGCTTATGAAGTTTATAGTGAAGACCTTTTATTACACATAGCACACAGTTTATATAGGGCTAAATTTTAGCTAATTGGCTGAAAAGAGTTACACACTACCACGCTAGAAACTTCAGTTGGTTAGAACCCATATATCGCAAGTCCCATGTTTCTATTATTTTATCCTGGCTGTTTCCACGCACCTGCAGAGTCCTGTAGGAACCTACTATGTGAATCCCTGGGGAGTAACCTTCTCCATACCAGCCAGCAGCAGCTGAGCTCCTTGCTGCTTCTGGCTGATAGCTAAGTGTCAAAGGGATTGTGCAGGCTGGCTTCAGTCTTACAGGATCTTATATAGATCTGAATTGCTCACTTGTGATTTTACTGTACCAAAAGCAGGTAATATGTGAAACACAGAAAAGTAATGAGATTTTTCCTTTATCCATATCGAGCATGATCTGTTGGGTAGATATTCTGGAGATGTCACAGAACAGGCTAGAGGTCCCATGCAGAGGGAGGACAGGTTAGGGACATTGACACACAACATGTGAAATATGTTTCTTTAGTACAACATACATCTTCTACTTCACTATTTATTGATGTTAGTCACTTGTTACTCAAAGACAAATCTTCATGTTATAAAAACTTATTTTAAGGTCCAAAAGACCCCCTTGTTCTCCATCCCCCTACTGCAACAAAAGGTTATATATCCAAGGGATGATACCCCATGTCCTTAACACCTTACAATTGTGAATGATCTCATTGGAAAGTAAATTACCTCTAGTACAGGATATGGCTCCTAATATAACTTTTGTGGTGGGCTTCAATCTTTTTTCCCAACCACTACAATAATATTCATTTAACTCCACAGGTAAAAATGTTTTGGTTTTCACTGAATTTAAGGTAATAGAGTCAAAATAAGACTGTTCTTAGTAGTTTACTAAAACTTTAAGATGATATATATATATATATCAGAAAGGATAATAACAATGCAGATGCTGAAGATTTTTCATATCAACTTCTAGCAGCCATCTCTGTTATCAAAAGTAAAGGAGTCCCTGACAAGGACTGGGATCACATTATAGTAAGCAACTTAGGACTCAAACTCTACTCCACTCTAAGAAAAAAGGAAAGCCCTTGGCATGAACTTCTCATATATATACGTATATATCATTTAATAAAAATTTAGTATTTTATATCAAATATACAGTTTATGTCAACTCAGTATTAAATCTTCCACAATATTTCCCATATAATTATAAAAAAATAATGCTTTTATTATTTGAAGTCCTTATTTATGCATTTGGACTTTTACAATGAAACACAAAGTTTGCATACTGTACATGCATACTGCAATATTTATTCATGTAACAAGGTTATAGGTAATATATTAATGCAAAGGAATGTCCCTGTCCTTGATAGCATGCTACAGTCTTCTCCAATATTCTTTGCTTGTTTAGTTGGAGATTTTTAAATTGTTTTTTTAGGAAAGGAAATATAATGGCAAACACCTGGAAAGCAAGAAAATTTGCACAAGTTTCTCTGCAAGAAATCTTAGGAACAACAGGATGATGCGTTCGGCTGAGCTGCCAAAATGCCAACTGCCAACTACAGCGTCAGCAACCCCCAACCCCACGGAAAGGGAGGAAAAAACCACTAAAACTAAAATTTAAATGGCAAACTTTTTAAATTTACACAGAAGAGACAAAACTAATATCCAAATGCAATATATACAAAGGTAGGAAGAAACAACAAATAACTCCACACTGAGTCACCCAGCCCCAGACCCACAAAACACCCCAAAATACACCTCCCAAGAGACACCTGGCAAAAGAGGAGGAAAAAAAACAACAATGAAAAAAAAAGTTTACTTTCTGAACTAGAACAGCTGCAAGTAGTGGGTGAGGCCTATTATTCCCAGCACAGTGATAGCAGGTCTCCTCAGCACTTGGCCATGAAGGGAAGAGAGGACTCGGAACCTTCTACACCTCCTTTTATACTTGATTTGATGCCAAATGATATGAAATATCTCTTTGGTTGCTTAAGTCAGATGATGCTTGTCCCTTCTAATTTTCATAATGCTATCTGGGCCTACTAAAATTAAGGCATGATCTAAGCCTAACTGAAACTAAGGCCAAAATTACCACAGACAACTATGAATAAAGAGGTAAAAAAGTATAGATAAATTACTGGTTAAATTTTGTCTCATTAATAAAAGGTGTCAGGAGCATATTATGCTACTAGTTGATGTGTCAGACTTTTATCATATGATTTGATTTGTTAGAGATTCATATAGGAAAACTGAAATAGTAAGTGACACAATATTTTTCTTACTGCCCCTTCTGCAGACACACATCAAAGAAAGCTGGATTGCTATTTGTTTTATTTGGCATCTAAATAAAAATTCTGAATATTGACATTATTTAATCACTTTCTGATTTCCACTATTTCTTCATCCACCAAAATTAGCAACTTATATCTCCAAGTAAATGAAAAATGTAACTAAAAATTAAATAGAAAAAAACAGACATGGCACTAATAAATAAATGGATGAATATATTAGAGAGCAATGTCAGTTAAACTATTTCAGTTTATGTCTTGTCAGCATGTCCATTTTCAGGGACATACAACAGTAATAAAATTTTGTCAGCCAGCTTTCAAACTACTCAGATAAGGAACATCTGGATTTTACTTTTCTGGCAATTAAAAGCATTGAACTGCAAAAATCTTTAAGTGCTTTAAAGACAGAGAAAAGTCAAGATTCCTGACCTGGAGAATTTTGAATAATTTTTAATCTTTTTAGCAGAATCGTTGATCAGATGGGAGAAAGACAGGAAGAAAAACTTCATAAAAGTGAAATGTCAAGTTCATGTAGATATGTTGTGGGCACATCTATTCATTATTTTGTATTTACTTGTTTTTATTATATCTTGTACACCGGAGTGAGTTTTAAGGCAATTGTGTTTTTTAATAAGAAAATATTCCTGGGGAAGTTTATTTGAAATTGTTCTCCTCAAATATGGGTTTAAGCTTTAGAGTTTTTAGCACAAATTTCAGTCTTGTAAAGTTCAGATCTCTGAGGACTTCATGCAAATTCTTACATTTAGTATAGGCAGGAAACTGATTATGTAAGTATTTATGCAGATCTTTGTAGTCCTTTATGTTGGCAACCATAGTAATATGTCATTGGATCACTTTGTAATTTTGATTCTGTGGGATGGAAAGGAACAGAAAGAAAACATATATTTGAAATTTTTTAGTGAGTTTCT
Organism: Myrmophylax atrothorax; assembly: GCA_026770055.1. Classification (NCBI taxonomy): domain Eukaryota; kingdom Metazoa; phylum Chordata; class Aves; order Passeriformes; family Thamnophilidae; genus Myrmophylax; species Myrmophylax atrothorax. Next base: position 71,427,030 of record JAOXXN010000395.1, read on the forward strand.
AGAGAAAGATTTCGCTAGAATAAGACGTGATTTCTTTGCCAGTTATAAAATGTCCTCTCTATTGCTTTCTGAGCAAAGGACAATGTGAGACATACAACTTCTCTTTTAGCATGTAATGTCAAATAGACTATATAACTCAGGCCAGTATAAGATGAAATGTTCATCTTGCTAGAAGTATCACTTTTTTTTTCAGTTTAAATAAGAAGTTACAGAAATTAAACTGCATTTAAATTCAGATTGTACATTATTCTTACTCTGAAACATATGATGTTTTCATAAGTTGGAAAGACAGAATTGGGGTAGTGGAGAAATCTTTAACAGATTGAACCCAATTCTTCTTCACTGCTAAGTTCTTTGTCAGTCTGGAAGTATTAAAGACCATAGATGCATTGGAATAATAGTTTAATGTTCTTATGATTTCTGACTCTACAGATCTAATGCAGTTATTGCTAGTATTGCATAGTCCTAATGCAGGATGATAAAAACTGGCTGTAGCAGGAGGAAAAGGCAAAAAATAGGAAGAAACAAAACTTGCACAGTGAGAAATTATCCTGTGTGATCAGCACCTTACCTATTCATTTAAACTTCATCTTTTATGTCTTTTATAACAAGAACCATTCATACTGATCTGTGATGACTTCTGCAATTAGTTCAATAAAGAACAACACTTTAGTAGTTGCCATGGCCATTACAAAGCAAAACCTGAAAAAAAACCAGCAAATGATGTGTGGAATGCTGAAAAGGAATGAAGAGTTTTATTCCAGCAGAAAAGTCATTAATTAACAAGCTAAGAGAATGAGCAAAATAAAACTGGTGAGGACTACAAAGTAATTCCACCACCACCACCACCACCACCCCACCCCAATAGAGTTTCTGGCTGGCAAAGAGATACAGTGTTATAAATTGAGAGATTGTGGAAGAGATTTGGTTTTGATTTTGGTTCTTCATTTTGGTAAAATTCACATTTTCTCTGTGTGCATTTAACACAGTGGGAGGAATGAAATATTATTTGCTTTCTTCTCCTTTACTAAGCTCAGTGAAGATTTTCTTCAAGGTTTTCTTTGAAGTACATTCTTTTTGGAATATGATGCTGAAGTACATCTCTTATCTTTTCTAAGAAGCCTGAGTCTCTGACTGAAGTAGTAAATGTTTTTCTTTGGGAGGAATATAGATTGTCTTGACATTTGACTATATTATGTTCTTCTACAGATGAATGAACATCTTTCACCTAGTAAATGACAAGCTGACATTTTCTTTTAGATAAGAGCAAACACTTATTCTCTAATAACTATTTGGATATAGAATCATTTGTTTTCAAAATCTTATTATTTTGTGTAGTTAGCACCTTAGATGTTTCACTTATAAAGAGTTAACTTTTGAGAATTGCCTGACTTAGAACTCGTATGAGTAAAAGAAAGAGATACACTAAAGCTTCTGTTAATTAAAGTCCTGATAAAGGAGTAGGCAAGGCAGTAATATTTGTTTATTTAACATGTTGGGACATACAGTTAATGGTATTTCTGCACATTCAGAGGAGGTGTTAATATCTCAAGGGCTTTTTTCTTTGTCTTTTAAAATACTCCTTGTCTTTTTAATTTCCAGGCAAAGATTTTATTAAATCAGCTGTCAGAAAAGAAACTTGCTTAAATATTTTATTCTGTTCTTAAATCCAACAAGAAAGTTGTTTCCAAATACTGCAGAATGGGAGATACATACTGTTACCAGTCACTGTTCATAGTTTCTGCAGTATCGGGGCATATAAAGCTTAAACAAGCATGAAGATATAACATTAATTCTGACTGGGCTAACTCAGTGTCTAAAGGTCAAAACCCTAGGTCTTTTGAAAAGTGGTTGTATTTCAACAGCTTCTATTACTGGGTTTCTGAAGCAGAATATCAAAAATCAGCTCCCACCAAATAGTTACATACATGGCATCATCGTTTCTTTCTTGTACTCTCTGCTATTAGTATTGCTGCTGTTACTGTTTATTTTCTTATCTCATTGCTGTTTCCTGTAAAATGTTCTTATCTCAACCCGTGATCTTTACCTGGCATATCTCCAATTCTCCTCTGAATCCTGCTGCATGAGAGAGGGCGGGGAAAAGTGGAGTGAGAGAGCGGGAAGTGGTTTGGAGTCTCAGTGAGGGCACTGAATTGGGGAGTACTGTTCCTAAACTACAACATTTTCCAAATAGCAAAATAGAAGCCTTAAGAATTTTACAGAAAAAAAAAAAAAGTGGCGGCAAACAAATAATGCTTATGAGCTAGAATTCCAGGCATGTCAGAAGAGGGAACAAAAGTGAGCATTTACAAGCAGCATAATTTGTGACAACCCTCTACACCTAAACATGTTCTATGAATTCACTGTCTTAGCACTGGGATGTAAGCATAGCCCTTGCTCTTGTATTCTTTTACCTTGTTTTGTGGGCTTTTTATGCGAGAGGATCCTACCAAATTATGGGCTGTGATCATTAAAATCCAGCACCAGTCTAAAAATTTTCTTTTCCTAACCAAATATGAATTATAGATCCTGAAAATCCCCATTTACTTTCATTTAGCATGCTATTGCTTGGTCTTTTCTGGAAATCAAATTGTAATTGTGACACTTCAGCACTGCAAGTATCACAAAGTGAAAGTATTCATGTGAAAAGAAGATACTGAACTGATACTGACATTATACCACATAATGTATAGCACAGCTCTTTCTTCTGTAAAATTTTAAAAAGAAGTATTTGTTAGACTGATGTGCCAATTTATAAGAAGTATTAAAAATCCTCCTAATTTACATAAAAATGTTACAAAAAAATGCAAACTGAAACAAACAAAAAAGGAAAGTATTTGATCTGATGCATTATTGTACATACAATTACTAAGAACAGAAAAAAAGATATGAAATTTGAAAGCTGAGGATGGCAAGTTGCTTTATGTCACTTTTTTTAGTATTTTTGCTTTCCCTCAGATGCTTGGCCAAGGTGATCGCACATGAGTATGTGAAAACTGCATTTTACAACATAAGCAGAACACATGAGGAAAGTTATATGCCCAAAACTACTAGACTCAGGAAGTTTTTTATCTCTCATATTTTATATTATTCATATGGCATTGATACTAACATTCCACGGATTTTTGTTTATTTGTTTGTTTTGCTTTGTTTTATGTGTGTTTTATCTTCCCCTTTTGTTTCAGACTGGAGAATGGGGAAGTCTGAGTTATTTTACACATACATAGACCTTATCCCTTCAGTGTTCAGCACGAAATTGAAGCAAATTAAACCAAAGGCCATACTTAGTCCTATAAGAATATCTTTGACATTCAAAATATAGCAATAAAACACAAGCTCATGGTAGGTTAAAATCAAGCTCTGGATTTCATATATAAAATCTCTCTGGAGTGCAGGACTTTGGGAGAACTGATGTTTGATTTCTTTCTCTTTTATCCCTGATTGTAGATACAGTAATTCTGGCCATATGCAATTTGCTTTTAACTGAGGCTTTGTATGTATTTCTGTGTCCTTTGATACTAGATTTCAAAAATAAAATTTAAGGTTGTGAGGTGACCAAAAAGTGTCATAAGCACATCCTAGAGTATTATCAATGTCTTAGACATCAATGTAAGAACGTGCTTAATTCTCTAGCTAAAAGTCTGGGGGAAAAAAAACCCCAAACCAGTAGTTGAGATTGAAGTAATGCAAAACTGTAAATGTGATTGAAGGTGGTTACAAAATCCCTTTTGCATATACTGAGAACACAGATTAAGCTGGTGATAAACTCATTTTCCTGTATTCCGTGTTGTAGCCCTTTATTTGGTGCTAAAAGTTATTGGTTTCATCAGGTTTTCTGTTTGAGTTTTATTTTATTTTGTAATTAAGTTCCCCCTGACTTTTGGTACATACTTGACATTCTCCTACATTGTAGAATTTATTTCCTATAGTGATCATGGACCATTTTTTTGCATATAACTCAATCTTATCTTAAAATTTCATTCCTACAAATTGCATTCCTGACTCCTAGGCAGGATACTGCAGATAAACCAGCTTTTCAAATTTCTTGCCATAAGGGCTAAAATATAAATAAAAATAATTAATTATTTAAACTGATAACAGTACACATGTACTGTTTGGGGCATCTCAAAATAAATTAAAGACAAAATGGGACCGAACCCTCATAACCAAATAAGAACAGTATATATTACATGGGGGAACTATTTTATTTTTGATGTGGAAACTAGGACAGAGTGTGTACTAATTCTGCTACTTTAGTAGACCACAGCAGCCATCTGTTTCCCCACACAGGCACACTGCTTGCCAGTTTGCAGCATGGGCAAGGAAATCTCACCTCTGCCTGTGCACTGACACTTGTCCTGGAGAGTATCCAGTTTGTTGTGTTTAAATGTCCTGGATGGCTTTAACAGGTCTTCTGTCTTTACAATAAAAAGGTTGCAGTCTGCCTCCTTCAAAATAAGATGAAAGAAGCACAATTACAGATGTTGAAGTACTACACCTTGCCAAAGTGAGTGGCACAGGAGCTATGCAGTTTATGGGAACTGAAGAACAAATTTCAACCAGCTCTCCAAGTTCATGCTTTTCTGCTGGTGTACAAGAGGCTTTGAGCTGTAATGGCTGACAATGCAAACTTCAGATAGGTTTGTGAGTTCAGAGGTAAGCATCCCAAAATCTGCTGCTTAGCCAGATGCTTTAAAATGAGCTCTTTTTTCACCTGTAAAGTCACACAAATGTGATTATAGTTCAGCTGGCCTGAATGGTGGGCCACCTTTCCTGCACTTAATGAGAGTGGCTGTGTAAGTGGCAGTTTGTGAAGAACAGGCTACCAAATAAGAATCTGTGTAGCCTCTGTGTGTATGCACATACAGAATCACAGTATCATCCAAGTTGTAAAAGACCTTTAAGATCACTGAGTCCAAATGTTAACCCAGCACTAAGCTAAGTCCTTAAGTGCCAGATCTATACAGCTTTTAAATACCTCCAAGGATGATGACTTCACCACTACCCTGGGCAGATGTTGCAGTGTTTTCAATCCTTTGCAGAGGCAACTTTTCCTATCGTTCAAGCTAAACCTCCCCTCGTTCAACTTCAGGCCATTTAGTCTGGTCTTTTTACTTGGGAGAAGAGACTAACCCCTACCTTCACTACAACCTCCCTTCAGGTAGTTATAGAGAGCAATAAGGTTCCCCTTTCAGCCTGCTTTTCTCTAAGTTAAACAATGTCAGCTCCCTCAGCTGCTCCTCGTAAGACTTATTACGAGGAGTGTTGTGGTCAATAACTCCAGGTCCAGACAGAGTCCACTGACCAGTGATGTCTCTTAGGGGCTCAGCCTTGCAACTGGTGCTCTATATTTTTCTTTATAAATGATACAGACAGTAGGATCAAGGGCACCCTTGTGAGTGACTCAAATGTTAATGGTTAATGGCTCAAACAATTAGCTATTTGCAAAAACAGCAGGTGCTTTGCTGACAATGTGCAATGTAACAGCCCAAGTGCAGAGGGTGTGAGGACCAGATGACCACAACAAATCAGCCTTTGTTTGGCAAAAAGCTGGGTTTTGAGCCAGTTAAGGGAAGAGGCTGATAAGAAGCAGATCCTGAGAGGTGGGATAATACTTTTTTATTATGCCAATGTTTTCTCTTACACAACTGGCTCACTTGTAAAATTCCTCCCATGACAGATATTGGGACATTTATAAGTAGGCCTGAAGGTATTTATCCCTTCTGATGGGATACAATTGACTCAACTACACTCACCTGAGAGGCAGCTGTCATGTCTTAGAAGGTGTCACAAACCATCAAAGACTCCCAAAGTGCCCCCAGACTTATGCCTGGGGCGTTCAATCATAAGACTGCATAGCATTGCAATAAATCTAAAGTTTTGCAACAGACTGTAAAACTCCCCCCGCCAGGGGAAGAATGTGAGTGATCTCACATATATTAAGCATATATTAACCTATAGAACTTAGTGTTCCATTGGTTCCTATTAACAAGGAATCTATTTACAAGAACCAGAGTTACCCTCATCTTCAGGGGCAGGTTGTAACAACCCCCAGCGAGGTTGAAAATGATGTGAAGCTGAGTGGTGCACTTGATGTAACAGAGGGACAGGATGCCATCCAGACTGACCTGGTCAAGACATAGGCCCATGATAACCTAATGAAGTTCCACAAGTCCAAATGCAAGGTGCTATACCTGTGTCAGGGTAATTCCAGACATGAGCACAGACTGGTGGAAGAACTCATTGAGTGGCCCTGCAGAGAAGGGGTTCTCATGGATGAAAAACAATATGATCTGACAATGTGCACTAACAGTCCTGAAAGCCAGCCACATCTTGGGCTATTTTAAAAGAAGTGTGACCATCAGGTCAAGGGGGTTGATTCTGTCCCACTACTCCACTCTTGTGGGACTCCACCTGAGGTATTACATCTGGGATTCTCAGTACAAGAAAGATATGGACCTGTTGGAGCGAATACAGAGGAGGACCATAAAATTGATCAGAGGGCTGGAGCACCTCTCCCAAGAAACAAATCCTGAAGAGAAGGCTCTGGTGAGACCTCATTATGGCCTTTCAGTACTTAGCAAGGGTTTATAAAATAGAGAGAGAATGACTTTTCACACAGGTAGATAGTGACAAGACAAAGGGAAACAGTTTATATTAGATGTTAAGAAGAAACTAGTTCTTCAAAAGTTAGTGAGGCACCGGAACAGATTGCATATAGAGGTTGTGGATGCCCCATCCCTAAAGTCAGGTTTGGTGGCATTTTCAGCAACTTGATCTAGCGGAAGGTGTCCTTTCTCATGGCAGGGGGTTGGAACTAGATGAGCTTCAAGGTTCCTTCCAAATCAAGTCATTCTATATATGATTCTATAAGAATTGTTCTGTAGATCCTTCACCGGCTCTGTTGCCCTTCTCTGGACACACTCTAGCACCTGTCTTTCTTGTAGCTAGGGGCCAAAAACTGAGCACAGTACTTGAGGTGCAGCCTCATCAAGCACAG
>JAOXXN010000395.1:71434179-71444485 GCA_026770055.1 Myrmophylax atrothorax
GGGGAACAATATATACATACAATGAGGAAACTCCCTCTTTCTGACCTTCTGGAAGGCTCAGGGAAAGGTAAGCACATCTGTCTTTGACTATTTTTGAAGCTGAATATAAGATTAAGACAGAAACACAGGGAAAAGAAATGTGGAGAAAGCTTCAGCAGCAACAACTATTTATATTTTTAAAATTCTGTTTACCCTGAAAGCTCCTGCTATAGTGATTTAGTACATCAGTCACGTTAAATAGCAGACAATTGATTACTCAGCTTAATGCAACTGCTCTCTGTGCAGTAAGAAAATGGTCATTTCATTGGTCCATCTAAGTTTCTACTGTGAAAGAACACACTAATTTCTTACGAAATTCATGGACATTGCATGTTGCCATCCCCAGAATCACGGCTTTTTACAATTCTATAATATATTTTGACCCATTAATTTTTAGTGTTTTCTCCAGTAATTGATTCATGTATAATACTGGGATATAAGCAGACCCTTGAATCAAAGTGCAGTGCAAAGATGACAGGATGCAAAAGCCAGTCAAAGATATCAATTTATATAAACCACTGCAGAATAATATCTTTCTTTTGCCTTCCCATTAATCATAGCAACATATGAGACCAAAGAACTACTTAACTTTTTTTAAAAAGAATTTATGTGGCACATCTGCCTACGTGATAGAGCATTGGTTCTAGAGCTACAGTCTGGCCATAATACAAACATATTAATGATGCTTCCAAACAAGTACACAAATAATTACATGTATGGGTAATTCCAGCGTTCTGAGTAGAGTAATCCACTCCTTAGAGGGATGTAGTCCTCCTGTGTCCCAGTGAGTTCAACAGGGCAAAGGTCAGGATTGATCCTGCCAAGAGCATGGGTGGGCAATGGTTAGGTGAAGTTGTATTCGTTGAGATAGCAGACTAGGGGTGACAAGGCACACGGCCTTTATCACCAACATTTATAGCTTGCTAACACATTTCATTATTTTTAACAGAGAAAGGAGTGAAGTTCATAATTTTTTCTAATTTTTTCCCTTTTGATTTTTTTTCTCCCTTAATAAATCTATGATAACATTTTGCCAGTAGTTTGAAAGCACTATTTTCAATCACTTTTTGTGGCAGACTGGTCAATGATCCAAAACCAAAAACATAGGCCTATTGCCAGAAAAATGAGTTTATTTCAGCATTCCTCAAAATCCAGTCATGCAGGAATTCAAAGAAAGATGTAAAATTTACTTCCCAGCTACTACAAGTGCTCAGTCAGAAAAGTCCTGGGGTAGGTCTCAGGAGATAAGGATTTAGTTTTCAGATTTGACCAAATTTACATCATGGCTTTTGTTAAGATACATGACATACAGAAACCTACATGATCACTGGGTTTTCGCCTTCTATCCATACATTGTCTCAGATATAAGGCCATTTTTAAAGGTATTAGACTCCTTTATAAAATTATTCAGTTTTTTTGGAGAGTACAAGGACTGTCTCTCATTCCGACCTTCAACAAATTACCACCCAGTAGAAAACAGATTTCATTGCGTCTATTGTATCAGTGCAGATAAAAAGACTCTACTTTGCTGACACAATTATTTTGTTCTTTAGGAAACTGAAAATGTTTTCTTCTGAGACAAAAACTATTATCTCCAGTTTTAAAAACAAACAAACAACTCCTAACTCTCTTTCTGGATCCTCATTTTACAGGTCAGAACTGTAAGGCTCCATTTCTTTCTTTACAACAGAGAAGTCATGTAAAGTGGTGAGGAAGATATGCTTTGTATATGAGGGCCTATGGTCATGTTGACTTCCCACTTTATTCTTTTCCTTAAGCACTTCACAGCTCAGATTTGGGTAATATCTGAAATGTCTAGGAAAAAATTGATAACACTGTGCAAGCTGACAGTTTCTGCTCATAATGTATCTATATGATAGCTAATTTTCAAGAAATGTTACATGATAAATGGTCATATTTTCTATAATTTTACTCCTGCTTCCAAAACATATATCCCCCCAAGGCTCAATGCTTTTGAGTCATAGCAGGAAAGGGCTCAACAAACAAATTTGTCAGCATTGATCAAAACTGACATTCAGGTTACCCTTCAGAGGCCTTCTGTATCAGTTTTCTTCACCCTGATGTTTTCAAGGCTTCTCATGTGTTTTCATCAGTGGTGATAAACCATTTTGATGTGCATTTTAGATCCAACTTTTGATTCACTAAGTATAGGAAATTCCAGATCTGAACCTTGCTAAATTAATTTTTCAGATTAATTTTCATCAATAAGCAATTGCCTAGTCAAGTGCAATGTGGATAACTCTGCCCCTGAATATTTTATCAATGCTGCCTATACACTGCTCCAACTTCAAATTTTCATGCTGTCTTGGGCTGAGCTGGCAAAATGCCAACTGCCCAACACTGGGTCAGTCTCTTTGCCTCCACACTGACAAAAAGGAGAAAGGGAAAAAACCCCCTCAAACTAGGTTTAAACTTAAAATAACTATATAAATTTATATAGAAAAGAGAAAATTAAGTGAAAACTATAATATAAGACACACTTACACAAGTTAGATATAACAATAATATTTACCTTCCACCGAAAACAGATTCTATCACTCTAGATCCATAAGCACCCCAAAAGACACCCAGCAAGAAACAGAAAGTATAACAACAAGATGTTTCTACTTCCCTGAAGTCAAATAAAAGGCAAGTAGAGGCGGCAGCAGCAGGGCCCAGGCAGCAGGGCAGCAGCTGCTTGTCTTGCCTCTACTTCGGCCATGATGGAACTGCGTGAACACCTCTTGCTCCTGTATTCATCTCTCAGGTTTGCATCATCTGATATGAAATATTTCTTTGGTTACTTAAGTCACGTGATACTTGTCTCTCCTAATCTACATAGGTTCTCTGAGCCTGCTAATTTGAAGCTTAGCTAAAACTAAAGCCCAAACTACCTCACATGCTAATCATTGAATATGCATGAAAATGTTTTCCTTTTAGGAAACTTTGAGATAATTTTCAGTTAAATAGAAGGATCTCTTTTCAAAATACTATAACTAGACAACAAAACCTTGAATCACATTTGGTAAATTCTTTGGTCTTGACAAATGAGAATCTATATCTCAAATGGCATGTTATATAATTTTTAAAGTTTGGTCAGTCATTGTGTACAGCTTTATACATATTGTATGGAGCAAGCATGTCAAAAAACCACATTAATATAGAGCCTATAATTAAAAAATGCCTGGCCATAACCTTTATACTTATGGGATTAAATAAGAAAGACATCAACATATGTTTATGCTTTCTTCATGCAGGCATTTTAGATTGGTGACTACAGAAAGCCTATTAACCAAGAAAATTATATTGGCAACAAGTAGCTTAGAACTACTCTGAATAACATACAATTAGTGTTGTAAAGGCATAATTCATTCTTAAATCTTGTACAATTTTATGCAATTAAAATAACCATAGTGTGTGTTTTTATGAAGAGTAATGCCAAAGCAGTCTTTCATACTAAGAAGTGACTCAAAAAGTGTGTTAAAAGACCTTAAATATTAAAAACAAATTCCTAACCATGAAAGCTTACAAATTCCATCAGCTGAATCTGTTAGCATCCACTTACTGGGCTAATTACAGCAATAAATAAATTACATTATTGTTAATTATATCTTCTAATTCCTATTCCTCTTAGTCTCCTCTACCCAAGGTGTGAGTGGATTGATCTTGCCAGAATAAAACCACCAAATATACACAATAAACACAGTTCATTATCAATTCAAACATTGGAGGGTGAATTCTGTTTTGTTTTGTTTTGTTTTAAACAAGACCAATAAGCATTTAAAAATGACAAAGCAGTTGATAACTAATTGTGTATTTTATATTATTCATCTTTTACGAGCAGTCAGCCTGGCATTAAGGTGACTTATCTCCTATTTTTCATAAAGCTCTGAATATTCACATCTCCCACTGATTTTGTCTTGCAGCTTTGCTCTTTCAGGACTCTAAAAATTAAGGTCCAGAGGTCATTTGATAAAACAGCTGGAGAGTTGTTCTGCAGCAATTAATTTAATTGTCACAAGAAACTGGCAAAATGAATGATTCCAACAAATGCAAAATAAAGAGAAAAAAATGTTTAAAAAATTCTTAGGCAGTTTAGCATTAAGACAAAACCAAACAAAAAACCTTTATCTTCACAATCCTATTTATCTTCCCATAAAACTGTGTGAATTATAGGAACTGCCGGGTTTGTGATATAGAAAAGCTAGAAAATATCTACACATTGTTTAGGTTATGCATGATATTGGTACTAATTTTTACTTCTGAAGATTCCAAAGATCCTTAGTTCTTTCTTAACTCTGGTATGAATTCCACCATGTTTGATTTCTGAACTGATCTAAAAGTTACAAATTCTAGACCCATAGTGCAAACACAGATTAGACACTGGAGGAGAAACAATGTTTCACAGGAGTCACAATATTTTGGATTTAACTATGTTGTTGAATATGAACTTGGCTCACTTAATTTGCTTAAGTTATAGTTCTGTACATGTAACATACAAAAATAGATGGTCTGTGGGAATCATTAGGTATTCAAGGAAATATGCAAAGAATTTGCAGAGTAGATAAAAGCTTCATAGTAAAATGTCAATGAGGTGGAAAATATGGCTTTGTGACATGGTAAGATAATTACAATGCTAATCAAGGACAATACAAGACTCTCCAGTAAAGTTGACAAGCTTGAGAATTAATCCAGGATTAAGCATTTCAAGATTACTAGTGTCCCAGTGAGGAAAAGCCTACAAATTTAGTAATCTTTATAGCAGCACTTCAGAAAGATGAAGCAAAATATTTATTTTCAGAATGGTATTGGGCTGCCTTGCCCCTAATTTATGTCCAGCTACATCTTCATAGGTGTTTTAAAAACTGCTGCAATTTTCAAAGAACACTTTCTTAAGAAACACTTCAATATGCAAAGGAAAATCCATGGTTTTTATACACATGCAGATACTGGTACATCTATTCCCCCTCCTGTCTTACATGAGTGCAAGGTATCTCCCCTATTCACATATTTATAAATATAACCATCCATACTAGTTTCTGTCTGTAGAGCAATGGTCAGATCCTGGAAGCAGAGTAATTGCAAAAAATTAACACTCTGTCCCTTATCAGCTATTTACTGCTGTCCACCAGATATCAGATTGCAAAAACAAAATCCCAAGGGATTTATAGGTGGTGTCACTCACGTAACTACCAGAGAAAGGTTAGTCACACCTTTTATTCACAATCATCCCACTTTTAAAATCCAGCTAAATGATAACAATTATAAACATAAAACATGCTTACAGTTCAAATTCTATACCTCACATGAAAGCCAGCTCAGCATAATTATTTTTCTCCCCACTGAAAAGCATGAATTGATGACAACATTCCCAGATGAACATCCCTTTTTATTTCTTCAAAGTTTTGCTGTGAAGAGACATTTTATCATTTCATCCTATTCCTTGTTACATGGAAATTCAGGTTGACAAAAGATGTCTCAAAAAATGGAAGAGTTTGCTTCTAACCTTTCTGTTAGCCCCACAATACACAGCACCTGCATCATAGGAAGACTGAAAAGATTTTCTGTTAATTTCAGCTAGCAAAATCATAGCTAATTTAATCATTAATGACATATGTTACTGAGAAATTGAGTGGTTGCATTCTACTGGAAAGGCGTAAATTGGCATTTTTTAAACAATATAAAGGCCTAAATTGACATGACATTCCAGCCTAATGTAAAATCTCCATCAGGTCTGTATGTCTTTTGACTAGTGAAAACAGGCAAACATCAACTACAATGATTGTTTAGGATTCAGAAAATAGTTTTTACCATAGAAAAAAAAGGCCAAGATTAACAGTGTAAAGTTTACATTTAACTTCCAAAATGAATCAGAATAGAAGACAGCACACGTTCTCTTACATTAATTTGTTTCTTTTCTATTAGATATCTTTTTGATAATGTCAGGAGAAGGAGTTGAACATTATGATTTCAATAAAGATGGAATATGAAATAAGGTAGTGTAAATAGAAAGGCCTGTTGATAAATAAGAAGAGAAGCATGGGAAGTTATTGCACTTCAAAGTCTGTGGTTGGAATAAACCAATGCCCCTAATTTCTTTAGGCTGCCAGCTGCCAACTGAGAGTGTATTTTAGACTTTCAGGAAGAAGATAAATGACTTTAATATGTAACTTATACTCTAAGATAGAATTTCTCCATATCTAACATATTTTTTGTCAGAAAAAAAGTCTGTCAGAACCTCTAGCATGATATATGATTATTTATAAATCCAGAACCAGACTCTAAGTACTCATTCTGGCATTAGACACTACGATGCAATTCAGGATATTTCAAGTTTTTCAAAACCTGAGATATTAGAATTTTAATGTTTTAAAAAGAAGAAAGGTAAAAAATATACTTGACTGGCCCCTATGAGAACTAGCCCTTCAGCAATCAAATACAGCAAATGAGATGTGTCAGGAAGACCAACATAGCAATGTACTGCAGTAGTAGATGAAGTAGAATTAGAAATATCCAAGATGGAGTTAGTAATGCAAGGGGTACACCTGAGTCACAACACCTCATTTATCTACCCGTTATGGGCTGTAAAGCACAGAAGAGATTTAAACGACATAAAAAACCATAATGTCATCATTTTGAAGATATGAGGGGTCAGAATGAAATGAACCTATAGTCCATTCCCGCAAGATGGTTTGGGAAAAGGAGGGAACATCTTTGTTGAAAAGCAGCTAAATATCAGCAAATGTATGTATAGGTACTGCTAGCAGAACTGTAGGTGGGAGTCAGTGTCTTGCTATCACAGAAGAGATGAAAGGTTGGGCAGAGATAGGTCACAAGGACTTAAAATATGAAAGCAAGTCATTTATGTGTGGTGCAGCGGGAACAGAAAGACAGTGGAGAGAAGTAAAAAGAGGATTAACAAGAGCTAATCCTAGATATGAAGGTTTGTATGGTTTATGTAGATTATCGTCTCTGCAGTGGTAATGGATTTGTTGCAGAGTGGCACCCAAATGTGTATATTTTCTGCAAATTATGAATTTAAATCTGTCAAGATGATTTTTGAGTTACAGGTCATCAAAAATGTTTTGATAGAAAGCAGCTGCACAGTGAAGGTTACAAGCAGACTTCTGAATATGCTAAAATGTTTTTTCTTTGTTTTGCAGAGCAAAAAAAATTTTAAATTGTAACCAAGGAACAAAAGAATTTGCACATGCTCTGAAGGTGAAAGACCTGGCTGTTAAATTACGTATATTTGAAAATAATTCCTAACTTTAATTTTCCTTAATTCATCTAACATTTCTTGCAGGTACTTCATCTGAAAGAAATACTAATTTTCAACCAAAGAAATACTGACAGAAGATTTATGCTTCACTTGCAGTAAAACAAGACAAGCAACTGAGCAATGTGCATATAAATATTTAAATATATAAACACAGTGAATCCTATTCTATACCTTATAGTCAGCCACAAGAAAAAAGTCTCTTCAGAGGAAAGCTGGGAGCTTGCAGAGATGCGCATGGGCTGTACTCACCAGCTGGGAGAGCCCCGAGTCCCTTCCTATGGGGAGTAGTTGGCACATCTGACACACTGTCAGTTAAACTGTTAAGGTCAGAAAAAACAGAAACTTATTTGGAAACTTATGTTGTCCCTAACATAGACGTTTCTAGGGAAACTTGTGACCCTGGAGAGTGTCAAGCAGACTAATGCTTAGAGTTATTACCGTCTATAAAAATGAACATATATCTTGCCTTGAAGGGTCAAAAATAATCAGAACAATATTATCTCCATGTTCATCCTCTGTGAATACTGTTTCATGAACTCATATCCTTCCTTTTACAAAGAGCAGGCTAATTTTCTGAGTAGAATGGAAATTTATTAGGATGTCTGAACCTCCTAATAAACTTCAAAAAATAAATCACTGTCCAATAAGATTTTTCTTTGGTATATAACACCAGTTTTTCCTGTTTCAAGGGTAACTGTCTGTAATCTAATCCTACTTTTTAAAAAATATCCTCCCTGTAGAGATTATGTCAATTAACTACAGAAATGCTCTTGAGATTCATGAGTGTCAGAATTTATGTGCTCAAGTGATCTGATCATTTATTTTATGGTAAATCTCAAATGTGTGATGTTTCTGGTGTAGTCTGATGTTTACTGAATGTCACAGATTGCTTCTATACTGGAGAACTATTCAGTAAAATATTAATTATATAGCTGATGCATGCAACTGGGTTTAAGAGCTGTTTTTTCAATAATATGCCCTTGTACACAATTTCTGGGTTTTTTTGGAACTGCAGCTATTTCTTTCTCTGTACTATATTCTGATTCAATTCAACATGCACCAATCTAGAGACACTGTATATGGGGGTGATGTTTTTTTTCTTGTTTTCCTGTTTTATTTCATACCTTAAGGTCTCCCCCAAGAAGGACTGTGTTTCTGAAACTTGAATTTGTAGAAGGCACTTGGAGGGTTTATCTGGGCAAATTGACTTCTAATCACATAATGTGACTGTATTTATAACATGGATTCTCAGGGAATAGTTGATTTATCTGTACTTAGTGATACTGTGACTATACAACATTAAGGATGGGTTATTACGACTCTTGTAGAGCTACTGCCAGAAGTTGGGCTTCAATGATCCTAATGGATCCCTTCCAACTCAGGATATTCTATGATTCTATAATGGACAGGCCCTCAAGCATGCAATGAGAAGGTCTGGAGATATGCAAAATCATAGTGAAAGATCAAGACTTCAGACTGAGATATCTTTGACATTATTCTGAGATTTAACTTGTCAAAGATAGAAGTTTTCCAACAATGCACAAACCAAACAGTGCTAACCAAAGTAAAAACAGATTAATATTTTTCCAAAAATTATGTTTCTCCAAATAGTTTTTGCTTTGCTATTTACTTTTGGGTGGGTATTCTAAAATGATAATATGGCAAAAGAGCTTGAATTCTACTCATTTGATGTTCAGAAGTATATAGAATCCTGAAATCATAAAATCTTAGAATATGCTGAGTTGGAAGGGACCCACAAGGATCATCAAGTCCAAGTACTGGCCCTGCACAGGACAAGCCAAGAGTCACACTGTGTGCCTGAGAGCACTGTCCAAATGCTTCTCAAACTCTGTTAGTCTTGGTGCTGTGACCTCTTCCCTGGAGAGCCTATTCCAGTGTTCAAACACCCTCTGGGTGAAAATTTTTTCCTGATATCCAACCTAAACCTCTCCTATCTCAGCTTTCTGCTCTTTCTTCAGGTCCTGTTCCTGGCCATGAGAATGAAGAGATCAGTACTTACCTCTCCACTTTCCCTTGTGACAGTGTTGTAGGCTGCAATGAGGTCTCCTCTCAGTCTCCTCCAGGCTGAACAGATTGAGTGATCTCAGTCACTCTTCATTTGGCTCCCCTCAAGTCCCTTCATTATCTTTGTTGCCCTCCTTTGGACATTAGGAGCTTAATATCTCTCATATTGCAGTGGCCAAAACTGCACACAATGTTCAAGGTGAGGCTGGCCCAGTGCAGACCAGAGTGGGACAATCCCCTCCCTCGACCAGCTGGTGATGTTTTGCCTGATGCCCCCCAGGACACAGTTGGCCCTCCTGGCTGCCAGGGCACTGCTGACTCATGTTAAACTTGCCGTCAACCTGCAACTAAACCCAACCCAAATATGTTAATTTTCACTTGTTCCTTTCTGTACTGACATTTGTGTGCTTGTCTGTATATACCCACATACACACAAACACACTGTCTATTTCATTTAAGTTTGTTTACTGTTTCTTGACAGCTGCTTAGAACTAGTGCAACATAATGTACTATATCTTCTAAAATCAGTTCTTACAGATAATATTCCAAAAGGTTTGAAGTTTGAATTTGTAGGATTTCAGACACAAAATAGAGCACAATCTGCAAATATCCTGCTTTATAAAGGTAATCATCATCATCATCATGGCCAGGCTTCATGAACAAAGATTTGGGAAGGGCACTACTCACGCTTGCTGCAAGCGTACTGGTGGCTAAAAAGGCCAATACAGGATAGGCAAATCTGGTCACAAAAGGCACAGTGGAACATCTCCTTTGGCAATATTGGCGAGGAATGGTTCTTTCTGCATTGCCTTTTCTCCTTAGTACTGACTCTGTGCATTCTGAAGGGAAGCAGCATCGTCGTGAATGGTGTGTCTCCAAGAAACCTGATTGGAGGCCAGAGTGGACCATTGATGGCAGTCAATATGGCCAAGGCTGAGGTGTTGTTTCAGGGAGTCCTTG
>JAOXXN010000395.1:71514667-71529644 GCA_026770055.1 Myrmophylax atrothorax
CATTCTAGTACCATAGCTTATAATTCAATTTATTATATCTATTCTTTTTACTATTATGTAGTGAATAAGTTAAAGCAAGGATGAATTTTAGCTTTTGTTTTGTCAATTAATTGAGAAGATGAATCTGTATAAATTTTCATTGTCAGTACTGATCAGTAGACTTTAGTAGGCACTTTTTTTCTCTCTATCATATTATAGGTCTTAAGTTGTCTAAGTGTATATTTTCAGAGAAAAATCGTTAGGGTGCACTGAGAGAGAGATTTTAAAACTAACAGTGTAATAGATCAGCATGACTGGTTTTATTTATGGTATTCATTGGTTCAGCATGAAACACAGCACATGTTTAAATTGTATTCGTTAAAGAGTCTGCACATAAAATATTTAAAGTGAGAATAGAAAGCCCTAAACAGAAGTTAAATAACCCTAAGGGAGAAGAACTATTGCATGAAATGATTCAGTCTATCAATGTTAAAAATATCCACATGCCAGAAGAATACATTGTGTCTATCAAACAAAATTCTGTAAAGGTGTATTAAAATGCAAAAGAATTCTGGTCCTGTGTGTATGATTTATTGGACACTGATAGTTTGTTTTTTTAAAAATAACCACCTAAATTTATTAACAGAAAAAGCTTACATTTGTAGGTTTGGGGGTTTTTTTCGTTTCTTGCCCTTCCCTGCCCTATCCTATTGCATTTGCGAGTAACATTTTTTACTTTTAAGCACACTTTCATTCCTCTCTGTTGTCCCCCCTACTTTTCAAACAGTCACAAAATAGGGACTTGTTGAGTATGTTTACCTTTTAGATATTTCCTATTAGTAAATTATTTTGAGAGAGTTGATGGTGACCTATTAGTTTTACTCCTACTTGTCCCTAAAGCATGGAGATTACATTTGAATGTAAAATTTTGAAAGATCTGGAAACATGAGATACTGTAAACTCTCCATTATTAATAAGAAGGAACCCATAATTTTAATTACTGGAAATAAAATCCTTGTATATTAGTAACAATTGAAACCACTATTCTTTCTCATTTTGTTTGGTTGGTTTTGGTTATCATTTTTTTTTCACATCATGAACAATATCTGTCAGAAAATTGTAGCTAAATTTATTTCTATAAAGGCCGTGCTGACTAAGTTTAAGCATTTGTGAAATGCTTTGCTGATAGGATTATATATCTGCTTTATTAGTCTGGCAAGTCATTTCTTGAAAGCAGAACTTTAATGCAAATGAAACAAAGTAGGTTTAATTTTGTGTCAGAATTATACACAAAATCTGCAATATAATAAAAACTCCTTTGCCAAATATATTTGGTATGTCAGTATAAAAAAAAAATTGCTTTATATTCTGGGGGAGAGTGGCAGACTAGAAAGAAATGCAGGAAAGAAGATTAAGGTTTCACATTTTTTAACATACATTGGAAGCAATTTCATTGAACTTAAAACCAAATCCAAAATCTATTGTGTTTCCAAGCATCAGTGAATCAGGAACTTGGAAATTAAACTGATGATCTGTCTTTTGAGTGCAGTGTTTTCAAAAGTTGTGCCTGTTGCTCTTTACTTTCATTATAAAATGAAATTCAATCCTTAACCAGTGTTTGATTTATAAAGCCTGAAGAGGTTCTGCTAACTGCCTCTAATGGACCTTGCAAAACTGAGTTTTTCATCTCCAGTTGTCCCCAGCATTTTCCTCTGTCATTTTTACTCAACATAAAAAAAAATAAAAATAAATAAAAATAATTTCTTAACATCATACTGCATAAAGGACAGGAACATTTTTCTGAAAGTACTTTAAGAAAGTTATTACAGATTGATGACAGTTGATTATAAGAATACATTTTTGGCAGACTCTACCAAATACCACTGTTAAGTGGCTGAAAACCAGTGTTGCTTTAAGGGAATCAAGATACCTGCACTAATATGAACATGGACATGTATGAATATTGTATGAGAAAATAAACTGACTACCTTTGGGGAGGACTAAATGCTTGCACAGGTTGCTACCTAGTGTCCACATGTGTAATCTGATAGCATCACTGGTTAATCTATATGGTTATTCTATGCTGTATTTCCTCGGGGGCTGCAAAATACTTATTGATTTTACTTCAGTTTGTTTCACTATCTTGCATGTTCACAGTAACTCTCAGTAAAATGAAAGAAGTCCCATTTCTGCCTTTTTTCTCTAGACCACAGCCTCCTGCCCTTCTATATGACCTAGGCATTTTCAACATTTATATAATTTCTGTAGCAACAGTGCTCATATCCTCCATTGCACCTTTACCAGTCCTTCAAAAAATATTTTTTCTGTGTCATCTATTTCCTGCCTTACTATGCTTCTTTTAATAAACATTTCCATATGAAGTCTCCTCATGCTGCAGCAGAAACAAGTGTTGCCTTTTTCCCTCTTGTGTAAGAAGAGAGATGACAGCATCAGCACTTATATCAGGTAATAAAAAAATTGGGTTGTTTTAAAGTCCATGTAAATGCAACCTTATTTCAGATCAGTCTGGACAATCCCTATATGTAGTAAGCACCAAAGAGCTCCTTCTTCACAGTTCTCTCCGCCTAGTACAGCAAAATGAGGTGCATATCATAGTTTGATCCTGTGTACAGTATTACCACTGTTGATGCAAATACTTCTCCTCTATAATGGATATATTCTGCTTATTTAAGAAATTGATTCCTTTTCTTTTAAATTGATTAGAAAAACAATTGTCTTTCTGGTCTGTAACATCACAGTATTACTTGCATACAGTCTTTATGATTCTTACATCTTAAAGGCATGACTTTGGTATGCCTATTAATAACTGTTTCGAATCCTGTGTCACCCCTTTGTTAGATTGAGTTTTGAAACATACATTTTGCAAAACAGCCTTTACTTTTTTGGTAAAACCCTTTTGATGCAAGTTCATATTAAAATTTGCAAAACTCTTGTATATCCTTTTTCTGTGAAAACAGAATTTGATATAAATTTTTTACATGGTTATAATTTTGAGACATTATGATTATTTTTATTTGAAACAACTGTTGCTAGGAAATTTGTAACAAAAGATTTCCTTTTTTTCTATAAGAATATTTTCATATTTTTCTTGAGCTTGAAGTAAAATTTACAGAGCTATACATAAACACGCAGCTTTCCAAATGGTTTTGTCTACTTGACTGTTAAAATTTAAGCTATTATAAACTTGCTTGGAAACCATGAGAAATGAGATGTGTGTTTCATACAAATGAAAATGATAGCCACATAACATTTCCCACTGCACTCAGGCAGTACCTGTAGTAGTGTCCAGTTTTGGTCCCCACAATTCAAAAATATATAGATAGACTGAGAGGGTCCAAAAGAGGACCACAAAGATGATCAAAGGGCTGGAGACCCTGTGCTATGAGGAAAGACTTGAAAGAGTTAGGGAGAGAAAATCGCTCATGGTGACCTCATCATATTATTCCATTACTTGAAGGCTGGCAACAAAAAGGACAAAATCCTTTGTGTTTTCTTCTTGACGTGAAGAGAACAAATGGCAATGGGTACATTTTATATGTGGGGTGATATATTCATCTCAATATAATAAATAATTTTTTGGAATGAGAATTATCAGTCATAGGAATAACCTCCACAGAGATGTTCACCACGTGTTTTCAAGATGCAGTTTGACATGGTACTAGATAATGTCATCTAGACTACATTTCATGCAAAATATTGGACCAGATGTTTATTCCAACATGAACTGTTCTAGGTTTCTATGGTTATTTTTTAAACTACTTGATATGTAAAAAAAAAAAAAAATCTTAAGTTAAAATTTTAAGGGAATACTTAGAATAGTTTGCAGTCAGCTTTGCCCACCATAAACCTGACTTTTTATACATTGTGAAAAAAGAACATGGATTAACTGGCCAGTCTTTTCAAGTACACAAACCTGAACATTAATATACACATCAAAATGAAAAGATGCTGGTGACAGATAACCTTTGAGCATCCCTCCTGTCTATCTGTTTATGAGTGAGTGGTTAGTAAAGAAATGGATATTGCTTTTCATACTGTAGGACAACATTCAGCTTCTTTATCATTAGGTCTCAGGAAGTAATGTACTAGTGAAAAGAATACATTATATTCCAAAAAAAGAATAGTTAGTGAGAAGTAAGAGTGTCACATTTTCATTTAGTACCAAAGAAAAAAAATAAGTAGTGTTGCCAAATATATATGAAATACATAGTACATATAACTAACAACATGGGAATGTGAGTTCAGACAAGTACAATTGACGAATCCCCAAATATAATCGAGTAGAGGATGTAAGTGTTGCTCATCAAAAAGCCTGTTCAACAGAACACTTTTACATTTTAGCTCTGGTAAGTCTGTATTAAGTTTTCCTTTGGTGCTGTTTTCCCCGGTTTTCCAGATAAATGAAATCTGAAAAAACCAGCCAATTTTATGAATTTCAATTATTAAATTTAGATAATAATTCTGGTCTAAAATTGCCAAGGATAATAGCTTTGATGCATCACAGGATGTTTAAGAACCAATATGCTGAATTTAGAAAACTGATTAACATTGTATAAATATCTGTTATGAGCTTTATTTCATATTATGTTGAGATAATGTGACCTGGTTTTCAGTAATATATTATAAAATGAAATAATTTCTCCTAATAAAATATTGTATTTCATAATGTCAGAGAGAAAAGGTACATAATTTTAAAATAAGAAGTAGGTAATGATTTCTTCAATGCGGAGAAAAATATAGCAGGAGTTGGAGCATTAGAGTGCTAGTAAACAGAAAGATAGTCTCCATGCAAATATATTAGATATTTCTGTAGATTATTACTGAAATACACTGTCTTTCCAGTGTCCTGGAAGAAACTTTGTGTGATTAGGGTTTTTTGCAACTAAAATTGTCCTAATGCATTCCCTGACTTAACTGTCATTACCCCAAGGCTCACAAAGCTTTCCAGCTATGCAATCCCTTGTATTACTTTAATCTTCTTTTCTATCTCGCATTTCACCATTTGTCAGACTTGAAATTTTTCCTTCCATATCCCCATAAGCTGCTTGTTTGTCCACTCCAGAATCAAAAGTTATATCCAAGCACTTGCTAGCTTTTTTGTCAATTGTTTTAGTCTTCTCCTAGCTGAACTTCCTTCTTTTAGTCTGTTAAAAATGCCACCAGTAAAGTTACTCTTCGACTGCTGTTTTGTTCAGATTTGGCTTTTCTTTCAAACTCTCACCAGCATTTCCACACAGAATATGTAATGTTCAGGATCTTAATGTTTTTTGAGCTTTAAGTAATTTATAGTTTTGACCTTTTTCTTCAGCATTTTCTGGTTTTGCTTCTTTTGTAACTACATGCATTGCTTGCATCCCTTTAGCTTTTGATTTAAGTCTTTGCCTTCTTTGCTGCTCATTCTGCCTTCAGCTGGCCTTCTAAGATTCCAACCTTTTCTTTTAAATATAAATTGCTCCTTCAAGGAAAATGGCCATATGTAACATCTTTTTTTTCAGGAAAATTTTGGTTGTTATTACTAATCAAATATAGCAAAGGATGACAAAATTGACATCTCTCTACAATGAGGTGACTAATGGATGAGGACACAGAAGTAGATGTTTATTTTGACTTCAATGAGGCTTTTGACAGTGTCTTCCGTAACTTACTGATAGATAAATAATGAAATGAGGTCTAGAAAATTAAAAGGGAGGCAAATTGAAAGGAGGCTCAACTGCAGGGCTCAGAAGGCTGTGATCAGTGACAAAATGTCCCTCTAGAAGCTAATCTCTAGTGGAATACTCCAGAGGCTAATATTGAAGTCCATGCTGTTTGACATAATGACCTGGACAATTGGAGAGAGCAAAACTTCATCAAGAGTGCAGATGATACAAAAGCAGGCAGAGTGAATGATAGACTAGATGGATGTGCTGCCATTCAGAGAAATGGTGACAAGCTGGAGAAATGGACTGAAAAGAACCTCATTCTCTTCAGCAAAGGTGAATGCCAAGCTGTGCACCTAAGGAGAAATAACCCAAGCATTGGTGTATGCTGGGCAATGACAAGCTGGAAAGCAGCATCTGAGGGCCACAATGCTGTTGTAAAGAAGGCCAGTGACTGCATAAGGCAGATATGGTGGGTTGGTCTTGGCTGGCTGCCAGGTTCCTCCCAAGCTGCTCTATCACTCTCCTTTCTAAACTGGATAGGGGGAGGAAATATAGAAGGAAATGAAAAAGCACATCGGTTGAAATAAGGATAGAGAGCTCACTCACCAATTTCTGTCACGGGCAAAACACACCCAAATTGGGGAAATGAATGGAAATAAAACAAAATTAAAACACCATCCCCTCACTCCTCCCTTCTTCTCTGGCTCAACTTCACTCCTAACTTTTCTACCTCCTTCCTCTCAGTGCTGCAGGGGGTTGGGGAACAGGGACTATGTCAGTTCATAAAGCCTTTTGTCTGCTACCTCCCTCTTCATGCTTTTCTCCTGCTCTAATGTGGGTCCCTCTGAGGGGATCCAGTCCTTAGAGAACACCTCCATTGTCAGTCCTTCCTATGGGTTGTAGTACTCCAAGAACTGCTCCAGCATGAATCCTTTCCATAGGTTGCAGTCCTTCAGGAATGGATGCCACCATCATGTGCCCTGCAAAGGACTTAAGTCCTCCAAAAAAACCCTGCTTCTCTGTGGGCTCCTCTCCATGAATTCTCCATGAATTCTCACTCCTTTCTTAGATTCTCCACAGTATTTTTTACTGTTTCTTAAACACATTGTCACAGTGACACTTCCAGCATCAGTGATTGGCTCAGCTTTGGCCAGCAGTGAGTCTATTTTGTAGCTCGCTGAAACTGTCTGTGTTTGACATGGGGACTACTTCTGGTGCCTTCTCACAGAAGCCACCCCTGCAGCCACCACACCTAGAAAAAAAAACCCTATTGCAATGCAAATCTGATACCGCAGATAACTGACAGCAGTTCAAGGGAAGTGGCCTTTCTCCTCTGCCCAGCCCTGGTGAGACACAACTGAAGTCCATGTTTGAGCTCCCCAGTACAGAAGATATGGACTTATTGGAAGGAAGTTGAGTGAAGGACCACAATTTTGGTGATGTAACTGGAGAATCATATGAGGAAAACTGAGTGAGATGGGACTATTCACACTGTGTAAGAAAAGGTTCAGGGGAAATCTTATTATTGTGTTTATATACCTGATGGTAAAGAGTAAAGAAGGTGGAATCAGTACCTTCTCAGTGGTGTTCCATGACAGGAAAAGTGGCAATGGGATCTAAATGAAGAATAAGGCATTCTATTTTGGCACAGGAAAGAAAAAATGTTTGGGGGGTGATCAAACACTGGCACAGGCTGTCCAGAGAGGTTATGCAGTGTCTGTGTAACTATTCAGCATTCAATAGAGAACAGCCCTGTGCAATCTGCTTTAGTTTATTTCCATAGGCCCTTTCCAATGTCAACCACTCTATGTGGTTTTCAGTGAAATTCACTTCCATATTTGCTCCCATACTTGCTTCATGATGCTTTTTATTTAGTGAGCTATTCTTTCTCTCCCCACTGTCTAACTATTGGAAGATTGTTATTTTTCAAGTAGAACTAATGGGAACTAGATTCCTATGTAGTTGATTTTGAAAGAATTGTTTCATATCTTTAAAATCTAAACTCTCAGTGTGTTATGATTACTATATCAGTTAATAATAACAGTAATTCTTCCTGGCAAGAGCAAACAAGCCATAATGGGTGCTTCTGTTTTTCCCTAGGCTTTTCTGGCACAAGAGTGGTTTTTAACATTCAAGCAATCTGGCATTAGTAAAACTGTCGGGCACTTGTTAACTTTAGACCCTTTGCATTTTATTTCCAGATTTTCAAATCTTTGGTGCTTTTGCCAATAAGAGCTGATAAGCTGCTGCAGTTTTAGATGAACCATCCTCAGGTCTGATTGTGCTTTTAGCTTGAACATCAAATCTTCCAGAATAACTTAAGGCTTCCCTGAGCTGCCTGGTGCTATGACCTACAGGGAGGAAAATAACACCTTGAAAATTCATTTTCATAGATAGGCTAGATTAAATAGCAGAACCTCCTTCACAAATGTTAAAAAACAGAAAAAAAAATTATAATTTTCACATAGACTGGAAAAATATTTGGGCTTTATGGAACTCCCTTACAGTTCTTCTTTATCCATTCTCGCAGTGATAGGAGAAAAACAAGAAGATGGAATAATTGTTCTCTCCTTGCTCCTGCACCTGTAATCCAAGTGCATTTTGCAGTTCTGATTGCAGCAGAACAGCTCCTGAGAGAATCACCCCAGCATATCCAAGAGCTACTGGTGACTATAATTTTTCATCATATGAAATTAAGCACTGAAATTGAATGAGGTAATATATTTAAAAATTTAGTTTAATTCTACAGTACCATAAAAGTAAGGAGAAGGTCTTTATTCAAATGATACTGTAACAGAGCAATACATAATAATAAATTTTATATCTATAGGTAGTCGGGAAAAATATATGCATATTTACTGTTCACTTTGTAATATCTTAATTCCTACTTGGACTCAGTCCTATTTGGACTCTCTCCCTTATCCAGCTGATTATAACTGCCAGCAATAAACCACAGAGATCTTCCTTGTAAACTTATACTACAAGTATTTGAGTTTTAATTATCCATTTTTTTTGTCTGTGACACCTGATTTTATATATTCCATGACAAACATTAGACTATCGATACTACAATAGATGTCGTGATTTCTTTAACAATGTCCTCCACAACTTGCAAGAGAAAAGTTTAATCACGTTTCTTAACATGTACCTTTTACTCCTTACTTCATCAGATTACAGTCATAAATATGAAGAAATATTTTAATTATGTAGAAAATTGATGTGTATCTCAATTGTATGCTAAAGTCTCTTGAACTGTAAAACATAGCACTTGATTTATATATATATCAGTCTTACAAAAGTTGGGTAATATTTCCCTCAGTGCAAATAAAGACTAAAAGTAGCGTCCACAATATCTCAAAATTGGCGGGCCTTGTGCAGAATAAAACAGCTACGTTTACATTACAGTGTGAAATGACCTTTGTCTTATGACACATATGAGGAATTATAAAAGGCTACTTCAAATTCTAGGCCTCCAGCTCCAAATCTTAACTTTCTACTCTCTGATTTGTTGTGAAAAACTACAGATAATTATAGGATGTGCTGTATTTTCACACACGCACATACAAAACCTCAAATGTATAAAATGATTTAACTTAGAACATTATTTTTCTATTTTCTTTATAAATTTTACTCAACCAATGAATTAGAAATTAAATACAGACTTTTTCCCAAATACATTTCATGGACATAGCTGATATCTGATATATTTTGGTCTCATGACAATAAAAGCACATAGGAAGTACAGCAACTTTATAAGCAGAGAGACAATCCCTCTGACAACTGCTTCACCTTGGATTAACACTTCTCTTTAATCATATAATGGAGATATCAACAGGTTCACATACACAGGGTCATTTGTTGTACAAAGGCAGGGCTTTATAAAAGCAAACAAAAAACCCCCACCATGTAAATGGTCAGGCCAGGTCTAAATGCAATAGTATCAATGTGACAGGGCCTGAGCAGTTGCTTGTTCATCTGAAAAAAGTCAGTGCCAACATTTCTAGCAGTCATACTGGTGGGTGCTTAATTTTAGGCACATATGTGTGAACATTGGCTTTCATACTGCCAAGTAACAAAATGCAAGCTGAACTTCTAAAATAGTTTGCTCTGACAGCTATAATGAGCATAGAAATGACATTGTGATACTTGAGCATAGGTACAAGCATCATCTGTAAACATCGGATTATTTGTTACAGTTAGGATCCAAGACAAAGAAAGTTTAAAGAGAGTTATGTGTTGATCTAGTGACCATGTTTAAAGTTGATATTTATTCCTAATTTAAATCAAAGCGATATTGCAAAAGCAGGATAAAACTTCCTCAGAATATTATGAGGTGAGGAGGGGATACTTTTGCCTTAAATGAAGGGTTTAAAACTCATAAGGAACACAAGGTTCAACTTTTGCAGTCTAAAGCAAAGATAACCTAGCACAGGGTACTGCAAAACTTCTCAGGATGGCACTCAAAAATCACTTCTCACTGGCATATACCATGCTTATATATGTGCTTAAAATAAAAACGATAATATGAGAATATGATAAATATTTGTTGGGGTTTTTTTTCTTGTTTTCCATTTTTTTTCTCAAATTCTATACTGCATCACCCTTCTGAATCATTTGGTTTTCATTTTTGTTGTTGTTTGTAGCTAATTTGACTGGTACCTCTTACAGAATATATGTTGATGATAATCTGTTTTGATCAGACATTTATTACCTGATATGTGATACGTTTCTGTGCTCCAGGTGGATTAGAATCATATGGATCATGCAATTTCAGGATTGTGATGTTTGCAATCATGAATCAGGTCTTAATTTTACTCTATACAAGGAGTTTTGCTTACAGCACTCAGGGAACTAATCTTCACAAGAATATATATGAAAAATCCAATGCACAAATTCAGCACTGGAAACTTTTTAATAAGCTTTGCTAACATGCTTACGTAGAAAATGAATTGTGGAAAATTCAAATATTCTGATGGTTATTTTCAGTTTCCTATTTAACTGATAATGAGCAATAGACATTTTGATGTCTTTTTATGCCAACAAATATTTTGAAAGAACTTCCATCACACAGGAAATTATTTTCATATTACTTATGAAAATAATAATAATTTTTTTTATTCAGTTGGATTCACATTGTTTTCTTTTTAAAAAGGCTGTGAAATTGAAACTGGGTGAAATCAAAATTGTTGGCTACTAAAAGCACTTATGTTGAAGCTCTTTGTGTTGTTTATCCTTACACAGGGAATAAAACCATCTTTTATCAAAATCAGTTCAGATTAAACAAATGTCTGTGGGAAATGAAGGGATAGCTTCACTACCCCACACAAACATAGTATCACTTAGAGTTGCTAAGCTTTAAGGGAATAAAAAATGCTCAGACAATGTTAATTTTCTAGGGTATCAAGATTTTTCAGCTTGCCTCTGGCAAGAAAGAGCCATTCCATAACAGAATTTTTATCTCTGCCTTAAGAGGGTAAAACCAGTTTTCCACTGCATTTATATTTACTCTCTCTAGTGCAGATGTGACCATTTAATTTTGATAACTGTTCTAAAAATCTTTATGAGGATATAAAAAATCTTGCCTCCACTTAAGTCCTCTTAATAAGAATATTCAAAAGAATATTTTCATACAGAGAATCAGACAGTATTTGCATATATAATATTATTTTACTTCTGAAAATATAATTTATTATATTTAAGATTATAAATTAATTTTTTTATTACAATGCAATGTTTAAGAAAGTAAGCCCTTAATATGGTGTAACAGGGTGGATTCTAAGAGATGCTGGGAAGTGAGACAAAAGCACTGTTGAGAGGTTAGCAAAATAGTATCTTTATTACCATAAGCAGATAAGTAAGGGGAGTTTTGATAAAAAGAACGAGGGAAAGAAGGAGGGAGACCAAGGCAATAAACCCAAACATGTAAGCACCCCACTTACCAAGGGATTACTCACATAGGTTGTCATATTGACCCAGAACACTTAGATTCTCCAGAGAAATGAACAGGGACTGCAGTCTCTAAGTGCCAGCTGGCTCACAGCAATAATGGACATCCCCATTATTAAGAAACAAGGTCTTTTTGTGAAGCAAACCAGCAACCAGAGCACAAGTCATCTGCTCTTAAAATACAGTCTGCAAGTAACGTCTGACCAGGCAGGTGTGGCCAGCACTGCCCAGCCAGAGGTCTCTGGCTCCCCGTTCTTTTTATGTAAGGGTCCCCCATCTGCACATGGGTGCAGGCATTGGAATTGCCCCTGAGCATGTGTATAATCACTCGGGGGTCTCCAGAAAATGGGTCTGAGGGCAGCTTTCCTCTCCCTTCTCTTCAGTTTCTCCTCCAAATGTCCTCCAAATGCTGTCAGCAAATCAGAGAAAACCATTCATGTTCAGTTTACAGAGAGCTCCGTCTTCAAGGGCAAAGCTTTCTTCTTATCAATGCTTGTTACCAGTAGCTCGGTAGGAAAAGAATAAACTTTTCCCAGGTGGCTGGCCAAAACACAGACCAAAAAAAAAGTCAACACTCAACTGATTACCAATACATAGGGTGAGTCTCTGGAGCTAAAATAGATTATTTCACAGCATGCACCATTCTTAGTAATAATGGGCATAATAAATTGTCATGTTTATTACCTTTCACTGCATGAGTTTTCAGCCTATCAAACAAAATAGACGGACTTTCAAGAAACATAGAAGAGGTGGTGGGTGTCAGTTTCTTTATAAGTGTTAATGTTAAGTCTATCACTGTCATTAATGAGTAGGTGGTAAACCATTTCTTTAAACTGAATAGTAGCAGTGGTGAGTGCTGTGGAATCTAACATATGAGTATAATGATCTTGTTCAAAACCCGAGATGTTATGCCTGTATGAAGAAAATCACATATACATGTGCAGAAATCAAGAATGTCCTGTTTTCAAACATTTCTAATAAAAATTATTTTCTCTAACACCTTAAAATATTCTGTAAATGACATATTGGAACTGTTCAACATCAAAAAAAATTGCAGGACTAACTGATTCAATAAATTGAAATAAGTGAATACAAATCTAATTTATACTTACAAGCCCAAATTCTCAGAACACCCTTTTTTGGCTTCTTTTCTTCAGTGATCACATTTGTGAAGTTCTCAGCCATTGCATTCTGGAATAAAATGTATCTTTTTATGACTGGTTATGCCAACAAAAAAAAGATAATTTTAAAACCCAACACTAAAAGTGGATGTGGTGGATGTTTATGTTTTTTGTTTGTTTTTTTTTCTTTTCTTTGTTACTCAGCTTGTACCACCCTAATGTAAGATATTACCAGTTCATCTAAGCTTACTCATAAAAAAAATATTCATATTGGAAATATCTTGGCATTTATTCATATCCTTCTGACATTATCAGGGTTAATTAAATGATAACCCCCTCATTTGTGGAACATGTGAGAGGCAATAACATCACCTGGGCTTACAACCACAGAAGCTGCACAAGGCCATGTTTACTGCTATGTGAAATGCTCCAGCACCTATTATTCATGTAATTTAGAAAGTGAAAGAAAATCAGAAAATCAGTCCTCATATCACAGTGGACTATGGAATTAGAGGGATAAGAAATATATTAGTATGGCTGTCTTCAATGGCAACATGACTTCAGGCAGTACCACTCAGTAGCTAGGGTCAAAGGCATTGCCAACTTCAAAAGAGGCGTATCTTGTATGAGTAATCCCTTTATAATGGACAAGAAGATATCACTAATTCCACTTTCAGAATGTTTTATATTCAAGGATGAAAAAGTATTAAACTTTGAAATAATTAAGTCAGCACTAATGCAAGGTACAGAATTTAAGAACTGATTTAATTAAGTTGCTAGATATTGAGAAATTATTCTTTATTGGAACAGTAACATTGTATGTTGTTATATGATGCAATGGCAGGACCAAAAAAATCCCATGAATCTGCATCCCCAAGTTACTGCTCTGAGTCTTGGGTTGTTTTGTTTTTAAGGAAAAAAAATAACAACAACAATAAAAACACATTAAAGTGTGTTATCACAGATAAATGATATCTTCTAATTTTAATGTTCAAAATAGATTGAAAAAGGAGAGACAATGAGGTAGTGAGGAATACTGTAGAGGAGAGACATAATACAAATGAAAGTGATTGTATTACATTCAGATTTTTGGAAGTAATGATAATTTGTTATGAAAATTAGCATGGGAAAATATGGCTGCAACACAGGAGCATTTTGTGAGGTGGTGGTAGCTGGAAGAAAAAGGGGAAAATAAAATCACTCTATCACAAATTTAGCAGAGCTCTCTAAAGTTGTTGGGAAGCAGTCACTAGCTGGAGGACTGGCTGAAGGTATTCAGTCTAGTCACATAGAAATTGAAAGTGTGGCCAACAGTGGATCCACAGGAAATATTACAGATGTGTAAAGAAAGCCTAAGGAACTTAAGTATCTCCTAAAATACCCAGATGGTCAGAAATTTTTACCCTTGTGCCCCAACTCCCTCTTCTGATATAGAGGACTGTGAACTTTCTATTCAGACAGTATTAAAAAGCCTACAGAGAACTAAAGCTTTCTGTATTCAGAAAAATACATAGGAGAGAACACAATTCCTTAGAGGACTCCCAAGGCACAGACAAATTTCAGAGTACTCTAGATACCTGTTTAATATGCTTAATTGGCAGGGTAGGATCAGACTGCTCTTAGAGACCTCCATTTATAAGCAGACTGGTGAGGCTTACACATGAGAATTCCACAGAAGGAAATTGGATGTTAAGATACAATTAAGGGCTATTCATAAACATTATGATACAATGAAAGTGACCTAAGATGTACCTGAATGATTTTGAGTTTATATATTTGTAACAAAAATAAATACAACAAATTCAAACACATGGCTTTTGTTGTTCTTGCTGTACCTTTTTTCCCCAATAGTTTTTACCATGGACTTCTTTTTTTAACGAGCCTGTTTTATTCCTATTAATGTTCAGTGTACATATCCTTGATTTAATTCAAGAAAGAAAATCTTCACAAATGTGTTAATACACTTGTTTT
Organism: Myrmophylax atrothorax; assembly: GCA_026770055.1. Taxonomy (NCBI): domain Eukaryota; kingdom Metazoa; phylum Chordata; class Aves; order Passeriformes; family Thamnophilidae; genus Myrmophylax; species Myrmophylax atrothorax. The sequence continues at coordinate 71,529,348 of JAOXXN010000395.1, forward strand.
AGGAGATGAAAAGTAAATTAAAAAAAACCATTTTCTTATTACACAGAAAAACAGTGGGCAACATCAACAGACCTTGAGGCTTGCTTTGCGTTTTCATCTTGAAATCTGATAGCTCTTCTAAACCTTATTTGTAATATGATATATGATATTTTAAAGGAGATATCTATTTTATCTCTAATCAGAATAAACATATATGTAGAAAATATACATAATAAATAGTAAATGCTAATTAAGAAGTATCAGATGAAATAAGACAAAAACAAATACAAATAGCAATGTTTGGACAGAGCATACAGT